>JAZKJV010007120.1:0-90493 GCA_037367405.1 Ottelia alismoides
TCCGCCATCACTTCCACTCCATTAAATCCCCACTCGAAATCCCCCTCCTACCCACGTAACCTCCATTATTCCTCCGCCTATTTAAACCCCTCCCCCGCCTCCGTTCGCCGTCATCCACCAATTTTGGGGCTTCGGCCCAGTCTCCGGCCCTCCGGTGACAGCGGAGGAGCCCCTTGAATGGAGGCGAAGCCGGCCGAAGCCTCGATGAGATCCGTGGCCTCTGGCCACGTAGCAGTCGCCATCTGGCACCGTCGAGCACCTCGCATTGGCTGAGCGAGTCGTGCGACGACCGGAGCCCCTCCAAGGCGCTCAGCCCAAGCCTCTCCTCCACCGGTCACCCTCTCCGACGAGGTCCCTCCTTACTTCTTCTTTTCTTCAAATTTTCCTGCATTCTCTTGTCATCTCCACCTTCGTTCGACCATCCAATTACCTCTGCCACACAACCACCATCCACGCCGACCACCCTACTTTTCTCCAGAACCTCCTCCGCTCCAAACCCCTTCTCCTCCGCTTCGCAGGAGAAGAAGCTTCAGACCACCACCTCTCGACGCCTCCACGGTCTCCACTCACCTCACTTCACTCACTATACACCTCACGCTTCAGCTATCTAATGTTTACATGATCATTCTCTTCAATAGCCGGAGCTCGCACTTCCCCGCCGATCTCAAGCTTCTCCTCCGACAACCATGCTTCGACGGGGAGCTCCAGGCCTCCACGGAGCATCGCAATGGCCCCAGGACCTTCGCCAGGCCCCACGTAGTCTTCACCAATCGTCAGGCGAGCAGCAAATCCATGGTGGAGCTTTCAAGGTCTCGCCGGAGACCCGCCTTCTCCGGTGAGCCAAGGCGGAGGATGATGATACAGCTGCCGTCCGATCGATCCGATCAGACGGATATGATAATGACACGTGGATTACCCGAGCCTCGCCCCCGACCTACAGGCTCGGGTCACCCGAGCCTCCAGACAGACCTGCAGAAGATGCCACGTGTCCCGAAGCAGCGGCGGTGACCCGAGCCTAGCCCTCACGTGCAGCGCACGTGAGGAGCTGGGTAAATTGCAAGAACGACCCAGACATTTTGAAGAATTACAATTTGAACCTCCAGGCACGTGCTCCACGTGCGCATCTGGGGTATTTTATAGGGAAGCCCCCCCAAATTTTGGGAAATTACAAATATGCCCCTGCGCGCAAATGGATAAATTGCAACTGGGCCCAGGCGGTTTTCTTTATTTGCATTTAGGTCCCTCCAGGGACCTAAATGCAATATCTATCCCTTTATTTTATTGCATTTTTATTACAATTATGCCCTTGCACTGTTTTTAGCATAACTTGAGCATCGTAGGTCCAAATTGCATGATTTTAGTGTCGTTTTGATCCTTATTTTGTCCTCTACATTTTAGCATACTTATTTGTCTCATTTGACATTGTTTTAATTTAAGTGATTTTTTATGTGAAAAATGGGACCATGCTCTACTTGTCTTGCATGATTTGATGACCGATTTTTAATGATGGATTAAATTGACACTGATTTATATTCTGATCATGATGTTCATCTTTTAGGGTATATTTCTGACATTTTATTCATCATGCATATTCTCTTGCATTATTTGCCCATGCATCACTTTAACTTGCACAAAAACAAAATAAAAAATGCATACAGCATAGCATTGCTTTGTATTTTGTATACTTTGCTTGAGGACCTGAAATTGAGATTAAATCGCATTGAGCTTCATGAATAAAAAATTCAATACACACTTTAGGCCGCCGTATCCCTGTGTTCGACCTTGGTAAACTTACCAAGTAAAAATATTCCACAACATTCAAAGTCTGTGGTTTTTGCTGAACTGAATTCGCCTCCTATGCTACGACACAATTATCGATTATTAAAGAGGCGAATTTGACGTTCATCAAATGGCGTCGTTGCCGGGGACGGAAGATCGGGGAAGGCGTTGGTGGCGTTACGAGAAGGAGGGGTGGCATGAGTCACCTTCCAAAATAGGAAGGGGGCGGTGGTTTTACGTGAAGTAACGACTGGAGAAGGGGGCGACTGGAGGTACGGGATGACTGGTCAACCGTTGGATCTAGCGATCCAACGGTTAGGATGATTGCGCTGACGGAAGGTGGAGATCAGATCATACGATCTGATCGTGTGGCTAGGAAGTAGGCGGTGCGAGTGGTTGGGATTGAATGAGGGAGGCGATCTAACGGTGATGGATAGAGAGGCGACGTGGTAGGTGGTAGGCCGTGGGATAAGAATGGGATCGGAGGGATGAGATGGGGGAAAACGTGGCATAAGGGAAGGCGTTAGATGGTGAGGTGATCGGATGACTGTGGATGGGGCACGGAGTAACGGTGGAGATCTGATCTGAGATCAGATCGGGTGGCTGAGGGATAATGCGTGATGAAGGGCTCAGATGCAGGCGGGAAGAAGAAGATCCAACGGCCAGGGTGTGCGCCGGGTGGCGAGAGGGGAGACGGGCCACGTGGGCGCTCCTGAGAGCGCCATATGGCCCAATCAGAAAATTTCAAAAGATAATTACAAAGAAAATTAGAAAACACATAGTTAGAGCCGAATTAGGAAAAAGTCAAAACATGAAAGTTGCTCGTCTCGATGAGATCTACAACTTTCATGTTGGTCAAAAAGCCAAAAGAGGTCATTTGTGCAAAACGTATTTTTGGGGGTATTTTCAATGGGATAAAAACACCGATTTTGTGGTTTTGATTTGTTTTTGTATTTTTTAGTGGTTTTAAAGGTCAGTGATTTATAGACAAGTTATCTACCTAATTTTTAGGGGGTTTTTGAGTGATAAAATAGATACATGAAAAATAAGGGAAATTAAATACAATAAATTAATGGTAATTTATATACAATATGGTACATGATAAAAATAGAGTATTAAAGGTGATTTTATTGGTTTATTTAAGACAGGGGTTTTAATATGTGATTTTTAGCATGATGAATTCGAGATTCATCAGCGAGATACACGAAGGAGGAGGTGTTGAAGGTCATATAGGAGAAAAAAGAAGAATATAAGAGAGAAAATAAAAAAGAAAGAACAAAGAAAAAAAAAAGAAGACGGAAGAATAGAAGAGATGTTATATCTAAGGTTGGATGGAGGAAATGCTAAGGGAGAAGCTCAAGGTAGATCTCTGATCTCCACTCAAGTCGTAGATGAGTGATGAGCTCAAGCAGAACGCACATGTGGCTGCGATGTTGGCTGAAATGCCAACGGATCTTGCAGAAGAAGAGGCAGTCGTCGCTCGACCATGGTTGTCTCATTGTCAACGATTCAACTAAGGTGGCTCATGCTCTCTCTCGCATGAAGGCAGATAAAGGAAAAATGATATGGAGAAGAGAATAAGAGGAAGAAGATGAATAAAAAATTTAAAAAATAAAAGCAGTCTACTTAAATATAATAAAGAGGAAAAAATTTAAAATGAAAAAAAATTACAACAAAGGCAAGACAATATGTACAAAGCACACAATTACAGATTTTCTATTTTTTTTGCAATTTCAATTAAAAATTATTTAAAAAATAAAAAAAAATAAAATATTAGAAATAAAATAAAGTACAAATATAATTTTTAGGATTTTTAAATATAAAAATGAAATAAAAAATAAAGTATGTACATTATATACAAGATCATAACACAACTTTTCAATGGTAAAATAATTTATTTTAAATTTTATAATCATATAATTTACTAGAATACATAATAAATAAATTAATAGAAAAAGACAGAAATAAAAAATGGATTAAATTTGTAAATAAAATGTTAGTGTCAAGTTAGTACATATATATAGTATACAATTAGGCCCCATTACCAATAATTTTCAAACAAGCTTCGATTTTAATGAAATCACTTTCACTTTATAAATTGAACTCTTAAAGTGAGTTTGGTGAATTTAGAGTTCATACGGAGCATGAATTCAACCGCGAAGTTGGATTTTACGACTTTTCTGGTTCAAAACCTAAAAGCATTTATTCGACATGAGAACTATTTTTTATTTTTTGTAATTTTATATACATTTTTATAAACAAGTTAGAAAAGAATTAAGTCAAAAGGAGTTAGTATGAATTTATTAAAAATCTAGCAATTTGGTTATTTACAAGGGATTATTTACAAATCATTTTCAGCACTTTTATTATTTTTATGACTATTATTACTTTGCTTTCTATTTTGAATTATTTTGTGGATTTATTTACAATATAAAAATACATTATTATTCCATTTATATTAAGAGTTGTTTTTTGTTAATTTATTGAATATGGACTTTTGTTAGGTGCTTTGTTCATATATTCAAGATAAGAAATAATATAATAAGGTGATGAATCACATATTCATCAACCTCCACAAAGGTGTCACGAAGGTCATGGACGTTCGACAAGGGTTGAGTAATCGTGTAGATGGAGCCACAGTAGAGGCAGAAATTGGGAAGGGTTGTGACTTCATGCCAATCATATCGGGTTTTGGTTCCTGTAATTGTTAGCAAATAGCCAAGGCAGAGGAGGTCTGATTTGATCGAAGATGAGTAGAGTGGAGGCTCATCAGAGGTGGTGGAACAAAGTATAATGGTTCCGACACCCTTTCCAAGGGGTCGAAAAGACAGAGGTGGTGGAGGTTGCATAGAAGCAGAGAATACAAGGGATGTGGTGCACAAAGACGATAGAGTGAAGATTGTGCTAGAGGCATGATCAGAGTGGGATGACAATGTGCATAAGTGAGTGAATAAAAAAGAGAAATGGTGGAGGAGTGAAGAATTAGATTACTTGAACAAGTAGAAGATCATCGAAGGTGGAGGAGATATAGGAAGATCTCTGATATTTGATCAATACTTCGGCTGGAAGTAGAGCTCAAGCAGACCCAGAAGTCCACAAAGCGACGTAGCTTGGCCGTGGATCACGCCAGAGTAGAGACCTTTCTTTGCTTGATCAACCACTCTATCTCTGTCACAGATAGGGAGTTTAGGCTCGAGGGATTACTCGCAAAAAGGAGGATGGGGGTAAAGATGATCTCAACAAACAACTGATTAGAGGATATCATCAAACAACTGAGAAGTGAACGGGGATGGACAACAAAGATGGAATCTGGGGAGTTTGATCGAACGGTGGAGAAAAGAGGTGTAGGGTGTGCAGAGAGGCGGGCCACGTGGGTGTCCCAAGGGGCTCCAAGTGGTCCAACAAGAAAATTAGAAAAGCAAAAAAAAAAAGAAAATTAAAAATAAAATAATTACAATGCTCAAATCAAAAAGCTTAAAACATGATATACATATCGATGATATCTACAAGTTTCATGTTGATTAAAAAGTCAAACTAGGTCATATGTACATAGTTATATTTTTTAAATGCTTTTAATTAATTAAAAGCACGTGTTTTAAATCTTTTGCTATTTTGTATTTAAAATTTATATTTAATATCAAAACAAATTTATACAATAAATATTTATTTTAGGTTCTTAGTAAATAAGAAAACATAAAAAATAAATAACAATAATATAGTTAACTATTTACAGTAATGAGGGTTAGTTATAAACATCAGATTAATCGTTAATTTTAGTTAATTAAGGTTATATTTTATTGAATAGTTTTAAGTTAGGGGGATAATAAATAAATAATGTGATGATAAAACATATATTTATCAATGATCGGCACATTATTTATTACGACATTACTATTCGTACGATGATTAAAAAGCCACCGCTGGTTGCATTCAGTTATCGAGCCACCATAAATATAAAACATTAGTGGCGGCCCCACATAAGTACTTCATTTTCCAGTAGTGAGGGTATCGTGTTCGGACATTCCATCTCCACGAAGAGAATGGAGGTTGGCCCTAATAAGGTGTATGTGATCAAGAAGCTTGATCCACCAACCAACGTCAAGTCTGTGAGTTTGTTTTTTAGAGCATGATGGATTTTATAGGAAATTTATAAAAATTTTTTCAAAGATTGCCCATCCACTGACTGAGCTTTTAGACAAAGATATTGAGTTTATTGTAGATCATATGTGTTTAGAGGCCTTTGAGCTCTTGAAAAGAAAGCTTATATATTTCATGTTTTATAAGTTCTTGATTGCCCTCTTCCCTTTGAGATTATGAATGATGCTGAATTTTGCTATAGGAGATGTGTTATGACATAGGAGATATGATACCATTCGCATCACACTACATGAGTAAAATATATGATCATGGACAAAAGAACTATATGGTGAGTGAAAAGGAAATGCTCGCAGTAGTTTGGAACTTAGAGAAATCTAGATCGTATCTTTTGGGATCTAAGATGACTATTTACACTGATTGCATAATTATCCAATACCCAATGGAAAAGAAGGATGCAAAGGTACATCTTCTTAGGTGGATTTTATTATTACAAAAGTTTTATTTAAAAAGTAGGGACTGCGATTTAGTTCACGACCTAACAAATTAAAACAAACC
This sequence comes from Ottelia alismoides, assembly GCA_037367405.1. Classification (NCBI taxonomy): domain Eukaryota; kingdom Viridiplantae; phylum Streptophyta; class Magnoliopsida; order Alismatales; family Hydrocharitaceae; genus Ottelia; species Ottelia alismoides. The sequence goes on from JAZKJV010007120.1 coordinate 6,433, forward strand.
TTAGATTGAGTACCAATGATCTAAAGGAAGACCCTTTAGTTGCTTCGTTGGGATATATTCTACCCACAAACCTCCCAAGTTAGGGTGTCTTTGATTGGGGTGGAAGACCATAATTTGTATATAGCAAATCACAGTAATTTTGATTGGGGTGGATCGAATCAGGTTGCAAACGGTTTTCTTGACCCGATAATAACTTCTCTGATCCGGATCCGATTAGTCTCACGGAAACCCTAAGCCCCAGAGCCTATAAATACTCGCATCTTCCCTTTTTTTGACTGCAAGAAAAAGTTCCGCGTCATTCATCCAATTTCTTCCTTGTCTCCCTTCTTGTTCCTGATCTTTCGAAATACCGTTGATGTCTTTTATCGGTAATTTTTATTTTCTTCTCCGATTCATGATATGATGATGATATATGTCGCCCCAATCTTACGGCGTTGTGGATTTCAACTGCCTGTGTTGATGGACTTACATATTTTCCATCTGATTTCCACCACTCAGTGAAACCTTTGAGCAATCGTTATTTCTTTATTTATTTAATTTTTATGCGGATAAGATTTTTTTACGTCTTCGATTCTGTTATTTTTTTTAATGAGAGACGCGATATGCAATCGAGGATGACCCAAATTGCTAAGGGAATCACTGATGCTTTGTGATTAGAACCACTTTTTTTCGCCAATTTCTTGGCTGAGATTGCTCCTCGTCTTTGTTAACTTATTCTATAAGTTATTGTTACGGTTTGATATTGTCGTTTCTGCCGATTTCTGAACTGGATCATCTCCACCTTTTACGTCGAATTCAATGGCTGCGATTCGTTATCTAGATCAATAGTTTTGTACATGTGGTCTTTTGTGTGAAGGCTTATTTGGAGATTAAGGATAAACCATATGGTGAGGTAAGAATATTGTGGTTGATCCCTTATCCCAACTTGAATTAAAGGATTCCCTTGATTATGAGAATATTAGAGAAAGTTTCCCCGACGGTGGACTAGAAACATGTTTGTCTCTAATTACTTCCATGGTATGTCAACATGTTTGTCTCTAATCAAATTCCCCAACGGTGGAGTCTAGAAACAATATTGATTGATTGAAATCGAATTCCAAGGAGTATGCACCACTCACGAAAGTACCGCTCATTAAGTGCTTCAATGCGTATTCTACTTGCCGACCTTGTTTTGAGATGTCTATGATTTTATAATGTCATGCTTGATATATTAGAGAATGGGATGGACAATTTATTCAAGAGATGGAATGTACATGCAATCAATGATAATTTGTGATGTTTTTTATGCAAGGGGTATTGATTTTATGGGCCCTTTTTCTAACAATATGGATATAAGCACATAATGTTGATTGCTGATTATTTGTCAAGATAAGTGGATACTATCCCAACCTGAACCACATACAAAAAGAGTTTGAGGTCTCGAAGGTTATTATTTTTTAAATCTCATGATTTCTAGGTTTGAGGTCCCAAATGTTATTTTTTTATGGGGATATCTACTTTGTAGATCATGATATGAAAAGTTTGACGAGGGACTATGGGATTGTTCAAAGAGTTACCAGTCCTTAATTCCCACAATCGAACAACATGGTAGGTGCATTGAATATGGAAGTTAAGATTATATTTACAGAAGCTAGTTCGTCTTGATCGGAATAATTAGTCTCATCTATTGGACGAAGTTCTATGAGCTTACATGATGATCTACAAGACACAACTCGGTACTTTTCCATTTCAAATGATATATGAAAAACCATGTCATTTATCTGTTGAGGTAATGCCTAAATCTGATTGAGCATTAAGGAAAATAAATTGGAATAGTCATCAAGGAAAGAAGAATATGGACTTAGATTTGAATAATCTCATTTAGATTAGAAACAAAGCATATGAGAACAATGTGGTTTATAATGATAAGGTTATGACATGACCTGATCAACACATCAGGTGTAAGAAGTTTATCTCAAGATAAAAGGTATGATTATTTAATGCTAAGTTGAAGATCTTTTATGGAAAATTGAAGAGGTATGATTATTTAATGCTAAGTTGGAGATCTTTTATGAAAAATTGAAGTTAAAATGGACGGATTCTTACATCATATTAGACATGTGAGCCCTTAGCGAATCATTTTTGCAATAAATATTCTCGTAAATTAATTATCAAATAAAAAAATTGGTTGTTGACTCCCTTTTCGAGGTGCTGAATATAATGTCTAAAGAGTTGGATTAAGGACTCAACTACATTGTCAAGTGATTATTAAGAAATGATCTCTAGTATGAGAAGGAGATAGTAATCCTTACTCGAAAGGTTAACATTCAATCAACCTTTCAATGCGTGTCCTCTGCATAGGAATAAAGATTTGGAGGTGTTGGATGAGTTAAGTCAAAGACTTGACTTAGCGAGATTAAGATAACAAAATCCTATGTCATATGTTATCACGATATATGCATGCATCCTTTGATCAGGGACATATGTATCGCTATATGTTTGAGTATGTACATTTGGCATACAAGGTCTATATACAAGCGCCACGTGCTAATGTGCATATAAAGACATATGAGTGATACAATCTCAAAGGGATCATATAAGTTTACTAGTGAACTGAAGACATGGTCTCTTTTATGAGATATTGGGATGAATAAAAATTCCATCGATGGTCATCTTGTTTTGGAAATAAGACAAGATTTGAAGGTATGATATATGCTTTTGGAAAGTCTATGATCGATACCAACTCTCAATGATCAAGTGAGAAACTTAATGATAAAACTCCGAAGAAGACAATTAAAATGAGATCAGAACTTTAGGTGAAATTACGACCTTCCAGTAACATGATGTACGATTGTTAGGACTACTCGAGAATGGTGTTATCTTAAATTAATTGTATACCATGACACTTTCATTTCAAGGGGAATGATGGAATAAGTTTGAATTTTAGTGACTCCATTCAATGAATTAATTATTTTATCACAGTCCAAATGTTGGACATTATTCTGAATTGGATTCAGATGCCATGAGAAGATAAGAAATATTATTTGATATGATCATATACCACTGAGAGGTCTTTTAGATCTGGATGTGAGATTAGATCTAAATATCTAAGTCACCATATAATATACAAGTCACTATACATGGATAATAAAACTTCCTTGATCTTATCTCCAAGTATCCACGGAGAAGACACACCATTCATGAAAGAGTTCACGGATCATTCCAAAAGAAACAAATTCCAATTATTAGGACAAGAGATAAAATTGAGATAATTAAACTGGATTTACTTATCTAGGATAAAATTAATGTAGATAGTGATATACATGATAATTTTTTGAAATATTATGAATATGATACACATTATTATTTGGTGACTTATTTGTGAATAGAATTCACGAATTATATTGTGTATGTGAAATGGATTCGTATTCCAACATAAATGTAAATTAGCTTTACATTTAGTTTTGGACCAATTAATATGATTCATATTTATTGTTGGTGTAATTTGTAAATGTTATAAATTATTTAAATAAACAAATGACTAATTAGTTCGCATAAAACCAACTTTAATTAACATGACGTCTATGGCGGTCCCATTATGGTGGATGTCCACCCCAAATTTGGGGAGAGGATTTTTTCTCTCCTTTTAATTATCAAATTATTCATTTGCTTGTTTTAGGATTAGTGAATTAATTATTAATTATTTAATCTAGTCCTAAAAGTTGTTACGATCTCTTTCAGTCTTAAAAGTTATTTTGAGTCCCTTCATTCTTGACCATTGATCTTGCAACGAGGATAGCAATCCTAACAGTATGAATATGCATATATGGAGAGGCATGGCCTACTCTCAAAGATACAACAATTAAAGAACACGTCTCTCTCTCTCTCTTTATATATATAGGATTTTTATCCAATGCGCACATGGCTCATTAGCATTTCGGTGAGCACCATTTGTAGGCCACACTTGTATTACCAATTGAGTGGTCACCTATTTCGAAGGATTTGTTTTTGGAGGGAGATTAATATGAAAAGCGATTTAACAATAAGTAATATTCCGATTATATCACGTCCTAAAAAATAGGAAGAACGTTTTGGAAAGAAAACATTCGAATCGATGATTTCTTGCAGAAAATCAAGATCCAAATGCTCATGTCAGTAATATATATACAATAATTAAGTAAATAGTTGTTGCGAGATCAGTAATATCCAAACGACAGTCAGTAATTTACATTCATTCTATTATATGATGTAGAATTCAGTAATATATACACAATGGTCAAGTAAATGCTTGTTGTGAAGTCAGCAAAACCATAACAAATGGTCAGTAATTTCTATATGTATTATTACTTTGAATAGAATTCAGTAGTTTAGAGACAATACTCACGTAAATGGTTGTTGCGAGATCAGTAATATCCTAACAACGATAAGTAATTTACATTCATTTTATTACATGTTGCATACTTCAGTAATATATACACAATGGACAAGTAAGTGCTTGTTGTGAAGTCAGTAAAATCACAACAAGTGGTCATTAATTTCCATATTTTTTATTACTTTGAACATAATTCAATAATTTAGAGATGATACTCAAGTAATATATATACAATTATCAAATAAGTTATTGTTTGTGTTCAGTATTGTATATATCTATGTATTATATCACGTGTTCAGTAATATGTGTACGATTCTCAAGTAATAGCTACTATGAGATCAATAATAACAAAGTAATGGTCAGTAAGTCATGGGCATTGCTCAAAGTAACTATTTGTTAATGCAATGCGCATTACATATACAATGGTATTACTAATCATTTGTTATGTTATTACTAATCTCACAATACACATTTACTTGACCATTTTATAGATATTACTAAATACTGTACAATGTAACTATTTGGATGTAAATTACTGATCATTGTCTTGATATTACCGATCTCACAACAAGCATTTACTTGAACGAAGTATATTTATTACTATCATAGCGATTGGATCCTTAATCATCCGCGTGGAATCATTTATTTGAATCGTTTCTTTCCAAAACCGTCTTTCAATTTTTAAGAACGCTGTATAATAGGAAATATAGGATTTTTTTAAATACGTCGTAGCATATAATTAGAAATATATTATTGCCAATACACGTGTATGGCCCAGAATGGTTGCTCATTGAAACGTTAATGGGAACATGGCTCATTGGATAAGCCCCCCCCTCTCTCTATATATATATATATATGTGTGTGTGTGTGTGTGTGTGTGTGTGTGTGTGTGTGTGTGTGTGTGTACGTCTGCTCTCTCATATTGTGGTCGCCCTTTGCCCCATGACTGAGGAAATTGGTTCGTTTTTATGGATTGTGAGAGTTACGCGATTCACCCCTGCATCCGCAAGTGTTGTCTTCATCGAATCAAACTTAGATAGGAGGTCTCTTACTTTAGAGAGTAAAGGATCATAAACATGCTTTATGAGGTAATTCTATACTCATGTGATTTGATGAAATGAATTGGGAAATGTTCCCAGTCCATATAGTTTCATCTATATATTTTATTTTTTAAAATCCTTTTGTTATCTAGATTCGTATGATGAATCTTTTTATTTGATCGAATACGATTTAATCTACATATTTGTGTGATGCGCGAGACCTAAAAGCCTCCCTTCACATAGTGAGAGAAATGCATAACAAAGACATTGTATAGATATCCGATCTCACATACGGTGTACGTTCTTTCTTAGTGAATAAACAAATGCTCAAGCACTTTGTCGAATAAAATAAATAATTAGTCCATATTGAAGAATTTTCTTTCACACAAAGTGACTATTCTGTTGTCATTCCAAACTACTTCGCATAAGGTATAACAACAGACGAGATTCAGATCAGAGCGGATTCAACATCGCTAGAGATTCAACATTTCTGACTCCCTATTTCTTAGTTCTTTATATTCCTCTTGTGTCTCTCAGTCTCCTCTCTGTGATGTTCTTCCTTTTTACTTAGGCTTTTGAAAGCCTAAGTATTGGAGGTTGGGTTGGGGGACCCCTATTTTGTTTATTCATCATGTTTCATATATTCATTTTGTATCATTGTTTTTGGTATGTCCTTTCTACACTTAGGCCATTCAAGTCTAAGTATAGGAGGGAATGTCCGTTTTGGTTTTTCGTGCAATTTTCTTCACTGTATTTAGTACGCGATATCTCAGATTCATCAACATTATTTTGATTATTTAACCCTCTATCATAGCCAAATTCAATAAATTAAACAAATAACTAAATATAATTAATATTATATACCTTGTAAAAAATAAGTTAGTTATTACAAAAAATTTAAAATCCAATTATTATTTTTGTGTCCATTGCCCTTTTTATTTTATGTATTTTCTTTATAATTAAAATCTTATAAAAATTAAAGTAGTATTGCAAATAATATATTACATATTAATTCCTATTTAAAATAAAAAAATTAATAAAATAATTAAAACAAGTACTTTATATCCATAAAAATGCTTACAAAATTAATACTATGTATATATGATGTATTTTACTTTTGGGTTTTACATTAAAGTTGCAGATCTTAAAAAATTACGTAACTTTCATGTCGAACACTTTTTTAATTTAGCATTATTTATTATTCTATTTTATTTATATTTCTAGTTTTATTTATGGATTATTCCTATTAGGCCATGTGGTTGCTTTTGGGTGCGCCATTTAGCCACACATTCTCTTCCAACCATCTGACATCTTGATCAGATGATCTTTGATCAAGTAGACCTATCCTCATCTGAATCGTTTGATCAAATGATCAAAAGGCTCCCATTTCCTCCTACGTGGTGGTCGTCAACCTCCAGTCAGTTTCCCCCAAATGACACAACCCTTTGCTGACCTAATTTTGGTACCATCGTGGAGCCTATCATCACTCACCTTCACCAACCAACTCGCCCAAGCACTACACCTTAGCTCTGTCAGCCCTCAGCAGTTGAAACCACTGTTTTAATCACTGCTTCAATGAACAAAACCACTGAGGGGCACCATTTCACCATATCTGCCTTTACATGAGTGTCCCTTCGAGCCTCTTCCTCCCTTTGATGATAGTTAGAGAGAGAGAGAGAGGAGTCAAGCGAAGACATATGTCTTACCTCTAGCGAGATCCATTGACATTTTCTTGTGCATCAAGCAATGACCCGGAAGCTTTAAGCTTCAAGCACATGCTTCCTGATCACCCTATGACTTTCTTTGAATCCCAAGTGATCCTCAGTACTTCGTCCCTTTGTGTTTTACCAATTTTATTCAGCACCCACACATACCCTCACCTCGAATTGATACGCTCTACACCTCCATTGATCATCCATCATCTTCATGCACTCCTTAGATCCATCCATTCTTCTTCTCTAGACCTCCTCCCACTCTGATCCATTCAACTTCTTGCAAAAAAGATGAACCCATATAGGCTACACATGCAAGTATTGTAAATAATCAATAGTCTGATGTTCTAACCATGCTTTGTTGAACTATTTCTTTTCCAATGAGGCTCCATCGTTTCAGTGATTCAGCCATTATAGAGCCTCCGCTGAGCCTCCATTGACTTCGCTAGGGCTCCATCGATCTTCCTCAATCTTCATCGTCTTCAGATCCCAACAGAGCAGCAGTAGGCACCTAATCGGAGCACTGCCACTATGCCATCACGCAAGTTGGAGTGTCAGAGATGAATACCTACATGTGTCATTGGATCAAATCTCCTAATTTGATCCTATGGTACACAACAGACTCGAGGCGCTCTCCGATCCTCTCAGACTTGGTGGGACCGAGCTGAGACTCTCGTGTATGAGACACCCCAAACTTGAGATACTAGATATCTTGGAGTTATAGTGTGAGACTCTCGTGGTCAAGATCACATACTATTTGCTTCACTAACATGAATAATGAAAAGTACTGAGAAGAAAAAATTAACTTAAAGAATGGTAATGATCTAACAATAAGTATTCACTTACAACTGTTACTAATGGGAGAGTCAGGGCCATCCCTGAAGGTAATTTTCGAGTGCAATGACCAAGGGTCCATCAATTTTAAGGGTCCATTTTTACATGCATTCAACTTTAGTTTAGAAAAAAAATGTAAATGTCCTAAAGATGCCTTGTAAAATCAAATATTTAGTAAAAACAACTCACTGAAAAATGATCTCTTATGGAATCAAAATTTTGATGAAACAACTCGTTGAAAAATGAGCCCTTATGAAATCAATTTTTCGATGAAACAATTCATCAAAACATGATCTTTATATAATCAAATTTTCAGTGATCAACTCAACGCTAAAGTCCGAAACTTAATGGAATTATATAAGAGTACGTTATTCATCAAATTTTTTACAAGGACCTATTTTTTTTCTAGTTTCCCAGGGCACCCAAAATGTTAGGGACGACATTGAGGAGAGTGTGCACGTTCTAATGTACTCGCTTCGTTTGCTTTTTTCGATTTCTGTTTCAGTTTAATAGTTATCACTGCTTGCTACTCTTACCCAATAACCTGCTACTTTACCTGTCATCTAAATATATCCGTACTGGGTAACTTTGTTAATAACTACCCTTTTTTATGTAATCCAATAGGTTCGTAGGACCCGTCGCAGTAGCAGGATGCGGTTCTATTGTTGGGGAGCATTACAAGTTCTGCAGTACTTTCGCGATGCGTATCTTGGTGGTTTGTTTGTGTTAGCTTTTGACTCATTATTTTGTACTTGAGGGACAATTTTTGTACTTATGCATTAGGTGGACGATTACTTGTTTTGTACTATTGCGGACATGGTGCTTATGATATCATGCATTTTGGTGTATATCAGGTTGTAAATGAAATGAATTATACACATGTATTTCCTTCTGTACTTGCTTATTTTACTGCAAGAATGTGAATGTAGTGTTTACGAGACGACTGTTGAATATCAAGATCTATGAGACAATAATTGATATTGCATAAGTTAAAAAGGGAACAAGTAATACAAATCCCTTTATATTTTCGTGTCTTGAATATTGATTTATACATATACATATATGTCTATAAGAAAAATACATTAAATTACAAAAATGCCGATCTCGACACCTAAATTCAATGTGTTACCACAAAGCACCTAAAAATTCAATTTCAATGTGTTTGAACGAACCTCGAATTAAATTGACTAGACCTTGAACCGGATCACCTTGGACCGAAAAAAAGACCTGACCAGATGTTGTCCCTTTACATACATATATGACATGCACCTTCAATCACATGCTATAATTAACATGATCTAAGGGATAAGTGATGTTTATTACTTGTTTTTTGATGATCACTTTCAAAGTAAATATTGTAGATGAAGACAAAATAATTGATGTAATCATGATGTGATCGCTATCTAGGAATAATATACGTTAATCTCCACATAAGATGTGTATCACGATTCACGTCCAAAGGAAATCGTTGTCTTTTATGCATGACGTTGACTTTTTATATATATTTTTTTCAAAAGTAACTCGACACGCTTTTCACATGTTTATTAAACAAATCAATAAGTGATCAATTGCAACTCAATTAATGCCATCTGTATCACAACTACATGTCAGCATCGATCTTCATTCTCGTGACTACGGATTTTAGGGCTAATTTTATAGGATATTAAACTTCAAGGCTTCGAGTTGATTTTATCATGGAGTATGTGGAGATAATATAATACTGATGTAATATTTGAGAAGATAATAAATAATTTTAAAAATAATTTAAAAGTGATAATGGCGAAAAGTTTGAATAGTTTCCTTAATTTAACAAAAAATGATTGATATTGAAAATGGCATGAATATTAAGAATGAAAATGAATGTGAATATATTCGATTCGTTATAGTATTTGTTTTATACATATTTTGATATTCATATTCGTATTCATTTTAAAGTTGATGCGAATATGAATATCACTTTGACATTCACTAATATTTGCATTCGTATTCGAATATTCATTTTTGACAACATTTTATGATTGCGTTCACCATTGATGAAATAATTGTTATGATTACTATATCTGGTGTATCTATTTTATGTCTAAATCATCCTAAACATGTAAATTTTAATTAATCTATTAAAAATTTATGTTATTATTAGTATCCGATTCGTATTTGTTTTACATTCTTATTTGTTTTTAATGATATGATAACACAATTTTCATATTCATCAATATTCGTATACTTGATCGTATTCGTATCTTAAAATGGATAAGGATACGATCGATTATACCTATATTCGTATCCATATCCGACCATTTTCATCGATCCCTAATGAATAAAATGAATTTCACGAGTGGAGATGAAAGTATATAAATAATTAGGAGGTGATATTTTTGGAAGCATTTTAGGTGTGTGTCAACAATAGCCCCGGGCGTCGCTTTTTATCTATCATTAATCCTTATTGACAATGATCTCATACTATCGGGTACTATTTTCTTGTGGTAGTTATCATAGATAATCCTTCTCAGATGACACCTAACACTGCGACTTGGCTTATCGCCGGCTTACAGCTAGCATTACTTAATAAGGACTCACGCGTTTAACTAGCACATTATTTAGGTGGATTCAGTCATTAACCGACGAGCGACAGATGCCCGCTAAAAAATGATTTTTATACCGACTGTCTATCAACCTAGCTAATGCATCTCCATTGATGAGGGGAGGAGATAAGGTTCAGAATAAATGCTAAATTAATAAATAAATATTAATCTACCACCTTCATGAAGTCCCTATCTACTGCCAACTAACATTTTTTAAATTTTGTGTTTAACAATTTTGATAATATTTACCCTCTAAACAACTTAGTTAGACTCTTTCCTGCCAACCTCTACAATAAAATGCATGTTTAGCATATACTTCAACTCTATATTGCTACTTTCACAAATTAATAACTAAAGTCATGATACACATAGGCATGTCCATTTTAATGTTTAGATTAATACATATATATGTTTGGATAAATATGACAAATTATATCCATGTCCTTTGAAAATTTATACGAATTTCTGACGCAAGTGATTGAACTAACCACTTAAATTAATCCCATAGGATGAATCGATTGACATTGCAAAGGGCAAATACAGAAACTCATTCGAAATTATTTTTTTTTTAAAAAAGGAATTTTCAAATAATGGGCGACGGTTAGTGTTTTAATTGTTGTCAGCATCCACTCAATTATTATAGTTGCAAGTGGCTCCACTTGATAAAAAAGTATTGCCTCTGGAGCTCCACCTAACAACTTGATCAATTATTTTCCAGTGGCATCCAATTAAGTAGAAGTTCATTGATAACGTTGATAACGTTGAAAATAATCATATACATATGTTTTTTTTTATTTTTATATTTTTACCTTCTTCCTTTTTAATCCAAGTTTCAATATAAGAAAAAAGGGAGTGTGTTCATGAATTGTAGTTGTGTGTTCATCATCAATATAATTGACCTTTCAATACTGATTTTCATCTTTCTAATATGATATAATAACTAGTTCTACACAGGTATGCAAATGGATACAGATATATCCATATCGGATCCGTCACCGTATTCGTTTTATGCATATTTTGACATCCATATCCGTATCCGTTTTAAAAGGGATACAGATATGGATATCGTTTTGATATTCGCAAACATCTGCATCCGTATCTGTATATCCGTTTTTGTATATCAATATAATCACAAATTTACTTTTAATCATATATAACATAATTGTCTACGTCCTTTTACCATATTTATGTAATTTTTATGATACAAACACATTTAGTAAATTAATATCATGCGTTTTTTTATCCAATTCTTATATATTTAAGTCGATTTTATAGAGTAGTTCTAATATTACTCTTGTGCGATCAATATCTATTTTACATCCGTATCTATTTTTTAAGGATATGGTAAGATAATTTAATATCCGTTAATATCCGTATCCGCATCCGCAATCGTATTACAAACCGGATAAGGATATGATAATACTTATATCCGTATCTGTATCCAACCGATTACATCCCTAGTTCTACATCTATTTTGAAGGATAATTTTACGAATCATGTCATCCTATAATAAGATAATAGAATAGAGAATCCATGACTTCCCCAAACTTGGGAGAGGGCGGAGGGAGATCACGGACTGTCAGTTTGACTTAACCTAAGAGAATCGAATGAGGGATATGATTGGTGGATTCCCCAAGGTATCCTCTATCCATAACTCTCGAACGAAGTATCCTGCAGATGTTGAGGGGAGTGAAAGAAGCAAGGTGCTTGGAATCAGAAATGAAAGTCCATATTCGAGACATCCTTTGTTTATGGTCAAGCTTGAGAAGGCCCATTTAGGTAACGTCCATGCCCGTTAGCTTGAGGTAATGAAAGTCCATTTGTTGATTTACGAAGTCCCTTAACGAGCTTTATGTAGCTCGATTCCCATGTTCGTTTGTTTGTGATCTTTCGGGATATCAAGTTGGGAAGCAGTGTCATGCTGACCATGAAAATGGTGCCATGATAAGGGATAAGAGTGACTGTGGTAGTGTCGAGCGAAGTTTCAAGTCTCTTCATTTTATCGAAGACCTATGGGCACATTTTCTAAGGTTACTTATTTTGGACGATGATATAAAAGTATACTTTACCTCATCGTCTTTCTCCCACTCATAACTGCGTATGTATGTAGGTAGGTAGTTATATATGTATGTACCAATATTTTAGTACTTAAATTGAGCCATCGAGTCAAATTCATGAAATCGCCATGATCAAGCTCGAACTCCACTCAGTAAGGATACACTTGAACTCAAACCATTAGCCATTTGAGCCCATCTAGAGAGATCATGTTAGGTTGAGTCCTATCAAGTTCATCGAGGTCGATCTATCCTAACACCCTTACCCAACGACAGACGACTCCTCCCTACTACTCACTCGAATCTAAAGCTGACCAGCTCGTCAGACAACCAACCTAGGTTAAGTCATGTGTTTTTTTTTACATTTTATTTTTTATTGGAATTTTTATTTTTCATGGTAACCATCAAATAAAACCCTTAAACCCTAATAAATCACGTCCTAAACAATCCCCACGTGGATCACATGACAATTAAGTTGACGGTTATAACATGATAACGCGCCCAGCCACTGCGACCCCTTCTGGATCCCGCCACGTCGGATTCCCCGAACCCACCTAATTCCAGAAGCCACTTGCCACGTGTAAACCCACGTGCCCCCGATCTCCTTTCGCCCAATCCCTCACATGCCCTTCACGTGCTCCCCGATTTCTCCTCATCTCCATCTATAAGATATCAACAATACGTAAACGCGAGACATCAAATCGAAGCAAAGAAAAATCTGAAGAGACGAATGGAATCGATGGATTCCGAGTACAGCTTCTACTGGGAGACCAAGATGTTCTTGGAGAATCAAGATCTCGATAGGTATGCGTTTCGGTCCCATTCGATTTTTCGATTGTTCCACTTGGTCGCTAAATCGATCTATTCACTCTGGCTCTGCGGATAGTTGGGCATTCGGAGAGCCGAATCCGGGTTTTTCGGACCAGAACTCCCCTGACGGTTCGGGGACATCATCCTCGACATCGCCGACCACGGTCGGGCCGACGGCGCCGGTGGCTGTGACAAAGAGCATCATGATGGAGAGGGAACGGAGGAGACGGCTCAACGAGAGGCTGTACGCGTTGCGGAGTGTCGTCCCCAACATCACACGTATGGACAAGGTGTCGATCGTGAAGGATGCAATCAAACACATCGAGGAGTTGCAGGAGCAGGAGAGGAGGCTGTCGGCCGAAGTCGAGGAAGCCTCGAAACCCACGGCGACGGTAGGGAGGAAGCGGATTAGTAGTACTGGTGCTACTTCCATGACCAGTCTGCATCGTCTGTCCCCCATCGAAGTTATGGAGGTACTAAATATAACTATTTGTTTTGTATGCAAGGCTATTCTGTCACTTACAATACTGTCAATCATTCCCTTACAGATAAGGGTATGCGAGGCGGGGAGTGGCATGTGGTGTGTGAGCATTACATGCAAGAAGAGGAAGGGCACGATGGCGAGGCTCTGCGAGGCGCTCAAGTCGCTCCAGCTACCGATGACAAGCGCGACGATGACGTCCTTCTCCGGGAGCATCGTCCACACACTGTTCGTCGAGGTTCTCTGTCTGCAAATTAATCTAGTTTTTTTTAATATTAGTGTTGCAAATATCGTGAAAATTTAATATTTTTCGTCATTGTACAACAAATATACGATTTTTACATGAAAATGATAGAAAATATCCCATTTTTTAGCAAAAAATACTCATTTTTCGACTACTTCATTGATCCTGCTATTGTTAAAAAATCTAGTACTTGAAAAATTGACCTTATAATTTTTCTTTATTTTTCCAGAGTGACATAGCACAGGAAGAGCTGAAGGAGATGATTGAGACGGCGATCGCGGAAGCGGGCTCACCGTCCAGTCCCATGAACTACTGACGCGACCGATTCTGCCGCCGTGTCGTTGGCGTCGTCTCGTCGAGGAGCACAAGAAACGTACCGGGTCTTCGAGTTGGATTATAAGCTCTTGATGTGATTAAGAAGCTTAATTAAGGTAGAAGGGTCTTAATCAGGAGATCGGAATATCCGCGTGCGTATTATCATTATATATCATATGCCCTTTTTTCTGATATTTGTCGTGATGTTATTGAAATGGTCAATGAGAACGTGTTAATCTGTTCGCGTTGTCGTCGTGTTTATTTTCCAGACAAAAAGAGATTATTATTATTATGCACGAGAAAAACGTGTTTATTGATCTTATATGATGGAAAGCATTTTCCATCAAGTGTAATAATAACTAATAAGAGAAAATTTTACACGGAAGCAGGAGACAAGCGGGCAACAAGTACATACGAGTTTATTTTCCATCAAGTGTAATAATATTCTTATATATAATCATGTATATATCATTTATTTTCAAATGGTCCCTATTATTAACGTATATATGAGTTTTCCACGTTTAATTACGTGGCGAAAAATAATTAAGATGATCTGAAATCGATTTGCTTCATACACGCATTTGACTTCTCGATATTGCTCAATAGCCATAAATCAATTGATCATGATAATTGTTTATCTGATCAAGCACCCATTATCGATCAACAATTTCTTATGATAAGATCATTTCTTGATTTTTGAAAATAAGAATGTTGGAATTACCATTTTTGTTCACCGTTTATTACAATTAAGGATCAAACTTATAAATAGTACCATATGGCTCATTGTTTGAGATAGACAACTAATGGAAATATATTTTACTTTCAAAAGAAAAGAAAAGGGTATTGTTTGTGTGTGATATTCATGTTCTATCAATGGTTTTGCGTTCTCGAACTCTCTTAAATTCAAAGTTGTCTAGCTATTGAAATTGCCGGTGCTCTTTGTGCTCGATAGCAATCATCATCATCATTCTTGAGTCGATTATGTGCTAAAAGTTCTGTAAGGTTGTGAATTTGAGTTTTATTGTTAAACTATGTCTGTATATGTCTCTATGCTCACATACATCCTCATATAGTGTGTAGAAATGTGAGAGAGAGGGAGAGAGGGAAAGAGTATGCAGAGATATGACGAATATATATATATATATATATACACACACACATACATACATACGGTGTAAATATGCATTGAGGGGGGGTGGTTAGATGTGGGAGTGCGTCATATAAAATACAATTTACACTTGTCTCGAAGATATCGATACACTTTATTATATACTACAATGAGTTTGTATTATCTAAAATATGTTCATTCCATATTTATAATTAATAACAACAAATTATGAAATTTAGTTATTTATTAACTATTTATTTAAAATCATATTAATTGATTACAATTTTTAAAAGATTATATCACATATATTTCGGACCCATCAATCCAAAATGGAATAAAATAAAAGAAAGCCCCTTACATATTTACGTGGACTTAAAAAGTATAAAAAATAATTATAAGTAATTCATGTAAATAAGCTTATCAAAGTTTTTTAAGAAAAATAAATTCACTATGCATTTAGAAAAAGAAGAAAATTTATTCAATTTAATTATTCAATATAAAAATGTAGTTCTACTATAAAATTATGTGATACCACTTATTCTAAAAATGAATACAAAAACTTTTTAAATATAACTATAAATGAAACTTATATAGATATACCAACTGGAAAAATAATTCATTATTTATTTAAAAGAAATAAATGTTCACAACATTAAATTCTATTTTAACCATTTGTGTAAAAGAAAATAAATTCTTATAAATCCAAATATCATATATTTAATTCATTTAATATATATTAAAATGTATTAAAATATGAATAAAATTATAATAAAACTTTAAAAATGAGGGGTTTGTATTGTGTGTATATATGAGTATGGGTTTCTATCTTTTAGGGAGGGTGAATATACATATGGGCCTCTTCCATTATATTAAATTAATTTAAGTAATAAAAGTAATTATTAAAATTTAATTAATTAGAGGGATATTATTCCATTATATAATTTTACAATGCTACTAACTAATATAAAAAATGGATAAAAATTATTTAAAATAATTAGATAATAATCTTTTGTTAGATATATTGATATTTTGTATTGGAAAAAAAGAAGTAAATGACATTAAAATTTATAATGATGAATATTCCTTTTAGTCCTTGAAGTGTAAAATATTTATTTAAATAAATCTTAAAACAAATTGAAATTATTTATTACTTTTATTGAAATAAATATTAGAATATATAAAAAAATATAAAATAATAATAATAATAATATGTTTGATAAGTAATTTTTTACATTAAAGTATTGAAAATATCATTAATTATCCATAAAAATAAAAAATTATTTTTTGGTATATATATATATATTAAAATACATTAAAATATTGAAATAAATAAAAAATTGGTTTTTTCTATATGAGGAAATAATGTTTATTCAACCGAGACAATGAGCTTCTTATTTTTTACAGTGAAATAACCTCTTATGATTATTTATCACATTAAAGTTTAACAAATGTGGATCAATGTGACACATTAGTTTGTATTTATGTAGTTAATAAGATAAAAATATTAAATTAGCATGAAATCGTACAAAACAATGACACACAGTGCATCCCTCCACAATGGGTGGTGTGTGGCCATGTGCAACAGGAGACACGTGCAACACATTGGAAGATTTCATCACTTTAATTGTGTTATATTTTTTATTTTCTCACAAACTATTGGACTTACTTCGGCATGAGATGTCTCGATCAAATGATTGTGGATTTTAATGTGTGAAAGTAGAAGATATTTTTTTTGCATGTACATTCCCAATAATATAATATTAAACACTTTATCAAGTACAATATTAGAATCACATAGATCCATATTCAATCATAAACCGATCCAATCTACGTAAATGCTCAGCTAATATAAACGTATATATTATACTGGTATCTTGAAGTCCTCATATGTAGCACATACATACGAAGATTAAGGTATCTATATAATATGATATTGTATTAGAATTCCTTAATTCGAAGGTCCCGAACAAGGGGAATCTTTAAAGATTCAAAAACTGAATTAAGACCATCATCGCTACATATATGTTAGACTTTACATATCTGAGCTAATTTTCGGCAATATAACTTCATTCCTCTTCAATATACCAAATTAATTGTAATAGACTCTAACTATTGTCACTTTGATAACAATTTAAAGATTATTAAACTTATTTTGTGGGGTATATTGAAGGGGTGTGCAGTTATTCTGCCGAAATTTACTCAGATATAAACGTTAATATGCATGTATGATGACAGTCTTAAGTCAATGTTTGAATCTTTAACGATGGGCGTAAGATATAATATTAATAAAAAAGTTCTTCGCTTATATCCTATATTAAGTCGTGTAAATTAGGCCAACATCTCACAGCTAATTTGACGAAACATATGAAATCTCTTTTTCATGATTAGAATGATGAGCAATAGGTAGTAGATGTACAACCGATCTAAGATGGACACTTTGTTAGAGTCATTTCAATGTGATGTAGAGGACTCTGTAGTATTTGCTTACGCTAACAGTTCTACGATTGTTTATTCAGACATCACCATTATTTGTCCATATCTCAACTGTCGTTTACTAAAGAAGAATGTTAAAGATGAAGTACAATTACAACTTTATATGCGTGATTTCATGGAGGGTTATTATACATGATAAAGACACAATGAAATCATCTCACCTTCGACGAATAAATCAAACGACGTTCCCAAATTTAATCTATTTGTTGGAATAGTGATGGATTTTGCAAGATCTGAAATCCTGGACGAAATACTTGATGATAAAGAATCACATGGAGAGTCTGGAGAATTTTACTAGCTCTTATAAAAGGCAAAAGAACCTTTATAGTCAAGTTGTAAGACATATTCGAAACTCTGGACGGTTTCGGAACTTCTGGCTATGAAAATGGAATATAATATGACATATAAGAGTTGATGTAATGTTGGTTATTTTGAAGAAAATACTGCGTGAAGATCATGAATTTTCAGGCAACTATTAAAATAAAAAATGACGAGGAAGATAAGTTTAGTAGAGGTGAAGATAAATTCTTGTACAAATCATTATATAATGTATTACAGTGAAAATAAAAATTTGACATATTATCCAGATTGTAACTAGCCTAAATTTCATGGACTTCGGTAAAAATGGAAGAAAAGCTGAATGGAAAATTTTACGTTACTTTCCACTAACACCTCGACTAAAGAGATTGTATTATTGTAGAGAAACAACAAAGGAGATGTTGTGGCATGCAGATCATACTCGACAAGAGTATATGGAATATTTATCAGATTCAAAGAGTTGGAAAATAATAGTGGTTGGTTTTAGGTCATTGGTAGGCGAAAAAAGGAATTGTTATCGATTTGTGTATAGACGTCTTCAATCCACACTGTAGAAGCAAAGATTATTCTTGTTGGATAGTAATGATAACTTCTTATAATCTATCTCTACAGTTACGTAACAAATGGTAATTTATTTTCTTATCACTCTTCGTACCGACTCCAGATTTTTAATTTAATTTTTCAAGACAATCGACCGCGTCCATATTTAATACGGATTCAAGATGCCATGCATGTTAATACTGTCAACGTTCTTGAGTTCGTTAAATTATTATCACTTGTGGTTAATTAAATATACACACAGATTATACGATAAGTACGCATCGACTCTCACTTGAAGACGGATGAAGAAGATGATTAAAAAATTGCGAAATTTACGATTTTTTTCGATGCCTATTCAGTTTAGTCGGAATCGGATGAATATTGACCGGTATATCATGCAACTAAATATGTATATTCCGTGTTCTATTTCAATTTAGTGCAAAAAATTCATGTGAAGGCATGCACGCAATCTCTAAATCGGCAACACTTCCTGTTTGGTTGCATGGTTGGGCAAGGTCGGCCCAACCGTGCTTACTATTCACAAGGGTACTTCCTCCTCACAGATTACTATTCACCCAGCCCAACTCAGCCCAACCCAACCCTGCAACCAAACAGGCCCTTAGAAATAATCTATAGTGAATCACGGAAGAATGCATAAACAAGCTCAATCAGTAATCACGCAAGCAAGAAGATGTGCGAATTTACGAGATTCATCCGTTACTGGGTTATGTCCTTGGACAGTGGCAGTCGGTTTTCTCTATGTGGAGAAAGAAGAATACATAAGCTTTTAAGAGTCGTAACCTTATGGAGTTTATATACTACTCATGTACAAACAGATCCATAATACAAATGAATACATATACCTGAATACATGTACAACGAGACCTCCGTCTTGTTAAGATATGTGCAACAGGAGGGGTGCATACGATGGATGGGTCACGATACGATGCCCATATCCTCCTTTTAATCCCGAGGCATCATATCATATGCTAGCATTGGAGTTGTGTTGGGACTAATAGGACTGTCAGTTTAATCCGACCGTTGAAAAGTCGTGAGAGGATCACAATGATCGATGACATGGCTGAGCGATGTCCCTCCTCGACGGCATAGCTTGTCCAGTATAGTGTCCTTTCTCTTAGGTCTCGTTTGGTTGCAGGGTTGGGTAGGGTTGGTTTGGCCCAACCCGGGTTGGCCCTGCAACCAAACATGGTTCTCCTCCTCACAGTTTACTATTCACAGGGGTACTCCTACCCAACCCAACCCTGTCCAATCCTGTAACCAAACGAACCCTTAGATTAACGGGGAAAATAGCAAAAAAGCTCACGAAAAATTAAAGCTCATTTACTCCAAAATAGGCTCCCTTAGATGGGCAAAAAGAACACACATTTTAGTAACATATACTAAAGCTGGGTTTTTCACCCAACTTGAGCTACGTCGCTGTCTCATTTTTCTTTGTTTCGCACTGTTTGTCTTGTCCTCTTTTCCCTCTCCGTCTCTCTCTCCACTCTCCGTTTCCCATCTCATTATCCATTAATCTCCATCCGTTGAGTTGTGTTGATCTCCTCAAGCAGATCGAATTCCCCATTTTCATTTGATCAAAATTATTATAGCATATTCAGGGACGAAGCCAGAAAATTCTTCTTGTAGGGGCTAAATTATTTGGGGGGGGGGGCGCCTCTATTGTAATGTGAGTTACAAAAGCTATTTTGTTGAATTTTGTTTCTTAAAATCCAACCTATAAATCTTCGAATAATGTTATACATATCCTTCGATTTTCGCTCAAATCCACGATCATTTGCTATTTTATATCAATGGTAAAGAGTCTGGTTCTCTTTTAAATAAGATTTAAGTTGCTTAAATATTTATTAGACTTTTAACCACTGAGATAAAATAGGAATTGATATCAGATTTGAGAGAAATTTGGAGGATATGTGGAACATTAAAAGAAGTTTTAATTTATGAGGTTGGGTGTGTGGAAACGAACTCAATCTATAAGGCGAGCTTCCAATAATTTCGTAATTGATTGAAACTAATATTAGGAAAGTATTTTTTACAAAAAATACCCATATAAACTTATAATCGAACAAAAATAATATCTATAAACATCGTATTGACAAAAGATCCCTACAAAATTCTTCATATCACTGAAATACATATTTATGAATGTGATATTAAGTAGAGTTTAATGGGGCTCCCTTGGGGCAGCCAACATGGCTGCCCCCGCGCTGTTTTCGGTGTTTTTTTTAATTTTTTTGAAAAATATCGCATGTATATATATCCCTATATCCCTTCTATATGCCATTCGAATTTCGTCAGAAACAGAGACTCCTACGGCCTCCATCCAGACAGTCATTTTTTTAACGGTAACATGATTTTTTAAATCGACACCATCTCGATAGAGGTCGTAGGAGTCTCTGTTTCTGACGAAATTCGAATGACATATAGGAGGGATATATGGAGGAATATACATGGCGATATTTTTCAAAAAAAATAAAAAAAACGCCGAAAACGGCGCGGGGGCAGCCATTGTTGGCTGCCCCAAAGGGGCAACCCCATTAAACTCTATTAATTAATGTCAATAAATTTAATATGTTTAAACAAGTAACACTATACAATACTTTTTACTTATATGGATGAAAAAAATATAAATATGTCTACCAATCCCTTATCGCATGTGTTATACGTATTTTGACATGTGTACATGTATCCGCATACTATTTTTAAATCGATGCACATAAAAATAGGGTTGCAAACATGCGGATACAAATATGCATGCATCCATATATGTACATGGTAAAATGGGGCTGCCTACTTGAGCGGGAGCTAACTTGGCTCCCCCGTCCCATTTTCTCCATTTTTTATTTTTTTGAAAATTTCTTCCATGGATTTTCATCAAATATATGCCTATACTATGCTATTAAAATTTCGTGTGAAACAGAGACTCCTACGGCATCCATCCAGACGGAGTAGTTTTTAGCAATTCTGTTACCGTTAAAAAATGATTGTCTGGATGGAGGCCGTAGGAGTCTTTGTTTCACACGAAATTTTAATAGCATAATATAGGAATATAGTGATGAATATTCACGGAAGAAATTTTCAAAAAAAATAAAAAATGGGGAAAATGGAGTGGGGGAGCCAAGTTAGCTTCCCCTTATGGGCAACCACATTAAACCCATATGTATATGAGTTTAATGGGGCTGCCCCCTTCGGGCAACCAACAATGGCTGCCCCGCGCCATTTTCGATATTTTTTATTTTTTTTGAAAAATATGGCCATGTATATTCATCCCTATATCTTTGCTATATGCCATTCGAATTTCGTCAGAAACTTGAGACTCCTACGACCTCCATCGAGATGGTGTCGATTTAAAAAATCCTGTTACCGTTAAAAATGACTGTCCGGATGGAGGCCGTAGGAGTCTCTGTTTCTGACGAAATTCGAATGGCATATATGAGGGATATAGGGATGAATATACATGGCGATATTTTTTGAAAAAAAATAAAAAAGCGCCGAAAACAGCGCCGGAGCAACCATGTTGGCTGCCCAAAGGGGGCAGCCCCATTAATCTCTATGTATATACTAGAAAAATATGCATTCATATCCGTTTTAAGATCTTAAAAAATGAAAGAGGTATCCAAATCCATATCTGTATATGCAAAGAAAGGAAAGAAAGATCGTTATCTATACCATATATGCTAAATAAAAACTAATCCATGACGATTTATAAACGGGTATGATGATGGACATATACAGATGTGTCAATATCCAATTATGCACATCATGTAGTGTTAACGATTAATTGTTGTAATTAGATCATATATATATATTGATTTTTTTGTTGAGATATGGGGGCTATTATACATAACATGTATATTTTAACTATTAAATAATGTATTTAGATTATATATAATACTATATACTAAATATAAATATGAACTTTGGTTGAGATCTGGGGGGGCTAAGCCCCCACCCGCCCCCTCTCCGTCACTGAGCATATTTACACCTATAACCCTGAGTAGTTTCGTAATACTTCAGGAACTCTCGATAATCACGAATTACACATAGGATTTCAAGTCATCATTAACTCTTGCATAACATAACCCTCTGTAGTTTTTTAATTACATACATAACCCTAAGGAGTACATTCCATCCATTTCTCCATTAATTATGACAAAATCTATTATGTAATCCACCTTTGAGTTTATCTTATGTACAAAGGATACCACTCCTCCTTCCCTTCCCTCTTTCTTCGACCTCTCTTCCTCTTCTTCGACCATCCTTCGATTCTGCAAGGTCGGGGGGTGCTTTAAGAGGGACTCGACAGTTGACATGCTTCCAAGGAGGGGAGGGCTTCGAGCTTCAAACGGCAGGCGAGTCTTGCAGGCGGTCGGGTGCGGGAGTGTTGGGGAGTTCTTGCAGGCGATAGGGGGCAGGGATGTGGGGGGCTCTTGCAGGCGTGTGGGTGGGTGGGGTGGGGGGGAAGGGGGTGCTCTTGCAGGTTGGGTGCGGGGGGCTCTTGTGGGGGTAAGGGTACCGGGGTGGGGCCTTTTGCAGGTATCAGTCGGCGGGGGTGCGATGGGTGTCTCTTGCAGGTGGAGTGGCTGCGACAGGTGGCAGAGGCCCGCCCTTTGCTCTGCTGGATACGAAAGAGGGCACAGAGAAGCTCCTCTGAGAAGCTCTTAAAATCTGGGGAGGCAAAGGACACAGAGAATGTCATGGCCCAACAGAACCCGTGGGAGGAGTACAAGATCAAGCTCTTGGCTTCAAAGGCACGACTGGGCGAGGCGTCGGTTAGGATCTTCACCATCTCGAGGGCTCGATCGAGCCCGACAACGTGAAGACCCCGGTCTTCGACGGTGGTGTGCACTCGCTCTTCCTGGTCCCACAACGGCGTCAGTGAGAGTGGGAGGGCTTGAGGAGGAAGAAGGAGAGGACGAGGTGGTCAGTGGGAGTGGGGTGGGTGGGAGGAGGAAGAAGGGAGAGGGGGAGGCGCTGGAGGATGAAGAAGGTAGGGAGTGGATTTTTTTTATTTTTGATTAAGTTCAACCGTTAGATCTAGGATTGGTTAGATTAACTCATTACTCGGGTTGAGTTAACGATCAAAACTAACAAAGGATTATGGATGTAAAATGGAGTACTTATTCAAGGTCTTCGATGTAATTCGTGATCATCGAGAGTTTCTGAGGTAATTACAAAACTACTCAGGATTATGGGTGTAAATATCTCAAAGAGTTCTGATGAGAAATTCAGAGTCCTTTCAGCTTTTATTGGACCATCTACAGTAGCCTCCTCGCTTGTAGTTTTCACGTTAAGAATAGCAACATGCCCAATCATCATCTAAATTCATGGAGTCTAACCCAGCAGAGTAACTCCAAAGATCTGAAATCATGCCAACAGAACATAACACATCAACTCACGCGTTGCAAAACAAAAGCAACAATAATATTTAATCTTCAACCACCATGCACAAGAAAAGAAAGATCATCACCACCTGCAGCATAATCAAACAGAACACCATCCCACGCAACATGAACTATGAATATCAACACCTGTAGGAATAACTCCATCAGCAAGAAACCAAGGCCGCCACTACACGAACCACATTCCTGGAGCAGCAAATCGTCACAGCGACATGATCGACTAAGCAAACTGCCTATTAACTTTCGTCATGGTCGAATATCTTTTACATGCAGCAAGAGTCTTCCATTCATCGAATCATATGGCATATAGCAGCTTCAACATGACAAACTGCAACTGCATGGAACAATATCTGATGCTGCCGAAATACGCCAAGAAGCACAATGACTTTCTTTGAGCTTCAGGATTTGTCGTACGCGAGAACATCAGTCACACATGAATCATAATCCATCTCCATCAGATCTGTACATGCACGCATAAGATACACACCTCCAAATCATCATCTATGCCCGATTCCGCTGTCTATAGCCATCAAAGAAGACCTGCAACCATTGGCAAGCAGCACCAACCTTCATCTGTTGCCTTTCACCGTAGCACCACCACCTTCGACATGGATTTGCCCAAGAACAGGGCTGAACAACCTTTAATCCCAGATCTACATATCGAATCCATCTGTTCCCACATCAATCGACGAGAACGCCATTTATGATCTAATCTGAGTCTTTCGTTCAATCAATGGAAAATTTACAATCTCCCTCACAAGTTTCTTATATTATAAAAAACACATTTGAGAGTAGGCGCGGTGTGGATCATTAGCCTGCACATTCCCTTTCCTTGGCAAATTGTAATAATACCCCAAAAGAAGACATTTGCACAAAATTCAAAACTTGTGATATTACTATTTAGTACTTGTGTAGGAACTAAACAACAAACATTCTTTTATTTTCTTATGATTAACACCCTGTACTGTTGGATCAATTCGGACACTCATAATCGTTAGTATTCTTTTTACATTTTTTTCTCCGATAATTGGCCCCAACTTTAACTATGTGGCAAAATATTGTTAGTAGTGGCACACATCTATTTGATATGGGCCCTTTTTTCTTTCAAAAAAAACTTTAACTACGTGGCTCTCTGCCTCTTCTCTTCACCCCACCCCCTCGCTCTGTCCTTTTTCTCTCTCCGCTCTTCATTAGCCCCCTACTTATCCCCCTCCGGCATCTACTACATGTCGAGCCTTGCTCCCTCCCTTCATCTAATTTCCATTTTAACCTACATTCTTCTACTATTGTCATTGACCCTTTTCTTTTTTAACGTCATTTTCCCCCTATTTTCCATCAACTTCCTATCAATATGATCGTAATCTTTGTCTTTTAATGTTTCTTTAATGTTACATTTGGATGAGTTTTATACGAGTAATACACATCATTAACATTCTCTCTTAAATCTAATGTCGGTATATCATCACAAAAAATCAGGTTCTTTTTAAATCTAATATAATATCATAAAAATGGTTTTTTTCTAACATGCTGGCATCCCTGTTGAGATCTATCCTGTGAAGACTAATTGGTTGAATACAAGTAGGAAGCATTGCTGATGTGATTGATCTCCCTCCTGCCTTCTGATTGGCTGAGAGCTCTTGGGCTGGATTGCTGAGGTGTCTGATCCACCTCCTGCATTCTAATTGGCTGAGAGGTGTTGGGTTGGATTGCTGAGATGCTCAATCCACATCCTGCATCCTAATTGGCTGAGAGCTGATGGTGGGGATTGCTGAATGCTTGGTATTCTTTTTTTTAGTATAAAAGGAGCATTGTTGCACCACATAATGTATCCCAACTTCATTCAAGAAATAGTAGAGAGAGTCTGGTGTGAGCAAGTGGAGTAGGCACATTGCCGAACCACTATAAATCCTTGTCTTGTGCGATTGTGCGTGCTTTCTTCTTCGATTGTCGTTCTAGTCCTATGGTGCTTGATCGGATCCGTCCCCAACAACTGGTATCGGAGCAAGGTTCGGAGATCAATCTCTACACATATGGCAGAAGAATCGAAGGTCAAGATCGAGAAGTTTAATGGATCGAACTTCGCATTATGGAAGATGCAGATTGAAGATGTTCTATATCAGAGGGATCTCTATCTTCCGATCGAAGGGTAGAAGTTGGAAGCCATGAAAGATGATGAGGGGAAGATCATAGACCGAAAGGCTCTAGGAACGGTAAGGCTCAACCTTGCTCCATCGGTGGCTTCAAATATCGCAAAGGAGATGACGACGGCGAATCTTTTCAAAGCTCTTGAAAAGATGTACGAAAAGTAATCTGCATCAAATAAGGTATATTTGATGAAGAAGCTTTTCAATTTAAAGATGAGTGAGAACTCCGTGGTGGCTTCACACTTGAATGATCTGAACAATATCATCAATCAGTTGGAGTCTGTGAAGATCGTGTTTGATGATGAGGCAAAGTCTCTTTTACTTCTTTCTAGTTTACCTGATAGTTGGAATGCTTTAGTTGTAGCGGTTAGCAACTCCTCTGACTCTGCAAAGTTGAAGTTGGAGGATGTTGCTGGTCTTCTTCTTGAAGAAGAGGCACGCCGGAAGACGTCTGGAGAAGAACACTCGTCAGGTCTGCCTTGAATACAGAAGGAAGAAGCAGGAAGAGCTACAGGAATCAAAAGCATTCTAGGAGAAAGTCGGTACGAGGAAGATCCAAATCTAGAGATCCGAAATTCGTGGTCTGATGGAATTGCAATCAAAAGGGGCATTACAAGACAGAATGCAAGGTCCTAAGAAAGCAGAAATGAGAAAATGACAAAGGTAAGAATACTGTAAATCTTACTGATGATGATGATAGCGATGTCTTAGTATGTGTTGCTGATACTAGAAGTGAGTCATGGATTGTGGACTCGGGTGCTTCATTTCATACCACTCCAAAAAAAGATATCCTCCAAAATTATGTGAAAGGTGATTTTGGAAAGGTATATATGGGAGATGATGAATGTTGCAGCATAATTGGAAAGGGAGACATTGGCATATCCCAACCTAATGGTGACTTTTTGAGATTGAAGAATGTTAGACATGCACCTAGTCTAACAGGGAATCTCATATCTGTCGGATAACTATCAGAAAACGATGCGGTGACATCATTCGATTCTGATTCGTGGAAGATGTCAAAGGTATCATTGATCCTTCCTTGAGATAAGAAAGAAGGAACCCTATATATTGCATTAGGTTCATATGACAGGATAAATGTTGCATCATCTGTGTGTGATGCTAACACTGGGCATAGACAGCTTGGTCACATGAGCGAAAAATGAGTGGAGATCATGTAGAAGAAGGGAAGTTGATGGGATTGCAGACCGTTGATCTGAACTTCTGTGAAGATTGTATCTTGGGAAAATAGAAGAAAGTCAGTTTTACAAAGATTGTAAGAGTACGAAAAACTGAAAGACTGGAGCTAGTTCATACAGATGTATGGGGTCAATCTCAGGTACCTTCCCTTGGCGGATCTCATTATTTCATTACTTTCATTGATGATGCAACTAGAAAACTGTGGGTTTATTTTATCAAACATAAATTCAATGTATTTGAGACCTTTAAAATGTGGAAGGCCTTAGTTGAGACTGAGACATGTTTAAAGTTGAAATGTCTCAAGTCAGACAATAGGGGAGAATACTATAGTGAGGAGTTTGAATCATATTGTGCCAAGAACGGGATCAAGAGATTGAAGACGGTCCCAAGAAAGCCCAGACGTATTGGTGTTGTTGAACGCTTGAACAGAACTCTTGTAGAGAGTGCAAGAAGCATGAAGTTACATGCAGGTCTATCAAAGCGATATTGGGCTGATGTAGTGAATACAACTACATAATTAATCAATCGAGGTTCGTCTGCTGCTTTAGATGGGGATCTTCCAGAAGAAACATGGACAGAAAAGGAGGTAACACTTTCTCATTTACGTGTCTTTGGATGCATAGCTTATGTTCACATTGAACAGAAAAACAGAGGAAAGCTTGATCCCAAAGCAAGGAAGTGTATATTTGTCGGCTATGGTACGGATAACTATGGATATAGATTGTGGGATTTGGAGAACAATAATACAATTAGAAGCATTGATGTAACATTCAATGAGTCTTCCTTATACAAGGATCAATTGATGAAAGGAAAGACAACAGAAGAGCCAGACTTTGTGGAGTTCGATGAAACTCCTGAACAAAGCACATCACAGCCAAGTGATGAGAATTTTCAACCCATCCCATATAATAATCCGCAAACTCCGGTACTATGAAAATCTTTCAGAATCAACAAACCCACTGCAAAGTATTCACCTTCTTTGAATTATTTATTGCTGACTGATAATAGTGAGCCTGGATGCTTTGATGAAGCTATACAAGTAAGATAAAGAATCAATGGGAATTAGCCATGGATGAGGAGATGAACTCCCTCTCAAGAAGCAAAACGTGGGACTTAATCCCACTACCAAAGGGAAAGAAGGTTCTGCACAACAAGTGGGTGTACAGGGTGAAGGAGGAAGCTGATGGTTCCATTAGATACAAGGCTCGGCTAGTGGCGAGGGACTTTCAATAGAAAGCAGGAGTTGATTTCATGGAGATCTTTGCACCTATTGTAAAGGTCTCAACCATAAGAGCAGTATTGAGCATTGTTGCAGCTGAGAACCTACATTTGGAGCAGTTGGATGTTAAGACATCATTTCTCCAGTGAGATCTTGAGGAGGACATCTGCATGCAACAACCAGAGGGCTATGTAGCTACTGGAAAGGAAGACATGGTATGCAAGCTCAGAAAAAGCCTTTATAGCTTGAAGCAGGCACCAAGACAATGGTACGAAAGGTTTGATGATTTCATGAGAAATATAGGGTTCCGGAAGTGTCATGCTGACCATTGTTGCTACATCAAGAAGCTTGTTATGTCTTACATCATTTTATTGTTGTACGTAGATGGCATGCTTGTTGCAGGATCATGCAAGGAAGAAATATCAAATCTGAAGGAAATATTATCTAAGGAGTTTGAAATGAAGGACCTAGGTCTTGCAAAGAAAATCCTTGGAATGCAGATTAGCAGAGACATGAAGAACAAGAAGTTGAGATTGTCTCAATCAGATTACATCGAGAAGGTACTAGAGAGATGTAATATGAAAAATACAAAATGTACTCTAACACCTTTAGGAAGCCACTTTAAACTCTCAAAGGAGAAAGAACCTGCTACGAAGGAGAAGCATGAGTACATGTCAAAGGTACCGTACCAGTCTGTTGTTGGTAGTTTGATGTACGCAATGGTTTGCACAAGACCAGACATCTCCCATGCAGTGGGAGTTGTGAGCAGATTCATGGCGAATCCTGGCAAGGAACATTGGGAGGCTGAGAAGTGGATTTTACGTTATTTGAGAGGTACCTCTAACGTGTCATTGCGTTATGGAAACACTAACATTTCCATTCGAGATTTTGTGGACTCAGATTTCGCAAGAGATATTGATGGCAGAAAAAGTACAACAGGGTATGTCTTTCCCTGGGGAGTGGAGCTATTAGCTAGATCTCTAGGCTTCAGAAGATAGTGATCATCTAACACTAGAAAATCCTGCTGATATGTTCACAAAGTCTGTAACAGTGGAGAAGCTGAAGACATGTTCAGCTTCTATTGGTCTTCAAGCATAGAAGACAAGGGAAAGCTCACAACAGGACTATTGAAGAAGTGGTGTGCACTACAAATCGGTTTTCAAGTGGGAGATTGTTGAGATCTATCCTGTGAAGACTGATTGGTTGAATACAAGTAGAAAGTATTGCTGATGTGGATAATCTCCCTCCTGTCTTCTGATTGACTGAGAGCTCTTGGGCTGGGTTGCTGAGGTGTCTGATCCACCTCCTGCATTCTGATTGGCTGAAAGTTGTTGGGTTGGATTGCTGAGATGCTTAATCCACATCCTGCATCCTGATTGGTTGAGAGCTGATGGTGGGGATTGCTGAATGCTTGGTATTCTTTTTGTTGTAGTATAAAAGGAGCCTTGTGGTACCACATATTATATCCCAACTTCATTCAAGAAATAGTAGAGAGAGTCTGGTGTGAGCAAGTGGAGTAGGCACATTGCCGAACCACTATAAATCCTTGTCTTGTGCGAGCTTTCTTCTTCGATTGTGATTCTAGTCATGTGGTGCTTGATCGGATCCGTCCCCAACAATCCCTTCTTTAGTTGTTGCTCTATCTCGAACACAAAAAATCATTATCATCTTAACAATATCAAGGTAATTATAATCTTATATTTTTTCATTCTCTTCATACGCAAGTGAAAATATCTAATGTCAGTTTTATATGATCGTTATGATTTTGTAATTATATAGTGGATGATTGTTATGATTTTGTATATTCTTTTATATTGTACTGATTAAATGACTATTTTCTTTTGGATAAATACCTTACATATGTTTTACAATAAGGTAAAGATCATTATATTTAAGAACTACAATATTCTCTATTTTATTCCACATATGAACTAAAAGTCAGCTAAATTTTTTGTCTCAAAAAAGATTTTTCTAATCAAAATTTAATTTTGATTTTAATTTCTGTCAATTATATACCCAAGTGTATACAATACAAGTGAACTTTTAACTTGGAAAATGGGTTAAATTAAGAAGTATTATGTTAGAGCTATATTGTACATTCACATTTTTTGTATGGGATTTTTACCCGGCAGACCCTAGAAACTTTGCAAATTACCTCTACGACCTTTGAAACATCCTAATTCCTCCCTCAACCCTGTAAACTTGCTCCGTCTTACCCAACAAACCCTACCGTCAATTTTAACTATATTTGAGTCAGTTACTTGGGTTAATCTTGAGTTAACCTAAACATTTTACAATCCAACGGCTACGATTAGCTAAAATAAAAAAATTGGGAGGGGCGGCGCGGGGGGGGGGGGGGTGCTGGGGGCTCCATCGCTGGGAGGTTGGGAGGGGGGCGCGCTTCATCGCCGGGAGCTTGGGAGGGGCGGTGCCTGGGGGCTCCATCGCTGGGAGCTTGGGAGGGGCGACGCCCCCCGGGGGGGGGGGGGGGGAGGGGAGTGGCGGCGCGCTGGGGCCTCCATCGCTGGGAGCTTGCGAGGGGCGACGCCTGCGGGCTCCATCGCTGGGAGCTTGGGGCAGAGCAGGGAGCTTGGGAGGGGCGGCGCCGGGGGGGGGGGGGGGGGTCCATCGCATGGAGATTGGGAGGGGCGGCGCGCGCGGGCGAGGGGGGAGGGGGCGCCTGGGGGCTTCATCGCCGGGAGCTTGGGAGGGGCAGCACCTGGGGGCTCCATCGCCGGGAGCTTGGGAGGGGCGGTGCCGGCAGGGGGCGGGGGGCTGGGCAGGGTGCAGCGGCGCGAGCAGGGGAGGAGGCAAGGTGCAGCGGCGCACGAGGGGTAGGTGGGGAGCCGGTGCGGGGTGGGGGTAGCAGGGAACGACCGTGGCGAGTGGACCTGGGCGGGGAGCTCAAATGATAGAGTGGCACTAAATGTAAATTTCATAGACAACTTGGGTAAAATATAAATGAACATAACAGAATCGGGTTACTTTTAACGGGTAAATGAACGGGGGTTAACCACAGGGTCTGTAGGGTAAGGGTTAGCAAGATTACGGGGTTGAGGGAGGAATTAAGATGTTTCGAAGGTCGTAGAGGTAATTTCAAAAGATTTTAGGGTCTGCTGGGTAAAAATCCCTTTTTGTATTAATCAAAACCATATTTTTTGAAGAGTTGAATATCTATGGATGGAAAAAATACATTTAGAATAAAATCATAGTTACAGGTATTATATTTTGCCAATAACTTGATAATTCTAAATTTTCAAATTCCTTTCCATTAGCGTCTCTTTTAAAGAAAATATGTCATTTTTTTTAAAAATGCATTTTTAACCATCAATAGATCTGATGCTATTCTTTTAACACTAACTGGCATTTCTATTTTTCACTCGCAGCAAAGCGCGAGCCAAATTCACAAAATCAATAAAGTATATTATCTCCTTTATGGGTTTTTTATACCCTGACCCCTAAAATTTAGTCCAGTTGTACCACAGATCCTATCATATTTGTAATTAAACCACGAGCCCTGTAATTTTGCCGTGCTTTACACACGTGACCTTGCTCATGGGTTTGTGGCGTGAGTTAATATTTGTGATTTATAATAAACCGTGATATAATTACAAAGAATATAGTTGTCTCGGTGAAATTAAAGAATTTAGGGTCCACGATCAATGTCCGGAAACAGCGACGAAAAGGTCGGATCTAACTGAATGAAACCGTTTCAATTAGATACATGTAAAATATATTTAAATAGGGAACATCAAATATTATAATATATATAGTATTCAAATAAAATACAATGAATAGTAGCATTTTAATTCATTATATATATTATAACGGGTTGATCACGTGAGAGCCAGAAATGGTGAGAGCATGAGAACAATTATTCCGAACTACTAAATTCTGTCATCTCTCTCCTCCTTGTTTGCAAGAAGAGAGAGAAGAGCATAATCTAGTGGTTGAGATTCTATGCTCTCACGCTTCCACAATTTTTGTCTTTCATAGGACCGCCTCTCTCTCTCTCTCTCACACACACACACACGGAAATTATCCAATTGGCCACATGCTCATTAGAGTTGTAATGAGCACACTCATATATATAGGAGTGATCCTATGAGAACCAAAACCTGTGAGAGCATGAGGGCATGCATTCTGGACCACATGATCCAGAAAATAGAATCACGTGGTCCAGAATGCATGCTCTCATACTCTTACATTTTTTTGCTCTCATAGGATCACTCCTCATATATATATATATTATAGTTTGTATCATTTTGAGCTTAATACTTATTGGTTTACAAATGGTATATCATATTCTTATTATTAGTAACCATTTTCACAAAAAAATTTACAAATTTATACGAAATGAGTGTATCTTTATTTGTATTAATGATGCCTTTTCTATTCTTACTAATGATTATTTCGTATGCATTTAAGGTTTTCTTCTTCTGACAATGGCTACAAATAGTAAGGATATGGTATAATATTTGCAAAACGATAAACATTGAACTCAAAATGACAGAAAATATTACTAGAAAATGAGGTGCTCATTACACCTCTAATGGGCACAGAGCCCATTGTATATGTAGGGTAAAATGAGGTTGCCTCTAGGAGGTAGCCAACTTAGCTTCTCCTGTTGTATTTTCCCCATATTTTTTATTTTTTTTTGAAAAATAAAGTCATGTAAATTCATTATTATATCGCTATATTATGTCATTCACGTTTTATGAGAAACAGAGACTCCTACGGCCTCCATCCAGACATGATCGATTTAAAAAATCCCGCGACCGTTAAAAAATGATTGTTTAGATGGAGACCGTAGGAATCTCTCTTTCGCACGAAATTTGAATGGCATAATATAAGGACGTAGTGATGAATATTAACGGAAGAAATTTTCAAAAAAAATAAAAACTAGGGAAAATGGGGCTGTGGAGCTAAGTTAGCTGCCCCTAGGGCAGCCCCATTTTTACTACATATATATAGGGCCATTCCAATGAGGTGCACCTTTCCTGGGTGCATGGAAAGCCCATCACGAGATCCGTTAGATCTCGATCTAGTGGTTCTTCGTCCAAAAGGGTATTTTAGTCCATACATTTTAATTTTAAATTTGAATTTAATTTAAGTTTGAAATTTATTTTATCTTTCAATTTTTCCATTTTTAGCATGTATGATTTGGTATTTTTTGTTGCCTTTTATTCAATGAAGTTCCGTCAACGTGGTAGCAATTTCGCGCAATATAAAATAGCAGATCTTTTTGTAAAATTCTCGTTGATATTGTAAAAACTGTATCATGCATTGTAAAATAAAATCACAATTAGTAATAGTTATATTATTATAATTGTAATTTTGATAACACTATTGTAAAAATTCGTGCACTTTTTGTAAAATCCGTATGAAGATTGTAAATCCACGCTCACAATTATGTGTGTTTTTCACAAAAATGTACGGTACTTTCGTGTCCTGCAGAATGCCAAGCATCTTTGTAAAATTGGAATCCATATTGTAATTTTGCATCCTGCATTGTAAAATAAATATAAATAGTTTTTACCATATCACAAAATTTAAATAAATGAAAAAAATAGTCTGAAATTTGTAAAAAAAATGATATGAGATTGTAAAATACGATATGAGATTGTAAAAAAATACTCGAGATTGCAAAATAGGATCTCTGATTGCAAAAAACTGGGCACGCCCTCCATCTCCAGCTTCCTCTCTACCCGCACCTCCTCCGCCCTTGTCATCCACGACCCACCTAAAATTTGTAAAAAAATGATATCAGATTGTAAAATACGATCTGAGATTGTAAAAAAAATACTCGAGATTGCAAAATAGGATCTCTGATTGTAAAAAACTGGGCACGCCCTCCATCTCCAGCATCCTCTCTAACCGCACCTCCTCCGCCCTTCTCCACGACCCGCCTCCTCCATGTACGTCCTCCTCCGCAAACACACTTCCATTCACGCACTCCTTCAACCTTCTCCTCCATGATCCATCTCCTCCACGCGTAGCCATCACCCCCACACACCGCACCTTTATTACATACAAGAAAATAACCTTGGAGAATGCCATCATCGGCCACCGTAGAGCAGCGTTGCATCCACCATCTTGCACACCATCAACGACGAGCAACAACCTCCTCTCCTCATGTCGTCGAGAGAGAGAGAGAGAGAGAGAGAGAGAGAGAGAGAGAGAGAGAGAGAGAGAGAGGAGAGGGGAGATAATTGTGGAGATATTTGTTGCATTCTAAATTTATAATATATTAAAATGACCGTAATGAGTTTTTTAACATTAAAAATATATTAATAATGGGCTATTAAAGACAACCATCGGATTGATTGTGTATGGTTAGGATGATGTGCTTTCCATGCATCCAGGAAAGGTGCACCTCATTGGAAATATCTCATATACATATATATATATATATATATATATATATATGGTAAAATGGGGCTGCCCCCTGGGAGTAGCCAACTTGGCTACTCCCACCCCTATTTTTCCCTCATTTTTTTATTTTTTTGAAAAATAAAAATTTATATATTCATCACTATATCCCTCTAATATTCTATTAAAATTTCGTCAGAAACAGAGACTCCTAGGCCCTCCATTCAGACGTCATTTTTTAACGGTCGTAGGATTTTTTAAATCGACCATGTTTGGATGGAGGCCGTAAGAGACCCTGTTTCTGATGAAATTTTAATACAATGTTAGAGGGATATAATGATGAATTTACAAATTTTAATTTTACAAAGAAATAAAAAAAATGAGGGAAAAATATGGGTGAGAGTAGCCAAGTTGGCTACTCCCAGGGGGCAACCCCATTTAACCCTATATATATATATATATATATATATATATATATATATATATATGGCTGCATGGGGGGGGCTGTCCCCACCCTCTTTTTCATCAAAAAAATTTTATTTTTTTGAAAAATATCACAATGTATATTCATCCCTATATCCCTCCTATATGTCATTCAAAGTTCATCATAAACAGAGACTCCTACGGCCTCCATCTAGAGGAGGTCGATTTAAAAAATCCTGCTGCCGTTAAAAAATGATTATCTAGATTAAGGCTTTAGAGTCTCTGTTTCTGACGAAACTCGAATGACATACAAGAGGGATATAAGGATGAATATACATGGTAATATTTTCAAAAAAAAATAAAAAATTGTAAAAAATGTGGCGGGAGCACCCCCATTTTTTCCATATACATTTTTTCCTATACATTTACATTTTTCATTTATATATATATATAGAGAGAGAGAGGAGTGATCCTATGAGAGCAAAAAGTTGTGAGAGAATGAGAGGAATGATCCTGAACTACATGATTCTGTTTTCTCTCTCCTGGTCTTCTCTCTCCTGGGTGAATCATGTGATCCAGAATTACCCCTCTCAAGCTCTCACAACTTTTTACTCTCATAGGATCACTCTATGAGAGCAAAAAGTTGTGAGAGCATGAGAGGGGTGATTCTGGACCACATGATTCACCCAGTAGAGAGAAAACAGAATCATTTGGTCCAGAATGCATCCTCTCACATTTTTTTGCTCTCATAGGATCACTCCTCATATATATATATATATATATATATATATATATATATATATATATATATATAGATAGATAGATAGATGGGGGGGGGGGCAGGGATCCTGCACCCTGGGGTGTAGGAAACTCCCTACACCCACCATATTTTTTGATTTTTTTTAAATTTTTTTGAATTAAAGGTTGGAGGGATATACTTAATATGTTAAGGGGAATATGTGTTTCAAGTTTCATGAAAAACAAACATTCCTAACACGTTCATCTAGACCGGGTCGATTTCAACAATTCCGAGACCGTTAAAATTTGGTAGTCTTGATGGGGTAGGCTCCTTTTCCCCATATATATATATATACATATATATATATATAGGTTTAATGTGGCTACTCCTAAGAAGAGCTAACTTGGATCCCCCGCCCCATTTTCTCCTTTTTTTATTTTTTTGAAATTTCTTATGTGAATATTCATCACTATATCTCTATATTATGTTATTAAAATTTCATGCGAAATAGAGACTCCTACGACCTCCATCCAGACAATCATTTTTTAACGGTAACATAATTGCTAAAAACGACCCCATCTGGATGGAGGTCGTAGAAGTCACTGTTTCGCACGAAATTTTAATAGAAAAATATAGGGATATATTGATGAAAATCCACAGAAGAAATTTTCAAACAAAAATAAAAAATAGAGAAAATGGGGCGGGGGGAGCCAAGTTAGCTCCCCCTCAAGGGGCAGCCCCATTTTATCCATATGTGTGTGTGTGTTCGAATGATGTCGTTTTTGGAAGGATATTATTATGTGAGACGATTTAATAATAAGTATTGTTCGAATTATATTGTATCCTTAAAAAAAGAAGAAGATCATTTTGGAAAGAAAACGTTCAAATCAATGATTTCTTGCAGAAAATCGAGATCCAAATACTCAGGTCAGTAATATATATACAATAATTAAGTAAATGATTGTTACGAGATCAGTAAAATCCAAACAACGATTTGTAATTTACATTTATTTTATTATACAATACAAAATTCAGTAACATATATACACTGGTCAAGTAAGCGCTTGTTGTGAAGTCAGTAAAACCATAACAAATGGTTACTAATTCCTATATTAATTATTACTTTGAACAGAATTCAATAATTTAGAGAGAATAGTCAAGTAATATATATATATATATATATATATATAGAGAGAGAGAGAGAGAGAGAGAGAGAGAGAGAGAGAGGAGGGAGCCTACACCCAGGGGTGCAGGTAACTACCTACATCCGACTCATTTTTCATAGATTTTTTATTTTTTTGAAATGAAATCTTGGAAGAATTAGATCACTATGTACCATCATGGTGTCATTCAAAATTCAACTTAATTCGTGACTCCTATCATCTTCATCAAGACTATCAAATTTTAATGGTCTCAGAATTACTGAAATTGACCCCTTCTAGATGAATGTGTTAGGAATGTTTGTTTTGCATGAAACTTGAAACACATATTCCTCTCAATATATTAAGAAAATCCCCCTAAGGTTTCATTCAAAAAAACTCAAAAATCATGCAAAAAAAGGTCGGGTGTAGGTAGTTACCTACACCCTGGGCTTAGGCTCCCAGCTCCTATATATATATATATATATATATATATATATATATATATATATATATATATATATGAGGTAAATGGGACTGCCCCCAGGGAGTAGCCAACTTGGCTACTCCCACCCCTATTTTCCCTCATTTTTTTTCATTTTTTTGGAAAATAAAAAATTATATATTCATCATTATATCCCTCTCACATTCTATTAAAATTTCATCTGAAATATAGACTCCTACGGCCTCCATCCAAACATGGTCGATTTAAAGAATTCCTGTGACCGTTAAAAAAATGACATCTAGATGGAGGGCTTAGGAGTCTCTGTTTATGACGAAATTTTAATAGAATGTGAGAGGGATATAATGATGAATATACAAATTTTTATTTTCCAAAAAAATAAAAAATGAGGGAAAAATAGGTGTGGGAGTAGCCAAGTTGGCTACTCCCTAGGGGCAGCCCCATTTTACCCTATATATATATTATATTATATATATATAGGAAAAAATGGGGTTGCCCCCTGGCGGCAGCCAACATGGCTGCCCCCGCCCCATTTTTCGATATTTTTTTATTTTTTTTGAAAAATAAAATCATGTATATTCATCCATATATCCCTCCTATATGCCATTCGAATTTCGTCAGAAACAAAGACTCCTACGGCCTCCATCTCGATGGTATCGATTTAAAAAAATCATGTTACCGTTAAAAAATTATTGTCCGGATGGAGGCCGTAGGAGTCTCTGTTTCTGATGAAATTCGAATGGTATATAGGAGGGATATAGGGATGAATATACATGGTGTTATTTTTCAAAAAAAATAAAAAAATTTGTCCAAATAAAGTGGGGGCAGCTATGTTGGCTGCCCCTAGGGGGCAGCCACATATGACCCATATATATATATATATATATATATATATATATATATATATATATATATATATAGTTCAATGTGGCTGCCCGCAAGGGGCAGCCAACATGGCTGCCCCCGGCCTTATTTTGATATTTTTTTTATTTTTTTTCAAAAAATGTCGCCATGTATATTCATCCCTATATCCCTCCTATATGTCATTCGCGTTTCGTCAGAAACAGAGACTCCTATGGCCTCCATCCAGACAATCATTTTTAACGGTAACAAGATTTTTTAAATCGACACCATCTCGATGAAGGCCGTAGGAGTCTCTGTTTCTGATGAAATTCGAATGACATGTAGGAGGGATATAGGGATGAATATACATGATGATATTTTTCAAAAAAAATAAAAAATTTGACAAAAATAGCGCGGGGGCAGCCATCTTTGGCTGCCCGCAAGGGGCAGCCCCATTTTATCCATATATATATATATATATATGAGGTAAATGGGGCTGTCCCCAGGGAGTAGCCAACTTGGCTACTCCCACCCTTATTTTCCCCTCATTTTTTTATTTTTTTGGAAAATAAAAATTTGTATATTCATCATTATATCCCTCTCATATTCTGTTAAAATTTCGTCAGAAACAGAGACTCCTACGGCCTCCATCCAAATATGGTCGATTTAAAAAATCCTGCGACCGTTAAAAAAATGACATCTGGATGGAGGCCGTAGGAGTCTCTGTTTCTGACGAAATTTTAATAGACCGTGAGAGGGATATAGTGATGAATATACAAATTTTTATTTTCCAAAAAAATAAAAAAATGAGGGAAAAACATGGGTGGGAATAGCCAAGTTGGCTACTCCCTAGGGGCAGCCCCATTTTACCCTATATATATATTATATATATATGGGAAAAATGGGGCTGCCCCCTAGAGGTAGCCAACATGGCTGCCCCCACCCCATTTTTCGGTAAAATTTTTTATTTTTTTGGAAAATATCACCATGTATATTCATCCCTATATCTTTCCTATACGTTATTCGAATTTCGTCAGAAACAGAGACTCCTACGACCTCTATCCAAACATCATTTTTTTAACGGTCGCAGGATTTTTTAAATCGACCCTGTCTGGATGGAGGCCGTAGGAGTCTCTGTTTCTGAGAAATTCGAATGACATATAGGAGGGATATAGTGATGAATATACATGACGATATTTTTCCAAAAAAATAAAAAAATTAGTCCAAAAATGGGGCAGGGCAGCCATGTTGGCTGCCCCCAAGGGGCAGCCCCATCAACACTTATATATATATACACACAGTTTGAGAAAAAAAATATACATACAGTTCTCAAGTGAATTTTTTTATGTGTTCAGTAATGTGTGTGTGTCTTATTTCACATGTTCAGTAACACACACACACACACACACACACACACAAACACACACACACACACACACACACACATACATACATACAATTCTTAAGTAATGGTTACTGTGATATCAGTAATAATAAAATAATAGGTTAATAAGTCACAAACATTACTCAAATAAGAAAGTAACATATAATCACTAACATATTCGACTTGTATACAATTAATATAGAAATAGTACTTCGAAAAAGAAGTTATTAAATACATGCACATAAAGAAAACAAACTAGCGAAATAAAGGGAATGCTTAGTTGATGAAAAAGGAAAAAAATATAGAAATGAATGCAATGCGCATTACATACACAATGGTATTATTAATCATTTATTATTTTATTACTGATCTCACAACACACATTTACTTGACCATTGTATAGATAATACTAAATTCTGTACAAGGTAACTATTTGAATGTAAATTATTGATCATTGTCTTGATATTACTGATCACACAACAAGCATTTAATCGGAGTATATTTATTACTACCATGTCGTTCGGATCTTAACCATTCGCATGAAATAATTTATTTGGATCTTCTTTTCCAAAACCGTCTTCCTTTTTTTAAGGACACTGTATAATAGAAAACATAGTAATTGTTAAATATGTGTTAGCCTATAATTAGAAATATATTTATTGCTAATATATGTGTATGATCCAGAATGAGTGCTCACCAAGACGCTAATGGGCACAAGGCCCATTGGATAAGCCCTATATAGGAGTGTGATCTTGTGAGAGCAAAAAACTGTGAGAGCATCAAAGTAGTGATTCTGGACCACTAGATTTTATCTTCTCTTTCATGGTTTTCTCTCTCATGGTTGAATCTAGCACTTCTGCTCTCACATGATCACTCCCCCTGCTCTCTCTCTCTCTCTCTATATATATATGTATGTATATGTGTGTGTGATTAAAGGAGGCTACACCCTGGGTGTAGCAAATTGGCTACCCCCACCCTTATTTTTCTCATATTTTTTATTTTTTGGAAAAAAAAATATATATTCATCACTATATCCTCCTAACATGTCATTCCAACTTCATCAGAAATAAAGACTCTTATACCCTCCATCTGAAGGAGGTCAATTTCAGCCATTCTGAGACCGTTAAAATTTGACCATCTTGATGGAGAGGATAGAAGTCTCGAATCAAATCAAATTTTTGATGACACCTTGACGACATATTGTGATCTAAATTTCAATAGGTTTCATTTCAAAAAAATTAAAAAATAGAGGAAAAAGGGTGGAGCATATAAATTAGCTACACCCAGGAAGTATACTCCTTTTTCTCATATATATATAAATATATAAATATATGTATATATAGATGTATATATGTGTATATATATATGTATATGTGTGTGTATGTATATATGTGTGTGCACACACATACGAGGATGGGGAGTATGCACCTTCGTGCATGCAATTTTACATGCACTGGGCATATATCACCAACGTTTTTTTTTTCTTTTTTTGGAAAATATCATTGTATATATTCATCTATATATTCCTCCAATATACCATTCAAATTTTGTCAGAAACAGAGACCCCTATGCCCTCCATCTAGAACAGGTTGATTACAACAATTCTAAGACCGTTAAAATTACTTGTTCTAGATGGAGGGTATAGGGTCACTGTTTCTAACAGAATTAGAATGCTATATTGGAGGGATATATAGATGAATACACACTGTGATATTTTTCAAAAAAATAAAAAATATAAGAGATATAGGTCCCGATGCATGTAAAATTACATGCACCAAGGTGCATACTCCCCATCCTCTCTCTCTCTCTCTCTCTCTCTCTATATATATATATATATATATGGAAGAATGGGGTTGTCTCCTGGGGGTGGCTAACTTAGCTCCCTCCGCCTCTATTTTCCTCATTTTTTATTTTTTTGAAAATAAAACCATGTAATTCATTGTTATATCCCTACATTATGTAACTCAAATTTTGAGAGAAACAAAGACTCTTACTACCTCCATCCTGTCAAGGTCGATTTATTAATAAATCATGTGATCGTTAGAAAATGAATGTTTGGATGGAGGCTGTAGGAGTCTCTATTTCTCACAAAACTTGAATGACATAATATAGGGATATGATGAATTTTCACGATTTATTTTTCATAAAAAATAAAAAAAATATGAGAAAAATGAGGTGGGGGAGCTAAGTTAGCTACCCCCTAGGGGGCATAGATATTTTACCTATATATATAGCATCAATCCATTAATCTTTGTACCGACAGTCCCCTTTTAACCCTCAATCACTTCCCAACATTCCAATTCTACCCGGCATATGTCTGGCATCTTTCCCCTTCCGTCCTTCCCTTTTGTGGGAATCTCACCCTCCACCCCTCTTTTCCAACGGTAATTGCCATCTAAGACTACCGCTCCTCCCACATCACCCTCTCATCTAGGGATGAAAACGGCCGGATACAGATAGAATACATATAGTCATATCCTTATCCATTTTAAAATATGAATAGAAATGCGGATACGAATATTGACGAATATGAAAATTGTGTTACCATATCCTTAAAACGAATATGAATTTAAAACGAATACGAATCGGTTATGAATAATAACAAAAATATTTGATAGATTAACTAAAATATACATTTTTAAGATGGTTTACACATAAAATAGATATGCTGTATATATTGATCTCATCACTATTATATCAACAATGGTGAATGCAATCATAAAATGTGTTGGACATGTGAGCCCACGACGAGTCATTATGCAATAAATGTTATTGCGAATATCATTCTCTGATCTGAAATAAAGAATAATTAATTTGCATAAGAGGTCCCTCAATACAATTAGTGTTATGTACCATGATCATCTTAATGATCATATAATTGTTGATTCAATTATTGAATCATAGAGGCTGGTGCTTGGATGAATATCTAATGAGTTAGATTGAGGACTCATCAAGCACCGTCAAATGGTTGTTAAGAGAGGATCTCCATCCTGAGAATGAGCTGACATTTTTTTCTCTAAAGGATGATATCTGGTCGACCTCTTGATGCAGGTCCTTGATGAGCTGCCCGAACGACTAAGGTAAAGTATCTCACTAAGGTCGTTATGACCTCAGTCACTCGGGACTCAAGGCTCAATCAAGAAAAATTATTCGGACCACCAAACAAGATAGAAACACGAGAAAACCAAATACCGGTCCTAGCTATGGGATTGACCTGGTATAGCTCCTAGGGTCGAACTCGAGGAGCACGGATTGGCCTTGCGGCCTACGAAGTAGTCTAAAAATATATAAAATATAAACAAATGATTTTTGATGGATTTTTAATATTTTTAGATTTTTTTGGATTTTTAAATGATAAAGAAAATAAGAAAACAATATAAACAAGCACAAAAAAAATTATTTAACTACTCTAAAAAGCTCTAAAAATTCCAATAAAAATATTTTTGGATTTTATATATTTTTTACTGTTTTTGGTGATTTTTTTGATAATTTTCCGATTTTTATAGAATTTTCTAAAAATAAAATGAGGCAAAAATAACTAAAGACTGTCCAATCAGGCTTCTAAGACGAAAATAAAATATAAAATGATCTCAATAGAGCCTGGAGGTAATTTTCCTGTGAAGTATGATCAACAAGGAACAATTAGGAAAAAGATTTATTAATTTTTGGTTTTTCTATGATTTATTAGAATTTTTATGAGATTTTCAAGGTTTTCAATTTTTATGTTTTCTATTAATCCAAAAATGACCAAAATTGGTCAGAAAATCAAGCACAACAAAACACACAAAATCTGGAATTTTTAGAATTTTTGAGAAGGTTTTAATATTTTTTTGTGATTTTTATATTTGGACAGACAGAAAAAGAGAGGTTTTTGAATTTTTATAAATAATAAAAGGGCTCCAAAAATTACCCAAAAATCAGTGAAAATTCTACACAGTGGCCAGGAGCCATGTGTCAAATTTTCACTTGATTTGGATGAGATTTGGTATTTTATTTAAATCCAACAAGAGGGCACAGTGCACAGGGACCCAAATGCAAAGAAAATAATTTCCAAGGGCTGAAATGTAACAAATACAATGAACTGGGGTCCCTCATGCAAATTTTCC
The DNA here is from genome assembly GCA_037367405.1 of Ottelia alismoides. NCBI lineage: Eukaryota > Viridiplantae > Streptophyta > Magnoliopsida > Alismatales > Hydrocharitaceae > Ottelia > Ottelia alismoides. The sequence continues at coordinate 50,764 of JAZKJV010007120.1, forward strand.
AAGTTCTCATGCGCAAAGCGCGTGACCTGGGCATGGAGGGACCTATGTGCAATAAAAAAATACTTCCCAGGACTTATTAGCAACATGTGCTAAAAGTCCGAGGAGGAAATTGCAAAATGACCAAGAAATTCAGCACATGTTCAATAAAATCATGCACAGGGGGTATGGATGTAAATAATGAAAACTAAATTTCATTCCATAACTCCTCAAAACAATAACCCAAGTATTGCAAATACACCACAAAAATCACGTGACGATGCACATGTTCCACGTAGACAGGGGTATAAATGCAAATAAAATAAGCACGAGGTCCTAAGTGCAAAATGTCCAGAACAAAAACAACTTAACTAAATATTTACAGGACTAGAATGTAAATGACAAACTAAGAGGGGCCTAAGAGATATTTACCCCTATTATTTATCCGAGGGCTGAGATGGCGCCACGTGGTGAATCCGACGGCTGGAAGTGGTGGCGCCTCAACGCAGGACCTCGGGGCGTGATCGGATGGTGGAGGGCTCGCCACGTGGAGGATTGTGCGTCTCTGGATAGGGCTCGCCTCTCCTCTGCGTCGGACGGTGAAGATGGCGCCACGTGATAATCGAACGGTGCTGGTGCGCCTCTTCGTATCATAGGACGATCCAGATTAAATCTGGGACTCCGGGGTCGAACGAACGGCGGAGGAGGTTCCTGGAAAAACTCCTCGCCGGCGAGCTTCGTCGGAGGACTGTGAACGCGCTGGACCTCCTCGCGGGCTGCTGATAGGTGGAAAATGATCGCCAAGGCCTCCCGCATCGGTCAGACTCCTCCGATGACGCAAAGGAGCTCCGAGGAGCCCAGGCGACAACGACAGAGCTGGGCTCCTGTGCCTGGAAGTTGAGGTCCTCAGATGGACCTTCTCAGACCTGCAAAGTAGCACAGAAGACTCCTGGGTCGAGGGCAAAGTGCCTCGACCCGGTTAGAAGCGAAGTGGGTGGTCGGCGCGTCGTGGGGATCGAACTCCGGTGAAGCGACGAGAATGAGTTCGAAGACCCTGCTCCGTGGTGAGTCAGGGGGTGTGAGTGGGTGTAGAAGGTGCGAAGGAGGCTTGTGAGCGTGAGGGTCGATTCCGATGATCGAGAAGGTGACTGGTGTGGTCAGAATCAATGGTCGTAGGCGGAGGATGAAATTGGGCATAACCTGAAATTAGCTAAACCTAAAGAGAACTAAGGTTACCTGATGATCGAGGTCGACTAGGAAGAAGCTTCTGAAGCTCTGGGTCCTTGCCTTGAGGGTCGTCGATGCCCGAGGCTCGAGCACCACGCAAGGGGCGGCGTACGACGACGCTAGGTCGCCGGATCGATGGTCGGGTCACTCTCTCCTCGCTGCGACACCACCGGTCGCTTGCTGTCACTCAGGCGAAGGTGATGGAGGTCCTGGGAAGGAGAATGCGGAGCCAAAGATGCCAGAATAGTGCGGCGGAGCTGAGAATTTAAGTGGCTAGGGGTCTGGCTAGATGGATGTCGGGCGAGGAAATCGGAGCACGGACCCCGATGCTAACCACCGGGCACGGATCTCGGATGATCAGGGAATGATTAGGACCCGGGGTTTGCTGATTTGACGGGGGGATCAAGTGGGTAAAATGGGAGAAGTCGGGTCGACAGCCCGATCCGCGAAGGACGAAGGTCCACGGGGGAAGTTGACCGGGGGTCAACATCCCCCGTGGACCAATGGGAGGGCGCTGGGTAATAATTATTTAGAAATTGAATAATAAATAGTAAATGACCAAATTTGGAAAAAGTTAAAACATAAAAAATGTTTATTTATTTATAAACTATTTTTTGTGATTTTTATTTATTTTTTTGAAATATAATTTAGGTATTTACAAAATATTATTTTTATATACATGTATATACATATGTATCTTTCGTTTTGATTTTTAATTATTTTTTTTATACAAATTATTCCAATTTTATATTTTATTTATTTATAGGATAAAATTTGGAATAATACGGTATTTTTATTTTATTTTTATTAATTATTTACAAGGGTTAAATAAATACCTTTATTTATATACATGTGTGGTATATATACAATGTGGTTTTTGATTTTGATTTTTATTATTTTTATTTTTGTTTTATTTTTATAATTTTCATTTTATTTATTTATATTATGAAATATATAATATGTACAATTTTATGAGATTTTAATTTATTTATTTATAGGGATAAATAAACATATAAGTGAGTTTATGTACATGGTGGATATACAAGGGTGAAGGCATTTTTATTTTCTTTTTAGTTTTCTCATTTTTATTTTAAATTTTATATTTACAAATATTTACAAATAAATATAAACCCACTTTTATTTTTATTTAGAGGAAAATATTTTTATTTTATTTACATGTATATATACACAATGTGAGCTTCCTTATCTCTATCTACTTTGGCTTTTATGCGGTCAGGCCCATGCTGAGCCCTCCCTTGGGATTAGATCGCTCAATATTTATTCTAAATATCTCCCTCTTTTTCTTTTGTTTCTTTATTCTTTTATTTATGCACAAAAACATGCTAATTATGCATATTTACAAAATGCATGCTGATTGACAATTATTTGTATTTACAGGAATATACATGTGTCTGGCAAAGGTTTTGTAGCTAAAATAAAAGAATAAAGAGTGATGAATGGGAATTCATAACCCCCCTATACTTAACTTTGCTAGTCCCTTAGCAAACACTTATTTGAAAAAGAAGTGAAAAAGAAAAAGAAAAATAAAAAGAGGAGAATATGCATGGATTCATGATGAATATTAAACTTGCCTTCATTAAATTGAATTATGGAGCTCGATCAGATCTTTGGATTATTAATGTGTCGGGACCTTATTTGGACTTAAGCTTAAAACCTAACAACCTCCAAGTTCCACCAATCTATGGGCAAGACTCCTCAATAAACCAGATCAGAACAAGTCTACATACACAAACTCTAATGACCATGAATCTTTCCTTGCAGTGTAAGTGATATGTAGCTCCCCACCTCAGAAGTAACAAAGAAACAACCTCCCCCAACCTGGTAACTCTAATGTCTCGGTCTAGCAACTCTTTCCTCGAGAAGCGGGGTATTCCCTTCTAAGTTCAAGTTCAACCGGCTCAAGAAGAGGGGGAAGAAGAGAATGGACCATGGCCAGTGTAGCCATGTATCCTTGGGAGCTCTAACCAGTGTAGCTGAGTCTCCCGCTGCAAGCTTCATGAGATGTAACATGTATACCATAAGCTTTTGCTTTATTTGACTATATACACTCCGGTGGGATTATTAAATTTTCAATCCGACCCACCACTTTTTTGGAGTTCTTTTATTTTTGCATTTTTTTTCATATGCAACTGTACAACATATCTACATGGTGCATCATATATAAAAGGAGTTTTTCCTCTTGAGCCAGTAGACTATCCCTCTTTTGAAGCTTTATTGCAACCCACAACTTCTGTCTTTAGACTTCATAACCATCAGACCAAGTTGAGGTGCACTTCTTTCACTAGAAGAAGAAGAGAGGTTCCGCCCAGAAGTACTACCCTCATATGCTACCCCAAGCCAAAGGAAACTGCCTCCTCACCACCTCATCCGTGGAGATCTATGTGTAAAGTGTTGGTGCAAGTAAAGCCATTGTCTCTGAGAGTCATGCGTGTGTTGTTAAGTGCTCTACTTAGGCTCATCAAGATGACATATGCTCATAGCCTAGTGAACTCAAAGAATTAAGTCCTTATGGACCTGAAAAGCCTTAACCCTAAGCCCTATAAGGTTCCTCTTAAAATTAGGTGGATTAAGATCTTAATCAAGCTCCATTTTCCAATTTAATTCCAGGATAGTTTAAATGTCAACTATAATCCAGGAAAAACTGTACAAATATTTACAAAGATGCTATTTACAAAGGTGCACTTTACAAATGTTTACAATCATGCAAAATTTTTGAAAAATGTTTGAAAACATGGATGTATGCATGAATGCGAAGTTTTGCAAAATATTTACAAACATTTATACAAGGTTTTTGCAAACTTTTTATTTTCAAAACATTTTACAAAAATTTTGTACTATATACATAAATTTTGTTATGAAAATATCTACAAATCCTTTGCACAAATTATTTTACAATCATTTGTACAAAAATAGTTTGTATAAATAAATAGGTATGTGCAAAATGAATTTTATATACAAGGGAAAATTGTTAATTTTTATGGGTTTTTAGCCATTTTTATTTATTCACACACTCACACAAAGTACAAGTTATGGATAAAGTATATATGAAATATATACACCCCCCTATACTTAGCTCGAACGATGTCCTCAGAGTGATCAAGAGCGATGAAGAAGACATAACTCGTGCTTAGCATAGGAAAGTGAAAAGGAATGGTTATATACAGAGATGAATCAAAGAATAGAATGAGGAGAACTCGATGTTTTCCCCTATACTTAGGATCAAGTAATCCTAAGTATAGTAAGCTGTACATGAAGGGAAATCCGAGTGAAGGATGTACAGAGTCTACCCCCCCCCCCCCCATACTTAGGGTGAAATATCCCTAAGTATAGGCAGCAAAATGGGGGTAGAAAGAATCAAAAGAATACCCGAAGGTCCTACATCCCCCCTATACTTAGGGTAAAGTACACCCTAAGTATAGCATAATCATAAGATGAGAAAAGGGATGTGGGACTAAAGAATAGAGTGATATGGACAACTGGATCTATAAAGGTCGGAAGAACAGTGATAATCAGGCGTGAGATGCAATAGATGTGAGTCAAGAGACCACATCTCACGCAAAGTGAATAGGGGCAACATCAACGACCCGCGGCTCATGATCTAGATATGGCTTGAGCCGCTGACCGTTCACTCGAAAGGTACTATCAGAAGACAACTCGGATATGTCAATACTCCCATTGTCGTGTACCTTTCTCACCAAATATGGTCCCTTCCATTTGCTCTGTAGCTTCCCTGGGAATAATCTAAGCCTAGCATCAAACAACCATACTCTCTGTCATGGCTCAAACTGCTTGTGGCTGATATGAGAATCATGCCACTCCTTCACTCTCTCCTTATAATGTAGGCTGTTTGAAAAGACGGTGTCACGAACCTCCTCCAGGGCTGCTAACTCTACCCTCCTCTGATCTCCTACACTATCTGGATCCAAAAGTATATCAGTGACTGCCCAAAGTGACCTATGTCTCATCTCAACAGGTAAATGGCACGGCTTGCCATAAACGAGGCGAAAGGGAGATGCACCCAAAGGAGTCTTGAAAGACGTCCGATATGCCCACAAGATCGAGTCCAAAAGCTGTGACCAATCCTTTCGGTCAGGGCGAACGACTTTCTGCAATATAGTCTTGATCTCCCTATTCGACACTTCAGCAAGACCATTCGTCTGAGGGTGGTATGGAGTGTCAACTCGATGGTCTATGCTGAACTCGCTAACAAGGGCCTTCATCTTGTCATTGACGAAATGAGACCCCCCGTTGACGAGTCGCTAAATACGATATATAATTTGGGTCACGTTATAGTACGTGTACTTAGCGATTCAGTCAGAACCGAGAAAAGAATCTCCGTGAAGAGTGTCTCGGCTTAATTTATATCCCGGGCAAGTCCGGGGTCGAACACAAGAGGGCAAAGGAACAACTTGGGGTTAATTCAAAAATTTAGGTCTAGATTTCAAAGCGGTATTTTTTTAGATTTTTTTAATGCGAAATGAATGTCAAATACAAAATGCGGGTGAATTAAGTACTAAGAAATCACACAACTTAGACAAATTAATTTTAATGTCAAATTAATCCAATTCAGCCAAATTATATTTTTCCCAGAATCCTAATCCAGTGATGAATGCAAGACACATTTTTTTGTATTTTTAGGAATTAAAATATAACAACTAAAATACACACTTTTTATGGGTTTTTTTCGTAATTTTTCGAACAAATAGTAAGTAAAATTATGAAAATTTTAATAGAATGAAAGCATGATGCAAGGAAGCTACAGAAATATTTTTGGATCTTTTTGACAAAGTATGAATTTTTATAGATTTTTTTGTGAAATAAGAGTGACAGTGAGTAAATAATTTCTAATAAATCGACATACCAAATTAATCAGAGTGCGAATTATCTCAAAAAGCCATTTTTATATGGAATTCAGGAGATTTGAAATTTCGCAAAAAGGATGTATGTGGATTTAAATAAAAATCAAATACTAAAAACACTCTACAATTTATTTCAGGCACAAGATAATTCCACTTTGGATGAAATTTGGATAGAAAGTTAATCACATATCAAGGCATCATTTCTAATTTTTGTGAAGTTTTTAGAGCAACCGTGTGTGAGATATGGATTTAAGAGTTCAATTTGGGTGAAATATGCAATATTTCAGTTGAACATTTTAATTAATTACCCACAATTCTCAAAAAAATACAAATAAATATTCAGAATGTAGACAAGTAGTTGCTCAATACAAAGACATTTTTCATTGACTAAAAGGATGCAATATTGAAGTTCAAACTTAATTACGAACACAGGAGTATTCTTGCAAATTCAGAAAACCATATTTACAACAAAATATATACAGGGACTATTTTGTAATGACTGAAACTATATAAAATATTTACACAATTTTTACAATAAAAAAGAAAAGAACTTTACCTTCTTCTTGCTTCGGCGGGTATGCACATAGGGGATGAACCCAACAATGGTCGGCGGTGGCTCGGCCGCGCGCGGCTTCGAGGACGGCGAGGAGGGGCGGCGACGCCGGGCACGTGGCCGCGCCGGCGCGCGACGGTGGCGGTGTGGCGGCGGGGCCGCGCGCAGGCAGGCTGAGGGGTGCGCCGACGGAGGGAACCCCGATGGGGGAGGGCGTAGTGGCGCGTTGATAATCTCAAAAATTGATCGGTCTTGTGATCCACACAAGGCTGGAACACAGTCGAAGTGTCAACCAATCAAATCTTGAAATTAATCAACAATTAACCCACACTAAAGATCAATAATTAGAAATAAATGTGGAGTTAAAATTTATTTTTAACTCTGCACAAATGATGTAAAGGGCAAGTATGCAGAGAGTTCGAACACAGGGAGCAAACAGGGTAATTCAAACAAGTGTGCACAAGTGAATGTGTGTGATGTCTACACTAAGCAAGCAATCAAAGGAATTTTTGTGGGTTTTTAATTTTTGAATTTTTTTTATTTTACTTTAATTTTTAATTTTGTATTTTGATTTTTAATTTTCTGATTTTTATAATTTTATATTTGATATTTTTTCTATATTTTTTCTATTTTCTTTTTGAATATTGGAATATAAGTACAATGTAGCAAAGAGGATGATAAACTATTTATAAAAATATGCAAAAATAACCAAAAATTCAGAAATAAAATGTTTTTGATATTTTTAGGATTTTTTACTGTTTTTGTGTTTTTTGGGTATTTTTCAAGGTGTTTTTGGTGTTTTTAAATACTGAAGTAAGGGGAAAATAGTGAAATATGTGATGGCTGCGAGTAAAATAGGAATTAAAATTAGCGAACATCAACCAAAATTTTTCACACTAATTTTCAAATAAGGAGAATGAAATATAGAACAAACAGGAACTGAGTTTGTGTTTTTTGGAGTTTTCTACAATTTTATATATTTTTTTGAAGTTTTTGAGTCTTTTTGAATTTTTAAGATTTTTCTTTTGAGATTTTTAGTGATTTTTGGAATGACACTAGAAAATGGTAAAACACACAAAATATAATTTTTTTTGGAATTTTTCAAAACGTTCTTATAATTTTAATGGGTTTTCTAATGCAAACAGTGAAGTAAATGCATGTTTTTAATTTTTAATAAATGTGAAAATGCAATAAAAAGGCAATGTGAAAATATGGCGTGCGCATGCAAGTAAACAGGAACCTCTCTCTATTTTTGTGGAATTTTTGGAATTAAAATGAGGGTCTAATTAATTGGAACAAGTACACAATCATTGAACAGGCCTGGCAGGGGCATACATGCAATTTACAAAACATCCAGGTGGCACAAGCAAAATTTCCACGAAATTTTAAACTAAAACTTGGATTTACTGGACTAAAAGCAAATTACAAAAGCCGCAAGGGTGGTCCTGCAAAAATACCAAGGTCACGCGCACTGTGCACGTGACCTGGCAAGGACCAGTTTGCAATATGATAAAGTTTTGGGGGCTAAATGTAAATTCCACTAAGAATATTTAACGTGAAAAAATAATTAGTGGGCTGAATATTAAAACCACAGACTGCTAGGCCCTTGGCCGCAAAATGTCCAAGCGCACGTGCCACGCACGTGCCACGCACGTGCGCTGGGCTGGCAAGGGTTAAAGTGCAAATAAGACAACTGCAGGGGGTTTTTAGCAAAAAATACAAAAGTTTTAAGCGGCTAATGAAAGTTTGTGTCCTAATTAATAATATACAAAAATGCTAGGGCAAAAAGCACAAAATACCCAAGCAAGCGGGTTGATCGGACGGTGGACCGCACTCCACTTGTCCACGTGTCAGCACGGGGGCCCGCGATACCCCTTCGCGGTCCAGCGGCTACGATCAAAACGTGAAGACTTATCGGGCGGCCCTGAACCCTCCAGATCCGACGGTTGTAGGATGGCTGGACAAACAGCTCCTGATTTGACGACAAAGGAGGGCGATGGAAGAACAGGAGGGAAGGTCCATCGTGGCGACCTTCCTCCGGCTATATCTCCTTGTTCCGGCGATCGACGAGCTTCAAAATGGGTCCAGGAGCTCGCTGTAGGGCCCTTCTGACGTCTGGAGGCAACAGAATGGCGCGGAGAACGGCGGTGCTCTTCCACGGCGAGGAGGAAGTTGCGGAGCTCCAGGTGCTCCGACGAAGGCCCAAAAACTCCCCAGATGCGTTGGAATGTCCAGGTACCTGCACAGAAGATAGGTGATATGATCGGGGGCAAAATGCCCCGATAACGTGGTGCGAGAAATGATGGTGTGTGGAAGCGTTTGGCGAAACGAGTGATGGTGGCCGGAAACGGTTCCGGCCGAGAGTCGATTTGCCGAATCGACTAGCGATTGAGTGAAATGAAGGGGTCAGAATGAAGTGATGAATGCAAGGAACAAAATGAAGGGGAAAACGAAAGGGATGACACGACCTCGAGCCCAGGAAGGGCGAGGGAAAGGTACCTCGACGGCTTGGCCGGAGGTTGGTTGGAACTCGCCCAAACGTGGCTGATCCACCGCCTTGACGAGAGCTCCACGGAGCTGTCACCTCCAGGAACTCCTAGCAAGGTCAAGGGGGGAAGTTTGGATGGATTTGCGGTTCAAATTTTTGAATGAAGTCAAGGGGGTGATTTTGAAGGGTTGATGAGGAGGTCCCTTGATCGAGGCGCACAGCTCGATTCAGAGCTCCATTCCCCGAGATGATCAATGGTCGTGTAAGAGGAGGTATCGAGGAGCAAAAGTTGTCAAGGGCGCATCACGAATAGATGAAAGATGCGGCTCCCAAAAAAGGGCGAAAATCAAGAAAAACTCATTTCTGACAGTAACAGGCTGGGGTCGGAGAGTTGACCGCGGGTCAACTCTCCAGCCCCCATGGTTGGTCCACGTGGACCAACCAGGAAAAAGCCTAAAAAAATGATTTAAAAATTCATTTTGAAATAGTAAACGATTTTATTAATTTTAGGTTACTAAATAAAAAATATTTATAATTTTATAAATTATTTTATTGTGATTTATAATTATTTTTATGAGAGGTATTTTTACAAGTTGCTTTTATACCCCTATATAGGTATATTATTTGTATATTTTAGTATTTATTTTTATTTTGTGTATTTTATTTTTAGTATTTTCTAAAATCATAAAATACTTTTATATACACAAATATATTTTTATTTTATTTTTTTGATATGTTATGTACATTAAATAAAATGTAAGTGTAAGAAGTATAGGTATAAGTATAGGTATAATACCTGTATAACCTAGATATGTTTATTTTTATTTTTAATTTTCTTTGCATTTTTATTCTGATTTTAATGCACATATATATTATAAATAATATTTACATAATTATAAAAATATAAAAATACAAAAATAATGAATAAATAATAACTTGAATATTTTAATCTGTACAAGTATACAATGTGGGTCCAAAATTCAACTTTCAAACCATAGCTCCGTCAAATGCGAAACCACTGCCAATAAATAGCTTATTTTCTTCTATATACAATTAAAGTGAGTTTACTACATTTGGAGTTGTCAGTTGTGAGATACGGGTCTGAGAAGTTGGGATTCTGGATTCTTATTCAGACCATAACTTTTTGTCTGCACATTATTTTTCTGTGAAATCAATTTTGTATTTTTCTTTATGAAATTATCTACAACTTTCATGTACAAAGTTTCTTTATTTGATGTGTAAAAAGTGGAACCAGAAATAGGTCCCAAAATGAATAGAGAATGAATAACAGGTATAGGTATTTTATCTGTATTTTGGCCCTTATCTCCCCCTACTTTATTTCTTGTCGACCTATTCATCAAGATGCCTAGGTCTCGGGGTTTCGGGTCATAAAATATCTACAATATTTTATTCTTTTTCTTTTCTTTTATTTATTCTATAATTTTGGCTTTAATTACATCATTTTATACACTATGTGGATGCACATGCATGGATGCTAAGATGGTGAAATAAAGGGTATTTACAGGCATTTACTAGGGTTTTTGGTGCCAAAATGATAGAATAAAGATGATGAAATGTGGATTCATCACGCGTCTAGCAGTGGAGGGCGGTACCGCCGGCGGGCGCGCGCGACGGCGCGCGGGCTGCATGGTCGCGGTTGCCGGTGGCTGGAGCAGCCGTGGAGATGGAGGAGGGGGCGGCGGTGGGTACTCCCACTGTTGCGGCTCGTTTTTTTTAATTTTTTAATTTTCTTTTAACTGCTGTAATGTGTCTTTTTTTAATTTAATTTTTTCAAATTTTTTAAATTTTGATTTCCTAAACAGGGAACAAAAATGTATGCAAAAGGAGAAGATGATGAGTTGGTGGTGAAGTGATAGAGATATAAACAAATGGATGGGATTATGTGAATGGTAATGATATGTAATAAAAAAATTGATAAAACAACAACAATGATATAATGAAGGGAAAATTTAAGATGAACACGATCGCCTATGGTGTGCTCAAGAGAGCACGGTCTTCGCTCAAATCGTCGGCGAGCGATGAGCTCGAGCAACGCACGGATGTGGCTGCGATGTTGGCCGAAAAGCCAACGGATCTCACCGGAGAGAGGGCTGTCGTCGCTCGATCGCGGTTTCTCGCTGTCACCGATTCAACTCTGGGAAATAGGCTCTCCTCACATGAAGATGGATCAAAGGCAAAAATAAGGAGAATGAGATGTATATAAAGAGAATGGAATGGGAGGTTATTAAGGTGGTGGAGTTGAATGGGAGGTTGAATTATTAATGGAGTTGAATGGGAAGTTGGAAAAAATGGTGGAATAATGGAGTTGAATTGGTGGTTATTGTAGAGAATGTAAAATAATTAAATAAATAAAATGAAATAAAGTAGGCTACTTTAAATACAACAAAAATAAAGAAGGGAAAAAAGAGTGGAGAATTTACAAGGGAATACATATAACATGTACATTTTTTTTGCTTTTCTAATATGTCTTTTTTTATCTTTTTAATAAGATATATTTACAACAGAAAAATACAATAAAATACTATTATGAAAATATAACACAAATATGATTTTTTTTGTATTTTTACTAATTAAGAAAGATAAAATAAAAAATGAAGAAGGAATGAATATATACATAATATACAATGTACATCTAGGTCCCAAAATCCAACTTTTGCAAATGAGCTCTGATTTTAATGAAATCACTTCCGTTGGATAGATAATTTTCTAACTTGAACTTTAGAAGTGAGTTTGGTGAATTTGGAGTTCTTACGGAGCAGGAATTTGGCTTGGAAGTTGGTCTTTACGGCTTTTTCTCTTTGGGATCTAGGAGCATTTATTTGATGTAAAATTCATTTTGTATTTTTGTATTTTTATATACATTAATATGAACACATTGGAGAAAGAATTAGCCAAAAAGGTGTTGACATGAAATTATTAAAAATATATGAAGTTTTGGGCTATTTACATGTATAGATTTCTTTTATTTTTGCGGCTTTTTATGTGTAATTTATTTTGTATAATCTAATATACAATAATTAGTGTGTTTTATTTACAAGAGACATTTTGTTAATTTAATGAATTTATGTACATTTTCTTGGAATTTTACTCGGGGATTTTGCTAAGATGAAGATATTGAGATGATGAATCGTAGATTCATCACCCCCCTATACTTAAACTTTGCTAGTCCTCAAGCAAATAAAGAATGAATAAATTGGGTTAACTCCTGACTGTGCATGTGAATACAAGACTTGATCCCTTCAAGAACTCTCGGTTTTAGAGATCCTAAAATTCTAAGCTGAACCAAGCTCTAGTCAAAAGGTATCCAATTTCCCTAATCATCAGACTCTCTTTGTATACATATATAGTAGGGATATGACTTTAAGTGTTGACCGCAGTTACAAGAGTAGAGTTACAACGTCACCCAAGGTTCCAGTCCAAGAGACTCTCCTAAGGACCCGATCCTCAACACTAGGGAATAAACCATTTCTTGCATCCAATCCACTGTCTCTTTAGTTGTCAGACTTAAAAGTGTAGATGAAAGGCCAGTTGATGGATGACATAGGATTGTGTCATTTCTTATCTCCCTCTCATTGGAACAAGGATCCTCTCGAGTGCCTTATTACTCAACGCATATTTTTGGTGTTGATCAGTGCCTCCGTAAAGAGAAGTTGGAGCCGTCTGCACTTGTTTTCCTGGGAGTACACCGGGGTGTGCCTTTTTTGAGTACCTATCGTACCTTCTGCACCCAGACTTGTAGCATTTACAATGCAGAGCCCTTTTTTAGTGCAAACCTGACTCCTGGTCCTAATAGCGGTGGTCCAAGTGGACACTTTTGAAATGGTTGGGAGCGCTCGCCTTTTATTGAAGCTCTTTTGATAATTGACTTTGTATGGAATGAGAGCTTTTCTTTGACATTTCATTGCTTTGTAGTATTTTTGGCTAGCTCCGCTGCTTTTACCAAGAGTTGGCGCACACTGATCAATATTTTTTTATTTTATCACACCCTGGCACATAGGTAAATGTCAAGAGATAGTACAAGAACCATGTTCTCATACTGGCTAAAAATGCTGACACTTAGATTTCATGAAGCCTTTATTGATTTTATCCCATCCTCGAGCATCATCAAATCAAGTCCAAACTCAAATCCCTCATCCTAGATCCTCAAGTGAAATTTCAACTCATCTCATCATAACTGCAGTCGTGTATGTGAGGTGCTGATCATATTCTTAAGGTAGAGACTAAGCATGCAATATAGCACACAAATCTTTCAAAACTAGGGAAATGTGAATAATTAAGTCCAAGACCCTAATGACTAAGGCTGGTTAACTCAAAATCTCAAGAGCTCATAAACCAAGTGTTCTTGAACATCACTAGTCTTGTGTGAAAGTAAATTGTGTCAGGGATTAAACCAACTTATTAGTTAGTTTTTTTGTGTTTTTTGATGATGATTTTTTTAAGTTTTAGAATTTTTTTTTACAAACAAAATCAAAGAAGTGACTTTTTTTTGAAAAAGTTTTGCTTTTTTTTTCAAGAGTTTTTTTTGAAAAACAAAGGAAATGAAGAAAGTTTTTTTTGAAAAAGTTTTGTAAATAAGAAAGGACTTTTTTTTTGAATTTTTTTTAAAGCAAATAAGAGATTTTTTATATATATTTTTAAGAGATTTTTGTTGGTTTTTTTGAATTTTTTTACCCACCCCATAATTATTCTATAATATATACAAAAATACGTGAAAGTACGAGCTATGGGTAAAGTATATATGTAATATATACACGCCCCCTATACTTAGCATGTGCTATGTCCTCATGGCACAAGAAGCGAGAAAAAGATATAGCTCGTGCAAAGCGTAGGATGATTAAAATAATAAAAAGTATAGAAGTCGATCCGCCCCCTATACTTAGGCTCTGGTCAGCCTAAGTGTAGAAGAAGAGCAAAATGGGGCGGACGAGGTCAAGAGGAGAAATGGATGAGTATACACATGGAGGGCATCAGTCCCCCCTATACTTAGGCTCTTGGTCAGCCTAAGTATAAGACAGGAGTAAGTGTGAGAACCGATGTGATCTGGAGAATATACAAGAATGGAGAACGTACAAGAGTGATTGATTCTTCTAAGATGTTGAATCTTGATGCTGCATCTTCATGACGAGTAATAAGATGTATATGCTCTGTACTCACTCTGTATGAAGTTGATGACCTTGACTTGGACTAACTGCTCTTTCGAATCAACAAAATGCTTCAACAGTTGTCCATTCACCACATGAGATTGTGCACCATCTGTGAGATCAACTATCTCTACACTTCCGTTCTCGTGCACTTTCTTAAAAACAAAGGGACCCGTCCATTTAGATTTGAGCTTCCCATGGAACATCTTCAACTGGGCATTGAACAACCATACCTTTTGTCCAGGGCAAAGTCTTTGCACCTAATGTGCTGATCATGCCATCTCTTTACTTTGTCCTTATAAATCAAACTGTTGTCATATGCCTTGTTTCGGATTTCCACGAGCTCGTTCAAGTTCAAGTCTCGACAAAGCTTCCCTAGGTGACAACTCCAGTTAATCTTCTTAATTGCCCATTCGGATTTATGAATCAACTCTGCGGGCAAATGGCATGGCTTGCCATAGATCATTCTAAATGGTGAAGTACCCAGTGGTGTCTTGTAGGCTGTCCTATAGGCCCACAGAACTTGGTCCAAGAGCTGAGACCAGTTCTTCCTATCGGGACGAACCAATTTCTGCAAAACACACTTCACCTCTCTGTTTGAAACCTCTGCCATGTCGTTGGACTGTGGGTGGTAAGGACTAGTAACTCTATGCTCAAATCCATAGTCCTTAGCTAAAGATCTCATATCTCGGTTCACAAAATGGATACCTCCATCAGATATCAAAACTTTTAGCACCCCGAACCTAGCAATAATATGGTCTCTCACAAACTTACAGACAGTCTTGTTGTCTGTGGTTCGGGTTGGGATAGCCTCCACCCACCTGGATAAATAGTCAACCGCCAACAATATGTACTCATGTCCTTGGCTGTTGAGAAAGGGACCCATAAAATCTATGCCCCATGCATAAAAAACATCACAAATAATCATTGGTTGCATGGGCATCTCATCTCTCTGTCCAACTGTCCCTCCCATCCTTTGACAGATAGGGCACGACCGTACAAAATCAATAGCATCTCTAAACAATGTCGGCCAATACAGTCCACATTGAAGTACTTTGTGTTCTCTTTCCCGAATGGTGTCCTCCAGCCTCAAGTGAATGACAATGTATGAGGACACTCTGGTATTCCTCCTGAGGAATACACCTTCTCCAAACACAATCCGGTCCTTCGAAGAAAAGGAAAGGATCGTCCCAGTGGTATCTCCTTGAATCTGACTTCAGTCGATCAATGCTGCTCCTAGTCCAACCATGGGGAACCTGCTTGGAGACAAGATAGTTCACCATGTTGGCATACCACGGGAGTGAGTCAATAACACAAATTGACTCATCTAGGAAGGTCTCTCTGATCCGCTCAAAATCAGGAGAATCTTTAAGATCAATCCGAGAAAGGTGATCAGCCACAAAATTCTTCACTCCAGGTTTATCTTTTATCTCCAAATCAAATTCCTGCAGGAGTAAAATCCACCTAAGAAGACGCGCCTTCGCGTCCTTCTTTTCCATTAAATATCGAATGGCTGTGTGATCAGTATATATTGTCACCTTAGAGCCTAAAATATATGATCTGAACTTCTCGAGGGCCCATACTACCGCGAGCATTTCCTTTTCAGTCACTGTATAATTTTTCTGTGTAGGATCTAAAACTTTGCTCGCATAATGAATCGCAAATGGAATCCCCTCTCGCCGTTGTCCTAACACAGCTCCTATATCAAAATCTGAAGCATCGGTCATGATCTCAAAGGGGAGAGACCAGTCAGGAGCTTGTAGGATAGGCGAGGCACAAATCTTCCTCTTCAAGAGTTCAAAGGCCTCCAGACACCTATGATCTACAATGAACTCTATGTCTTTCCCTAAGAGCTCAGTCAGTGGGCAGGCGATCTTTGAAAAATCCTGAATGAATCTTCTATAGAATTCAACATGCTCTAAGAATGACTGCATTGACTTCATGTTGGTAGGTGGATCGAGTTTCTTGATCACCTCCACCTTGGCAGGGTCAACCTCCATTCCCCTTTTGGAGATGACATGACCCAACACGATACCCTCCGTCACCATAAAGTGACTCTTCTCCCAGGAGAGTACCAGATTCACCTCTCTACACCTCGTGAGGACTCGGTCCAAGTGCACTAAACATGTATCAAAAGAATCACCATGGATCGAGAAGTCATCCAGGAATACTTGCAGGAAATATCCCACCATCTCGGCAAATATGGCTATCATGCACCGCTGAAATGTGCCCGGGGGATTGCAGAGCCCGAATGGCATGCGCCTGAAAGCATAAGTATCGAATGCACATGTGAATGTGATCTTTTCCTGGTCCTCAGGGGCTATGGCCACCTGGTTGTAGCCTGAGTACCCATCAAAAAAACAGAAGAACTCTTTCCCTGCGAGTCTCTCCAAGATCTGATCAATAAAAGGCAAGGGAAA
The DNA here is from genome assembly GCA_037367405.1 of Ottelia alismoides. Classification (NCBI taxonomy): domain Eukaryota; kingdom Viridiplantae; phylum Streptophyta; class Magnoliopsida; order Alismatales; family Hydrocharitaceae; genus Ottelia; species Ottelia alismoides. The sequence goes on from JAZKJV010007120.1 coordinate 67,470, forward strand.
GTGATCATTCTTGGTTGCGGCATTCAAGTGCCTGTGGTCAACACAGACACACCACGACATAGGTACTCGTGTCGCGATCTCTATCCCCTCCTCGTTGGTGACCATCTGAATTCCCGACTTCTTCGGGACAACATGAAGTGGAGCCACCCACTTAGAGTCAGAAATAGGGTATATAAACCCTGCTTTGCACCATTTCTCTATTTCTTTCTTCACCACTTCCCGTAGATTGGGGTTAAGTCTCCTTTGGAACTCACGGGAAGGTCTCACATCATCCTCAGTAAAAATGTGGTGCGAGCAGAGAGCGAGGTTGATGCCTACGAGATCCGACACTGTCCAGCCTATTGCTTTGCGGTTCCTCTCTAAAACTTCTAACAACCTAGACTCCTGTTCTAAAGTCAAGTCTGAGCTAATGATGACAGGATATCTCTCTTTGGGTCCCGCAAGAAAGGCATACTTGAGTGTAGGAGGTAGTGATTTCAGTTCTGGCAATGTGGTATCATCAAGAAGATCTGGCTGAATTGAATCTGGTTCCGTGCTGCATGAAGATGGGCTAAGCTGAGTAGTACTCGCCACCAAATCAGAAGTATCGGGAGTCGGATCGTCGAAAATATCCAAACAATCGGCAAAAGCCACGTCCGACTCATCATCTATGTCCCATGATTGTTCCGAAGAGGATGGAACTGACAGATCCAGATGGATCTCTATGTCATCATGAGAATAGGTTGATGCATCTTCCACAAGATCAGACAACACCTGGCAAACTGCATCATCCACTATGCCCTTTCCAGATGAAAGGGACTCGCTCTGTCCTGAAGGAATCTGTCCCCAAATCCCAACTGTGCTAATCAAACTGCAGTCTACCTCTGAAGATGAGTACTCTGTGCTACTCTCTGAATCAGGTTGCTGACACTTGGTTTACTTCATCTCAAGGTTCACTTCTCCGCCTGGAGGACGAAACTTCATCATTCCCGTACCATAATCAAAAGCTGCGCCTGCGGTTCTAAGGAAGGGCCGGCCGAGAATGATATGAGATTCTCTCCAATGATTGGGGGTCTCCATGTCCAAGACTGTGAAGTCAACCTGATAGTTCTGCCCCTCAATCGAGATAACGACGTTCTTCACTTCTGCCTTAGGTCTCTTCACTGAATGATCTGCGAATTGGAGTAAAGCTCTAGATTTGCGAAGTGGTCCCAACTCCAATTTTCGATATAGTGCTAAGGGAAGTAAGTTAATCGAAGAATCATTATCTAAGAGTGTGCGTGCAAATGCAATGTCGTCAATACGACTCTCCACATAGTGAGCACCCATGTCTCTCTTTTTCCTTGGCAAAGTCTGATTCTTGAGACAATAGGTTGTGGCTACTGATAAGACATGTGTCTTTATATTTCGGTTATCTTTCTTCCTGCTAACCCTTGTAGGTGTGCATCTCACCTTAAGGTATTTTTGGAAGGCAGGATGCTTAACCACATATTCATCAAATGGCACCTTAACTGTGATATTTTCTTTACAAAACCATGCCATATCGGGGTCATCTTTCTGAATCTTTTTGATGCGCTTTCCTATCGTAAGAGCACGGGGGAAAGGGATGGAAGCTAGAGAGACAGAAGATGAAGAGTCTGAATCATGAATTGAAAGATCATTCTTGGCATTAACGGAAACAAAGTTCTTCATACATGAATCTTTTTGATGCAACATGGAATCGAAATTAAAACAATCTACTACAAGTTGTGGAATAGAAGCTGGAGTGGTATCAACCACAACCAGAGATGCAAGGTCCTCCGTAGACTCAGAAGTGTATCCATGCTGCATACGTGCTCTCCTTCTCCTCTCAGCTCCCTGAGTAGAAATCCTCGAATGATGCTGATGGGGCTCCGAAATATGATGCCTCTCCTCCTCGTCCTCTGAAGACTCCTCAGGTAGAGCTTCAGAGATGCCCCTCCTCGCATCCCTCGCCCGGTCAGGTACGGTCACGGTCCTTCCGCTCCTGAGTGACATGTGGTTAGGCTTGTCACACGAAAGAATCTCATGTTCAGATCTAGGAGATGCTGAATAATATACCTGACCAAAGTGTTGCTGAGAACTAGATCTGTTCAAGCTATTGGGGTTAGCCTGAACTTGGGTTGGGATAGAGGTAGAAGGAGCGGTCTGCTCGTCTCGCCATCTGGACAGGCGGTTGACATCCACCCGTAAGTCATGAATCTCGTTCTTGTAGGAACGTAGCTCGTTGAGTATCTGCTGCTGGATATCCACGAGACCAGATGAAGAAGGAAGTGGATAAGATTGGGAAGAAGAACGGGAAGACTGGCCTTGCTGGCCAGAGTACTGCCTCTGCTGCTTCTGCTGGGGTTGCGGACCCTGCTGGCCCACCTGGTAATGGCCCTGTCGGCCATACTGCTGGTACTGCTGCCTCTGCTGCTGAGGTGGCTGGAATCCAGGGCTCTGTTGTGAAGGAGGTGGTGCAGAGGTGAATGCAGTGTTGTGAAAGGTCGGGGGACGCTGGTAGGTCTGTCGGTCTCCCGTACTTCCCTGCCTGGCAGGGTCCTGAGTATACCATACCCCATTCACCTCCCAAACCGCTGGAGGCTCCTCCTGGATTGTCTCTGCTAATGGAGGTGGCTGCTGGAAAGAGTGGGTGTAGGATTGGTCCTTCTCCCACGGTTGGGGTTGCCCTGACACCAACTGCTCCTGAACATGCTGAACTCGGTATACGGGAGCAGATGGTGCAGTCACGACAGGTATCTTTATCTTAGATACCTTCTCAGTCAACTCCTCCATCTGTTTTGGAAGTTTGGAGACGCTCCGGTCTAACTCATCAATCCTCCTGTCGATCCTCTCGACTACAGTAAGCTTGTCAGCAAGGAGTCCCATGCTAGGGATCACACCTGAGAGAGATCGACTACAGCTAGTTTTCCCCCTCCAGATGAGAGTGAACTGGGGGATGGTGTATAGGCCCTGCTGGTCATCTGTGAGCGGCTAGTTTCAGCCATCTGCTCGAATACCCTCCAGACGGTATCCGCTTCTCATGAGTATAGCTGCCTCCACAGGCAGCGCTCACTAAACCCTGCATCTCAGGATTGAAACCAGTGAAAAATGATTGGACCAAAATGTTATCATCTAAATTGTGACAGGGAAACTTCTGCAGGATGTCCTTGAATCTTTCCCAAGCATCACAAAAGGCTTCATGGGGTAATTGGGAAAAACTTGTAATGCGCGTCATCATCATGTTAGTTCTACTTAACGGGTAGAACTTCTTTAGGAATAGCGTCCTTAAACTGGGCATAAGTGGTGACAATGATTCCAAGATTCTTCACCCAGTAATCAGCTTTTCCACCCAAGGCAAATGGAAGGGCTTTGAGCCTAATATAATCCTGACTAACATTATTATGTTTGAGGTTAGCACAGATGAGCTCAATGTCCCTTAGGAATGCATATGGCTCCTCAGAAGCATTCCCATCAAAATGTGGCAGTAGGTTCAGAAAATGCGGCTTCAATTCAAAATCAACATTAGGTTCGGTCGGACTCAAGTAGTTGTGAATCTGATGTTGTCCGGGGTTATATGCCGCATCCATTGGTGGTTCGACCCCAACATTTAATTGTCCTAACTGAGCTCTCAGTAATGCATGTTGCTGCTCAGATGCAGCTAATCTGGCAAGTACCATCCTCATTGGGTCTTCTTGGTTCTCTTCTTCATCTTCTTTCTTCTTTGGAGGCATTTTACTTTTATCTTCTATATGGCCTGAATCAGCAATATGTTCTGGATTAGAAGAGGATTTTTGAATCATGATATTCTCATCGAGGCAAAGGTCTTCCTCGATGAGATGGGAAGAGAGAAAGGGAATGGTTTGAGAGTAACCATCCAAAGAGTGGGTGATCCTGGGCTCAAGAGGGGCATGAGTCCAGGTTGGTCCATGTTGCGCATGGACCTGTGAAGACATATTTCTTGGAGGGTTCAACGGGAAATTCGCAAAGTCCGAATAAATATCCCCCCAATCAGTCATCTTCGATGTCAAAAGAACCGATTAGAACATGATATTCAATGAGGCGCTAGTTCTACGGTGCACGTAAATGTGCAGAGTGAACTCACACAATACAAAACAATTCAAACCCTCGGTTTCACCAACTCAACACGTGAAGGCCGTAAGAGTTCGGACGAATTATCTTGTCAATTTTAGTTGGTGAGAATCACAATCTTGGAAAGATTAACGAGCTGTTAGGTGCCCGTATTTTCCTACAGACTGACCTGGTTCTTACGACTAGTTTGGCCTACTTTAAGCCAGTATAGGAGTAAGTACAAGTCGAAGCCCGTTCCTTGAGGACTAAAGCGCCCTCTAAACCTCCCACTCTGCTAAGGAAGTCCGGACCGTATAAATACGGCTACCCGTATTCCTCACTAAAAAGTAGCTAATCGCCTGAAAATAAAGAAGCAGTAGTAAGTAATAAATCCAGACTTGGCTCTATCCTAGGGTCGTCTCTCTCTCACTAGCAAGTAAAACAAACAATGAGGGCTTTATGCACCCGAGAACGGGGGTTCTTTTTATTCCAATTATTTTAAGTCGACCTGCTCAATTCAGTCCCAATTTTTAGAGTTAGGTTATCACTTGAAATTTATCAGACTCACAAGCACGTCTACCGTTCAGTCCCAATTTCCTTTTAACCTTAAGTTGTAAAACAAGAGGGGAATCGGAAATCAGAATGCAAACGAGAAACTATGATGCATGCTCAGAAGAAGTTATACTTACTGTGAATCCCAGCACTCTCCATGTGTTATGCAAAACAGAATTTGTAAATATTACACTAAATGCATGCAGATCGAGAAAACCACACCTAAACAATATACTATTAGCAGGGAAGAATTGATTTGATTTGAGCTAAGTAGTACGTGTCTATGTGCGTCTCATTATGAATCTTATAAGATGTGTGAATCTTCTAAGATATGTGTGGCCTATATTACGATGGGCACAAACAAATTTGATGCTAAACTACCGTGTGCCTAATCCTTAATTCGCCACTCAAGTCGAGCCCCACCCTCACCGGAGAGTGAAACAGGTCTCGACACACCACAAATAATGTCCAAGTCTTTTTACACACGCGAGCTCTCAAACAAGAGCCGCTATAAATGAGCAACTACCTAAACAATTACAACAATTTACAAAAGCTCTCTCGAAATAAATAAATTCTCCAAGCTTTTCAGCAGTCGGCACACGTCACGTCCGTCGACCTCCGATGCACTCCAAGTCCACCAGGCCCTTGCAAGGAAAATGAGATTTATATTAGAGAGATAAATAACAAAATATATACAAAAAATATGTAGAGAAGAATGACAAAAAATGGATTAATTACAAAGTGGCTCGGGGGTCAGACTACCCGAGTAAATGAAAATCTAAATCCGAATTTTTTAAATTGATCCCTAAGCCTTTTGCCTCCCCGGCAATGACGCCATCTGATGAGTCGCTAAATACGATATATAATTTGGGTCACGTTGTAGTACGTGTACTTAGCGATTCAGTCAGAACCGAGAAAAGAATCTCCGTGAAGAGTGTCTCGGCTTAATTTATATCTCGGGAAAGTCCGGGGTCGAACACAAGGGGGCAAAGGAACAACTTGGGGTTAATTCGAAAATTTAGGTCTAGATTTCCAAGCGGTATTTTTTTTAGATTTTTTTAATGCGAAATGAATGTCAAATACAAAATGCGGGTGAATTAAGTACTAAGAAATCACACAACTTAGCCAAATTAATTTTAGTGTTAAATTAATCCAATTCAGCCAAATTATATTTTTCCTAGAATCCTAATCCAGTGATGAATGCAAGACACACATTTTTTGTATTTTTAGGAATTAAAATGTAACAACTAAAAATGCACACTTTTTATAGGTTTTTTCGCAATTTTTTGAACAAACAGTAACTAAAAATTATGAAAATTTTAATAGAATGAAAGCATGATGCAAGGAAGCTACAATAATATTTTTGGATTTTTTGACAAAGTATGAATTTTTTATAGTTTTTTTGTGAAATCAGAGTGACAATGAGTAATTAATTTCTAATAAATCAACAATACCAAATTAATCAGAATGCAAATTATCTCAAAAATCCATTTTTATATGGAATTCAGGAGATTTAAAATTTCACAAAAAAGGATGTATGTGGATTTAAATAAAAATCAAATACTAAAAACACTCTACAATTTATTTCAGGCACAAGATAATTCCACTTTGGATGAAATTTGGATAGTAAGTTAATCACATATCAAGGCATCATTCCTAATTTCTGTGAAATTTTTAGAGCAACCGTGTGTGAGATATGAATTTAAGAGCTCAATTTGGGTGAAATATGCAATATTTCAGTTGAACATTTTAATTAATTACCCAGAATTCTCAAAAAAATACAAATAAATATTCAGAATGTAGACAAGTAGTTGCTCAATACAAAGACATTTTTCATTGAATAAAAGGATGCAATATTGAAGTCCAAATCTTAATTACGAACACAGGAGTATCCTTGCAAATTCAGAAAACCATATTTACAACAAAATATATACATGGACTATTTTGTAATTACTGAAACTATATAAAATATTTACACAATTTTTAAAATAAAAAAGAAAAGAACTTTACCTTCTTCTTGCTTCGGCGGGTATGCACAAAGGGATGAACCCAACAATGGTCGGCGGTGGATCGGCCGCACGCGGCTTCGAGACGGCGAGGAGGGGCGGCGGTGCCGCGCACGTGGCTGCGGCGACGCGCGACGGTGGCGGTGTGGCAGCGGGGCCACGTGCAGGAAGGCTGAGGGGTGCGCCGACGGAGGGAACCCCGACGGGGGAGGGCGCGGTGGCGCGTCTAGCAGCGGAGGGCTGTACCACCGGCGGGCGCGCGCGGTGGCGCGCGGGCTGCGTGGCCGCGATTGCCGGTGGCTGGAGCAGCCGTGGAGATGGAGGAGGGGGCGGCGGCGGTGGGTGCTCCCACCGCTGCTGCTCGTTTTTTTATTTTTTTTTTGATTTTTTATTTGCTTTTAACTGCTGTAATGTGTCTTTTTTAATTTAAATTTTTAATTTTTTTAAATTTTGATTTCTTAAACAGGGAACAAACATGTATGCAAAAGGGGAAGATGATGAGTTGGTGGTGAAGTGATAGAGATATAAACAAATGGATGGGATTATGTGAATGGTAATGATATGTAATAAAAAATTTGATAAAACAACAACAATGATATAATGAAGGGAAAATTTACCTAAGATGAACGCGGTCGCCATGGTGTGCTCAAGAGAGCACGGTCTTCGCTCAAATCGCCGGCGAGCGATGAGCTCGAGCAACGCACGGATGTGGCTGCGATGTTGGTCGAAAAGCCAACGGATCTCACCGGAGAGAGGGCTGTCGTCGCTCGACCGCGGTTGCGTCGCTGTCACCGATTCAACTCTGGGAACTAGGCTCTCCTCACATAAAGATGGATCAAAGGCAAAAATAAGGAGAATGAGATGTATATAAAGAGAATGGAATGGGAGGTTTTTAAGGTGGTGGAGTTGAATGGGAGGTTGAATTATTAATGGAGTTGAATGGGAAGTTGGAAAAAATGGTGGAATAATGGAGTTGAATTGGTGGTTATTGTAGAGAATGTAAAATAATTAAATAAATAAAATAAAATAAAGTAGGCTACTTTAAATACAACAAAAATAAAGAAGAAAAAAAAAGCGTGGAGAATTTACATGGGAATACATATAACATGTATGTTTTTTGTTTGCTTTTCTAATATATCTTTTTTATCTTTTTAATAAGAGATATTTACAACAGAAAAATACAATAAAATACTATTATGAAAATACAACACAAGCATGATTTTTTTGTATTTTTACTAATTAAGAAAGATAAAATAAAAAATAAAGAAGGAATGAATATATACATAATATACAATGTACATCTAGGTCCCAAAACCCAACTTTTGCAAATGAGCTCCGATTTTAATGAAACCACTTCCGTTGGATAGATAATTTTCTAACTTGAACTTTAAAAGTGAGTTTGGTGAATTCGGAGTTCATACGGAGTGGGAATTTGGCTTGGAAGTTGGTCTTTACGACTTTTTCTCTTTGAGATCTAGGAGCATTTATTTGAGGTAAAATTTGTTTTGTATTTTTGTATTTTTATATACATTGATATGAACACATTGGAGAAAGAATTAGCCAAAAAGGAGTTGATATGAAATTATTAAAAATATATGAAGTTTTGGGCTATTTACATGTATAGATTTCCTTTATTTTTGCGGCTTTTTATGTGTAATTTAGTTTGTATAATCTAATATACAATAATTAGTGTATTTTATTTACAAGAGACATTTTGTTAATTTAATGAATTTATGTACATTTTTTTGGGATTTTACTCGTGGATTTTGCTAAGATCAAGATATTGAGATGATGAATCCTAGATTCATCACCCGTCTGATATCAGCACTCTAGGCACCCCGAATCGTGAAATGATATTCTTCCTCAAAAATCTGCAAATAGTCCTAGCATCTGAGGTTCGGGCGGGGATGGCCTCAACCCAACGACTCACATAATCAACGGCCAACAGAATGTACTTAAATCCCTGACTCTTAGGGAATGGACCCATGAAATCGATGCCCCATGCGTCAAAAACCTCACAGAAATGAATGGGCTACATCGGCATCATATCACGCTGTCCACAAGTGCCCATCCTCTGACAGTCAACACACCTCTTCACGAACTCATCAGAGTCCTTGAAGAGAGTTGGCCACCATAGGCCGGATTGGAGCACTTTCTCTGCCGTTCTCCTCCCTGAGTGATGTCCTCCTACCTCCAGCTTGTGGCAGTAAGTAAGGATGTTGTGGTGCTCCTCCTGAGGAATGCACCTACGCCAGATACTATCCCCTCCCTCATGGTAAAGGATGGGATCCTCCCAATGGTAAAACTTGGCCTTCGCGAGGAAGGTCTCAAGTTTCTGCCTGGGCCAATCTTGTGGAACTTTCTTGGCAACAAGATAGTTCACAATATCGGCATACCATGGGAGCGAGGCAATAGCAAGGATCGCCTCATCTGGGAAGGTCTCACAAATGGGGTCAATCTGCTCAGAATCCTCAAGATATTCCAATCGGGAGAGATGATCCGCCACCACATTATTGACTCCAAGCTTATCCTTAATCTCTATATCAAACTCCTGGAGTAGAAGGATCCATCTGGTCAATCTATCTTTGGCATCCTTCTTTGCCATGAGGTACCTGATGGCGGTATGATAAGTAAAGATGGTCACTTTAGATCCGATAATGTACGATCTGAACTTATCTAGGGCAAAAACTACGGCTAGCATCTCTTTCTCTGTGACTGTGTAGTTCCGCTGTGTGGCATCCAATGTACGGCTAGCGTAGTGAATAGCAAAAGGGACTCCATCCCTCCTTTGTCCTAGCACGACCCCCACGGCAAAATTGGAGGCGTCCGTCATGATCTCGAATGGGAGAGGCCAATCAGGTGGCTGAAGGACAGGAGCCTCTATCACACATCTCTTGAGAGTCTCAAACGACGAAAGGTACTTGTCATCAACAAGGAACTCGGTGTCTTCGTCAGCAGATCAGTCAACGGTCGGGCAACCCTACTGAAATCACGAATGAATCGCCGGTAGAAACCAACGTGCCCTAGAAAAGATCGTAGCTGCCGCAAGTTGGACGGTGGATTGTGTTTGCTAATGACATCCACCTTGGCCGGATCAACCTCCATGCCCCTGTTGGAGATGATGTGGCCAAGCACCGTCCCATGAGTCACCATGAAGTGACTCTTCTCCCAAGATAATACCAGGCGAACCTCAATGCATCATTGAAGGACTCGGTCTAGGCAGTCAAGACATGAGTCGAATTTGTCGCCGTAGACTGAGAAATCATCCATGAAGACCTCCAAGCACTCCCCCACCATGTCCGAAAAGATAGACAACATGCATCTCTGAAAAGTCACAGGGACGTTGCATAGCCCGAATGGCATGCGTCTGAAGGCGTATGTGCCGAAGGGACAGGTGAAGGTGGTCTTGTCTTGGTCCTCTGGCGTAATGGCCACCTGATTATATCCGGAGTACCCATCCGAGAAGCAGTAATGGCTCTTCCCTGCCAGTCTCTCAATGATCTGATCTATAAAGGGCGGGGGAAATGATCCTTCTTGGTGGCCTGGTTGAGTCGTCTGTAATCTACACAGACCCGCCAAGAAGTGGGTACCCGGGTAGCAATCTCCTCTCCGGACTCCGTAACCACTGTAGTGATGCCCGTCTTCTTGGGCACCACATGTAACGGACTGACCCACTTGGAGTCGGAGATGGGGTAGATGAAATCGACGCTCCACCACTTCGAGATTTCCTTCATGACAACCTCTTTTAGATTCGGGTTCAGCCGCCGCTGGAACTCACGCAACGGCTTTGCCTCATCCTCAAGATAGATGTGGTGAGAGCACAGAGCCGGACTGATCCCCTGGAGATCTGCTACACTCCATCCTATCGCCTTGCGGTTCTTTTCAAGAACCCCCATCAGATGGAATTCTTGCTCTCCAGTCAAATCAGCAGAGATAATGACTGGGTACATCTCATGCTCACCCGCAAGGAACCTATACATCAACGAAGCAGGTAATGGCTTCAGCTCTGGACAAACTGGTGCTGGCAAATCTGGCTTCTGAAGAATCAGAGTGTATGCAGCCAAATCTGCTCGGGAAAATGAGAGCTCTCTCTCGCAAACTGGATCGGGGGAAGGCTGCTCAACTGGACTATCTCTGCTCTGCATGGCATCTACCTCCTCCCTGAGTGTAGGCTCAGTGGAAGTCAGATCTGGTATGAAATCCTCAAACTCCGCCCAATCAAAATCTGACTCCGAGGGATCTGTATCATCCATGGTGGTCTCAATACCACCATCGTCACAAAACAAATCTGTCTCGCGGTCGAGACCCGGCTCTGCCGCCTCAAACGTTTCCTGGACAAGGAATGTGCTCTCCAAGCTCTCCTCTGCTGGCGTCTCTGCATCAGCGAACTCTGACGGTGAGAGGATGGCCTGTACATCTGGATCTGCCCAAACTGCCTCATCATCTGTAATCACAAAATCGCAGTCTTGGTGGATGTCTGGCCTGGCATCTGTCATCTGCTCTGTATCGGAAGTAGTCTCTGAGCATGCTCTGTCTCTGGCTCTGTTGTCCTCGATCGTTTCTATTTGTACACTTTCGTCCTCGATGCGAAAGTATACCTTCCCACTATCATGGTCAGTCACTGCCTTGGCTGTGGCCAAGAACGGACGACCGAGAATGATGGAGGTATCGGTCACAGACTCATGGATCTCCCTGTCCAACACAACGAAGTCCACGGGGAATTGCAGGCCCTGAATCGTGACGACAACATCCTTCAGCAACCCCTTCGGCCTCTTGACAGATCTATCAGCAAACTGAAGGACTGTCCTGCTCTGTCGTAGAGTGCCCAACTCGAAGCGGTCGAGAAGGGCTGCCGAAAGTAGGTTGATCGATGATCCGATGTCTAATAGAGTACGGTCGAACCTCTGCTCTCTGATATGGCATCTGACATACGGGGCTCCTGAATCTGGACTCTTGGCCAGCAGACGGTTCTAGATCACGAAATAAGTAGCTCTGGTCAGCACATGAATCTCTGAGTGGTGGTTCCTCCTCTTCCTCCTAACTGTAGTCCTTTCTCTAAGTGAACACTGGAGTAGGGGGATGTGCTGCAAAGCCTCCTGAAGAGTCAGCTGAATGTGGAAACGGTCTATCATCTGCTGGATGAACTCTTCCTGCTGCCTCTTTTTGAGATTTTCAATTTTCTTCCCCTTCCCCATCTGAAGGGCTCTAGGGAAGGGGATCACAGGGTCTCTCTCAGATGAAGGACTAGGAATGGGTCTCAACTGCTCAAGCACGGCAGAATCCACACATACATCATCATGCACCACAGGTGGATCAGAATAAAATAAACCCTTTCCTTTATTGCCATAAATGTCCTGAGATACATTTACAGAAGGAAAGACTACATGACTCTCAGAAGACACGGTGGCATCAGCACCACCCTCGGCGGGAAGACTCGCAGCCTCAGTACTGCGCTCTGGCTCGACAACATAGGTGGCCTCAGTACCACCTCCTCTGGCTAGTGAAACGACGACGTCGGTACCGCCAGTGGGATCAGCATCCGTGGTGGCATCAGTACCACCGTCATCATCTCTAGCGGCATCAGCACCGCTCTCCTCCTTGCCTGGCGCTCTAGGAGTGGCCTGGGAACGTCGCTCAGACGAGGTGCCGCCTGCTGGCATCCTACCGCTCCTAAGTGTGACAAAGTCAGTATCAAAAAGATATGCAGACATATCACCAAAGACATCACTCGGAGTGGTATACTCAGTACAAACTACCTGCTCAGACTTCCTCTTGAGATTGTTTGGATTGGGCTCTATCTAGGACGGGATGGCGGCCTTCCCTCTCACAATGTCCCGCATCTCCTGGCGGAACTCATCCATCTCCTGTCGGAATGTAGCTTGCTGATCTGTAAGGAGGCGGGCTATATCGTCTAAGGCGGGTTTCTCATAGGATGGCCCATGAGAACCTGACGGGTAGCCTCTCTGGTAGTGAGGCTGCTGCTGCTACTATGAGTGAGAGAGGTATGACTGGGGATGATACTGCGGCTGAGGCTGATCACGCCTCCAAGACTGTCCCTGCTGATGGGGACGAGGACCATACTGCTGTGACTGCTGCTGCTGCTGCTGGTGGTACACTGGGGGCTGCTGCTGCTGGTGATCCCTTTGATGGCTGTACTGGCCACCCTGTCCTGACGGCTGCTGCTAGGGCTGGGCACTTGATGAATCTCACAGTCATCGCATTAACTTGTACGAGTTATGTAAAGATCGATTCATTTTCCTTGCATTTCGACTTATCTTGTATCCTTATATAACTTTTATTTATCACATGTAAAAAAAGGATAAAAGTGGTAGAAAAAGTACAAGTCACTATAATCCATTTCATCATTTATATATCTGATATTTATGCATATTCGTATCACTTGCATATACTCTTACTTCTCAGTTAATTCATTTACACATTACTGTGAAAACTCGTATGACCTCATATGTAAACTTTTATGGATATATGTATGTGTGTTTATCAGAAGAGAGAGAGAGAAAGAAACTTTCAAGTATGATCCAAAAAAAAAATTAATGTACACATGTTACGGAATATTTATTGGAATATATATATGAAATATAAATTCACACTTCAATATTCAAACAACTTATAATACTTCTTGCATAATATATAGCATATTGTACTCTTATGTAATATCAAATATAACTACTTAATCACTAATAACAAACTTAAATAATAAATGGAAACCAAACCGAAGTGTCTTAGTTGGTTAAAATGAATAGGATAATCTATCCTATATCCCCACTCAACCACACTAATATACAGTAAAAGCCAAATGAATGGTTCTTGACTTCCCATTTAAAATTATATCATACGTACATGCATTGTCCCAAATGTATGCACAACCCCATACAGTTCTCATAAGATGCACTCAACTTATTTTTTAATCTATTTTTCTCTGTAGAACCAGTGAAGCATCCGCTCCATACCTTGAAACTTACGCATCTCCTCGTGCATACGTCCATCTCTGCCCCATGTCTGCGGCAACAACAGAAGCCCCGACCATTGTTTTCCAAGGCTGGTGACTTCCTCTTCTCCGTCAAAAAAAAATGCACAACCCAAACACGTCATAGACGCTTCACTTACCCATCATGCACGCGTATCGTCATCAGTATCGGGACCAAGAGCTTGAGGTTGCAGCCTTTGTGGTACCGACACGAAAGATCGACCATATCACGCCACCGTCTCGCTCAAATGATGCTACTCTATGTTGCCTATAAGAAGGGCATCCTCGTCAACAGAAAGGGGGACGAGTGAACCGGCCGCTCTCCAAGCATCACATCACCATCTTCCTTCCTCTGGAGTTTTGGAGGAGAACCCAACGTCCTCCCTGCATATTCCTGCACGCACTACTGTCCGCGCGCCCTCTTCCTCCAGCAGCGACCGGAGGACTGCAGCGACTTGCGCCGTCATGCGCTGATCGTGCAAACCTCTCCTCCAGGCAGCACGCCGCTCACGCGGCCACCCTCCCTGCTCGCACTCCTGCACCCTCCAGGCTGTGCACCGTCCACGCGACTGCACGTTCTCACTATCCAGCCGCGCCGACACACACAGTTCCTCGCACGTCCCGTGCGAGTTGTCGCCCACTTCCTCATTTTGGGTTTCTAGGGCTCGAGCAGAGGACATCCTTTTTCTAGCATTATTTGTCTTTTATCTTTTTATGTTGTTGCATGTTATTTGCATACTCTATTTGAATTAGACTTTAATGCAAAGTTTTTAGATAAAAATCTTTTGATAATTTTAAATAGATTTATTGTGATTTGCTGTTTGCTTCATTTTATTTTAGGTAAGTTGCACACTAGTCCTTTTAGTTTCAAGTTAGCTTTATGCAATTACAAACTAGCCCTTGGTTTCTGATGTATTTGTATTGTTGTCCTATAATGCTATAAATATATGGTGACTATTAAAAATACCATAAGAATCCAGAAAATTTCAAAACAAAATTCTCAAAAAATGTTAGGCAATAGTTTAATCATTTTGGAATAGGTTCATCATGTTCTAACATTCTCTAATAAGAAAATCAGAGTTACATTTTCTTTACTCGAATTAGGATTTAAATCAAGTTCATAAGTTAAATTGAAATTGCAAATTTACTTAGTCCCTGTGGATCGAACCTCGACTTGCCCGTTACATTTCTTTATATCCATTTGTGCAAGTAGTTGTAACATTATTTGTTTGACTTTGATTATTCGTGGTAACACAACGACTCGATAAAATCACCATCTTAAACCGCGAAAAATCTCGTCAACATTTTGGCGCCGTTGCCGGGGACTAGGCAACATTTGCATTTTTTTTCTTCTTTCTAACTTAATTTCAAGTTTCTAATCCGTGCATTTTTTTTGTTTTCCAGGTACTTAGGCTTCAAAAAGAAAAAAAATTTACTTGTCTTTTCATGCATTTTGTTTTAGCGAACTTGTAATTTGTAAAAAAAAAAAAATTTGTAATCTTAATTTCCCCCTCCCTTCTCGGAAAAGCTCGCCATCAGTAGGACAAAACATTACGGATTAGCGCCAGAAGTGCAGGCACTGTGAGTCCCTCTTTCTTAGGCATCTTAGGCTTTTAAAAAATTCCTGCATTTGATTGCGCTCCGAACATAAATCGAAAAAATTAAAAAAAAAACACTTCTTCTTTGCATCATCTCTATGGTCTTCTCCCTCTGATAATCTAACTCAAAGACCGCCAAATCGTGTACTGATCATTTAAAAAGATAAGCTTGAAAGGCCACCGCAGTGGCCCGAGCAGAAAGCGGAAAAATTGTGATTGCTTGATTTGATGCACGTGTATGACACAAAAATCACGAGCACATAGAACCCTTGGATAGAGACAAAAATCCCTGGTGCTACGTGGGATTGCAGAGAGAAATCGTAACTCCTCGACGCGTTGGGCACAGGTTCTTGTGGGAAAAGCAGATCTAACGATCTGAGTACCAACCCTGGATCTCCCAGCCGGATTAGGACATCGATTTCTCACAATCTTCCACACCCACCTCATCCTTAAGGACTCTAATTTCTCTGAAAACTTTTGTTGAATCACTAAACTAAAACCGAAAAGATAACCGCTTCCGCGGCAATTTTTGTGTGAGTTGGTGAATTAACAAATTGTCTTGTGTATTGTGTTGTGTATGCTAGGTCGTAGATCTCTGAAACATCCAGTACAACAACCATTAGAGTACGACCCGATTTATAGAAGAAAAACAAACCCATCTCTTTCAACTGAGAATTCATCTGACATGGGTGAAGAAAGACCAAACCCTATGGACCTCATCCTGCATCAACTACAACTGTTGAGAGAGGAAAATGCGACGATCCGCCATACAATAGCACCTCTCATCCGACCACCACCCATAAGCACACATTACAACCCGGCCGCAGAGGACTTAGTTCATTGGGTCCAAATCCCGCCTGAAGTAGGAGACTTTGAGATTAAACCCGCATCCCTCTCCTTAATCCCAAAATACTATGGAAATGACTCTGAAGATCCCTTCCTCCACATCCAAGACTTCCGATCTGCTTGTGACACTATGAGTATCCCTGGGGTAGAGAAAGAATACATCTACATGAAAGCCTTCACCCACTCACTCAAAGACAAAGCACTCCAATGGTTACGAAATTATGGAACCCCACTCACCTCTTGGGACTCATTAAGAGAGGCATTCATCAAGAAATACTTCCCAATAGGAAAGACAAATGCCCTGAGACAAGCCATATCATCATTCACTCAGAAAAATAGAGAGCCCATTCATGAAGCCTGGGAACGATTTAAGGAACTTCAAAGGAAATGCCCTCATCATGCCATACCCAAATGGAAATTGGTTCAGATATTTTATGAGGGCATAGATACATCATTTAAGAGAGTGATTGATGGCTCATGTGATGGAAACTACATCAGCCGTGACGAACATTTCGTTTGGAATTTATTTGAAAATATGGCTGACAATTCGGTGAACAGTTCCTCAATAGAACAATACAGTGGAAATACGAGGACAGTCAATATCATTGATCATGAGAGATCTAGCAATGACAATCCTGATAGATGGGAAACCCTCTCAAAACAAATGAACCTCATGACTCAAGCTTTAGAAAAATTGGCCATGAATAATCCCACCAGCCATGAAGTTGACCACACCACATTCACCCATAATCAAGACATGAATCCTGAGACTGTGAATGTGAACTGGGTGCAGAGAAATCAAGGAGGATATTCAAATAACCACAACACATGGAGAGAGCAACCAAATTCCGGGTGGAATGGACAGAACAATTCTCATTTTCAAAATCACACCCAACCCAGACAACCGATAGCACCGCCCGTGACTCAACCCTCCACCACTGCGGTAAATTTCGACGCCTTGGCTCAGGCAATACAACAACTAGCTATAGCTCAACAACAAGCCACTGAAGCCCAACAAAAAGCCAACTCTGAGAATGCACGTCAATTCGCCGAAATCAGATCGTACATCCCAGCCTTATCACCTCAACCGCTGCCCAATCCCAACACCAACAAGGCTAGTTCATCTGGAGTACTTCAAACTCCACCACCTGTCGGATCTTTCACCTCACCACCTGGTTTCCAAAACCAGAGTCAAGGATTTTTTACGTCTTCTAGGACAAATCAAGGGAATCCACAACAAGCACCTAGAAACCAAGTTAATTTCAAAACACCACCCCGCCCAAACTAATCTGCCAACGCTGTCACTCTGAGAAATGGAAAAATCACTTCCGCCTACACCAGACCACTAGCTGCAGAAGAACAAATTGAAATAGAGGAGGAGCCTGATGATGAAGAGAGGCTAACTGAGACAACCATACCCTTTCCTGTCTCCCCTTCCGTAACTATCCCCTTTCCTGGAGCTCTTCACCGGAGAAAACCTCGATCTTCGACCATCGATCCAGAGCTAGAAAAACTATTCTCCGACATTGTCATTGAAATCCCACTCTTGAAAGCCCTCGAACAAGTTCCAGCCTTCTCCCGATTTTTGAAGGACAAATGCACACCAAAACGAACATCCAAAGGAAAAAGTAAAAAGGACAATGAAGATATTGAGAGACATGTGCTCCCTCGAGCAACAACCAATGCCATCTCCCAATTCTTACCCACAAAAAAGAAAGATCCAGGAGCTCCTCTAGTTAGATGCACAATTGGCAAATTAACCTTTGACCATACCCTGCTTGATAATGGTGCTTCCATCAATCTTCTCCCGACTGCTATTCTGGAGCAATTTGACCTAGGAAAACTGAAACCTGTTTCAATGACTTTGCAAATGGCTGATCGATCTGTGAAAAGACCAAAAGGACTTCTTGAGGATGTGATAGTTGATGTTCAAGGTCATAAATTCCCGGTTGATTTTGTTGTGATGGATATGGATCAAGCAAATATATTGAGTGAGACACCAATCATACTAGGACGACCATTTTTGGCCACTGCTAAAGCTCATTTTGATTATGAGGTTGGAAGAGTTGAATTTAAAATCAATGGCCAAGTCATTCCTGTTGAACTTGTCACCCCTACTCCCACTGAATCTGAGACCGAAGAATGTGGTTGGATAGAACGATGTGCTGTTCTAAACATTCAAAAAGACTTTGCCCCAATTCATCTCACCAAAGATCCTTTAGAGGTTAGTCTGAACACCTCTAGATCCACTTACAGAAACACTTCTCATGAAATTGCCACATACAATCTGAATCTCGCACTGGAAGCTCCACCATGCCCTCTCACTGGACAAGAAATTGACGAGCTTGATAATGCCTGGGACACATTAGACTCTGAACTTACATCAACCATGATCATGCCCATGATGGAACCACCATTTGAGACTATTTCTGTAATAGACTCACGAAACACTACAACTCTGACTCCATCGATGACCACTGTTGAATTAAAACCATTACCCAAAGATCTGAAGTATGCTTTCTTGGATGATGCTCACACTCTGCCAGTCATTATCAATGCCAACCTAAATCATATGCAAGAGAGCCAACTAATGGAGGTTTTGAAAAAGAATTCTCAGGCCATTGGTTGGAAAATAACTGATTTGAAAGGAATAAGCCCGACATTCTGTACACACCACATATATTTGGAAAATGACAGTAAACCTTCTCGAGAAATGCAAAGGCGGTTGAATCCTACTCTACGAGAGGTTGTAAAGAATGAAATATACAAGTGGTCGAGTGCCGGCATCATTTATCCGATAGCCGATAGTCCTTGGATTAGTCCCCTTCAGGTTGTTCCCAAGAAAGCTGGATTAACAATTGTGAAAAATGAGAAAGGAGATGATATCCCTACTCGGGTAGCCACATCTTGGAGAGTCTGTGTAGATTATAGGAAACTCAATAAGGCCACCCGAAAAGATCATTTCCCATTACCCTTCATTGACCAAATCATTGAGAAGCTAGCCAGAAAAGAATTTTTCTGCTTTTTGGATGGATACTCCGGTTATAACCAAGTGGCCATAGCACCTGAAGATCAAGATAAAACCACTTTCACTTGTCCATTTGGAACATATGCCTTCCGCCACATGCCTTTCGGACTATGTAATGCCCCAGCAACATTTCAAAGATGCATGATGGGAATTTTTACTGATATGATCGGTGATTTTATGGAAGTATTTATGGATGATTTCTCTATTTTTGGAGACTCTTTTGAGGAAACACTAGGATTTTTAGATAGAGTCCTCAAGAAATGCATCGAAGTGAACTTGATATTATCATGGGAGAAATCACATTTTATGGTGAACCAAGGAATTGTATTGGGACATATTGTATCAAAGAAAGGGATAGAAGTGGATCCATCGAAAATTGAGACCATCGCTCACTTAGGTCCACCCGTGAATATAAAAGGTGTTCGGTCCTTCCTAGGTCATGTCGGTTTTTACCGACGATTTATCAAAGATTTCTCAAAAATCTCCCGCCCTCTCACCAAACTACTTGAAAAAGACCAAGATTTCACATTCACCAAGGAAGCATACGAGTCTTTCAGTACACTAAAGAAAATCATCACTGAAGCACCCATACTACAGCCCCCTGATTGGAACTGTGAATTTGAAATCATGTGTGATGCTTCTGATTATGCGGTTGGGGCAGTATTGGGTCAAAGGAAAGATGGAAAACCTTATGCCATTCACTATGCTAGTAAAACTCTGGATGATGCTCAAAAGAACTACACTATAACTGAGAAAGAACTTTTGGCTGTGGTGTTCTCCTTAGAGAAATTTCGATCTTACATCCTGGGATCCCACATCATCATCTACACAGACCACTCTGCTCTGAAATATCTCTTCACAAAAACCGATGCTAAACCTAGACTCATTAGGTGGGTATTACTGCTCCAAGAATTCGATTTAGAGATTCGAGATAAAGCCGGAGCAAAGAATGTCGTGGCGGATCATCTTTCAAGACTCCCTTCCTCAAACACAGACACAATCCCCATCTCTGACACTTTTCCAGACGAAAGTATCATGTCTGTTTCTCAACTCCCTTGGTATGCCGACATCGTCAATTACATCGTCACTTCCACATTTCCTGATGATTGGCCAAAACATAAGAAAGACAAAACCAAAGCCCAAGCCAGATACTATCACTGGGATGATCCTTTGCTCTTCAAAGAGGGTACTGATTTAATATGGAGACGATGCATCCCCGAATCTGAAGTCAACGATGTCCTAACTCACTGCCACACTTCTGGGTGTGGAGGACATCACTCAGGGAAGCGCACAACCGCGAAAGTCTTACAATGCGGTTTCTACTGGCCCACACTCTTTAAAGATGCCCATCATTTTGCTCAATCTTGTCATGCCTGTCAGACCAATGGGACAATAACCCGTCGTAACATGATGCCCCTCCAACCCGTGCATATAGTCGAGATCTTTGATACTTGGGGAATAGACTTCATGGGACCTTTCACCACATCACATGGCTACCAACACATTCTTCTCGCTGTTGATTACGTCTCTCGTTGGGTAGAAGCCATTCCCACTCGTGCTGCTGATAGCACAACCGTTGTCAAGTTCTTGAACGACCTATTCTCTCGATTTGGATTGCCAAAGGTGGTCATTAGTGATGGAGGGACCCACTTTCTAAATGCTTCAGTCAAGAATTTACTCAAGAAAAATGGAGTCGAACATCGTGTCTCAACTGCGTATCACCCACAGACTAATGGAATGGCCGAGCTGTCAAACCGAGAAATCAAGACCATCCTCCAGAAAATTGTTCGATCTGATCGTAAAGACTGGTCCCAACACTTACCCGCTGCTCTCTGGGCCTACCGCACCGCTTTCCGCACTCCCTTAGGTATGAGCCCATTTCGGTTAGTCTATGGAAAGCCGTGTCACCTACCTGTAGAGGTCCATCACAAATCACTCTGGGCAATCAAGAAATGTCATCTAGATTATGATGAGGCTGGGAAGAAACGACTGTTGGACTTATCTGAACTTGAAGAATTGAGATCACAAGCCTATGATAACAACCTGCTATACAAAGAGAAAATCAAGTTGTGGCACGATGCCAACATTTCGAGGAAAACATTTAAGGAAAATCAAAAAGTATGGCTATTTGATGCAAAACTGAAGTTATTTCCAGGAAAACTGAGATCGAAATGGAAAGGACCATACATTATAACTCAAATATTCGATAATGGCTCGATAGAAATTTCTGACCCAAACACTAAAGCCACTTACAGAGTCAATGGTCAAAGACTAAAACCTGTTGTTGAACCATCTGGTCCTATGCCGGTTTGCACAACATACCTTCTGCAGGAAAAATGAACCACCACATCGCCTAGCTGAGGCGTTAAATCATGCACTCTGGTGAGCCTCCCCTCACAGGTATCTTTTTACTGCTCGCATGTTTATTTTCACTGCATTGCATTAGATAAGTATGGGGGTACCCCTCTACATTACATTCAAAAAAAAAAAATATACATTTCACATCCCTTCTGATCCTCCTATTGTACATTGTCTTCACCATGAGGACATGGTTTCTGATAAGTATGGGGGGGTGTCTGTATAATTTTCAGAATTGCATACTTTTCAAAAAAAAAAAAAACAACTTCAAAATTTTTGCAAAATTTCCCCCAAAAAAAAAAATCAAAAAGCAAGAAAACCACCAAAAATATGTCCTTCCTAGCTTTATCCTATCTTTTGAGAAATCAGCTCTTCATTGCATAGATCATAAATTGAGGTTGAGTTGACCCTAATCCACTTAACTTCATTAGAGTTTCGCTAGGCATGCGTTTTTAAGCTTTCTTCAGGTCCATATGGACTTTATTCTCTCAGTTCCACTAACTCTACTGGTGAATGAACTTCTGTATCTAACTAGATCACCTGAGAAACTAGTAGCACTCTTAAACTCTTCAGTGGATATTAAACAACTACACATTGCACTTAGCTTGAGTAAGTTGAGTTTATTTTACGAGATACAATTACAATCTAGTTGAGGTGAGGAGTTGTTCTCTTGGCTGTGCCAATGCCTGAACCTTATCTATAGTCAGTGAAGGAACCTGATTCAAGAGCAACATGATCTCTCTAGTCCAAGTATGTCAGCAATTAAGCCAGTATCGTGGCTCCAAAGTCAATATTAAGCCGATACTACCTTTGATGCCAAAACCCAAGACAAAAATACCACAAAAAGGCATACCACAATACAAATGCCAGAAACCACCAAACATGTAAAGATGTGCGGAGAAAAAGCAATGAAAGAAGACCACCAAATAATCCCTCTCCACCAAAAAGCCGCGGTAGCAGCCCAATGATGCTACCCAAATTTTTAAAAGAGGCCCAAAGAGGCCCAGGGTTATGCTCTGCAAAAGGAAAAAAATGAGAGCAACGGACCAAAGCGGTCTACGGAAAACCCCAAAAATCAAGTCCCATTCTCCAAAAAAATTATGGCCTACTTTTTCTATACTGACATACTTGGGTGAAAAGAGAATATGCCTGAATTCAGGTGAAGACTGAGGCTATATGTGTAGGGAATCATTCGGTACCTTGATAGATTGTACTGTTAGCTCGTTCTCTTGACTCACGAAAGCTAAAACATCACAAACATCGATTGTATCCATTCAAGGTCAAAGAGAATACCTGTTGAATAGAATGATCTGACTTGATCGACTTTCTGAAACCATCTTGATTTTTTTGGAACTGAGAGACTGTTGAAACTACAAAACTCGAGTCAAGTCAACAATTCAAACAAATCATCAATCCATGGGTCAACTCTACTGAAGTTTGTGTATCTGTACGGTTAGGATCTGAAAACTCGAGACTTTGTGGGCATGTCTGCTGCAAACCCTCACTCGATCTATCTTGGCTATTTTCCTTCATTATTACTTATCTTATTCTTGCTCGAGACTAGCAAGATTTAAGTATGGGGGTGTGATGAATCTCAC
>JAZKJV010007122.1:0-398223 GCA_037367405.1 Ottelia alismoides
TTGAGGACATTTTTGAGTTTATTTGCTATTTTTAAAAATTCAAAACATCTATTTTTGGCACTGTTCAGTTTTAAAAATCACAAAAAAATATAAAACCCCCCTAAAAATTCTATAAAAATTAGGTACTGTTTATTTTGTGTTCTTTGATTTTCTAGCCAATTTTGGCTATTTTTCATCACTGGAAAACCTTAAAAACTTAAAACCCTTAAAAAACCCATAAAAATTCCAATAAATGCATTAAAAATCCAAAAACAATAATTTTGGTACTCAAATCTTCCTTGTTTTCTCTATTTTACAGGAAAATTACCTCCAGGCCCTTTTGAGGTCCTTAGATATTTTATCTAGGGATTTTGGG
The DNA here is from genome assembly GCA_037367405.1 of Ottelia alismoides. NCBI lineage: Eukaryota > Viridiplantae > Streptophyta > Magnoliopsida > Alismatales > Hydrocharitaceae > Ottelia > Ottelia alismoides. Next base: position 356 of record JAZKJV010007122.1, read on the forward strand.
CCTGGCTGGACAGTACCTTGCATTTTAGTTACTGTTTGATTTTTAGAAAATAAAATACACACCATAAAAATTCCAAAAATTCATCAAAAACATTAAAAAACATAAAAAACTTAAAAATATTTTTGTCTGAATTTTTTCTTGATTTTTGATGCATTAAATAAATTGTCAAGTTTGCTTGTTTTTTCTTTTCTTATTTTCTTCACATATTAAAAATTCCAAAAAAATTTAAAAACAATTAAAACCACTAAAAATGTTTTCCCTTTTTCTCTGATTTTTTGACTACTTCGTAGGCTTTTTAGCCAATCCGTGCTCCTTGAGTTCGACCCTGGGTGCTATACCAGGTTAAATATATAGCAGGACCTCTTTCCGTGCTTGATTGATTTTGCTTGTCATTAGGGGTTCATTTTTTTTTCTTGATTGACTTAGTCGAGTAATAGAGGTCGCAACGACCTATTTTTGTACCTTTACCTCTGTTGCTTGGCCGGTCATCAACAACCACTGACCAAGAGTCTTCAAAGTCCTTTCTAAGGTAAGATAAAGATCAATATCATTCTTAATGGTATCTCGTAAAACAATAGCACGCTCGTCACTGCAAAGATGTATCCTCTTGATATGAGAGATTAAAGCACGAAATCCCTTTACTCCCTTCCTTACCATCCAGACAGCAGTGAAAGTTTCAAAATGGACACAACAAACCATCTGTACGATGTGAGCTTAAAGAACAAGATTGAGAGTTCTCATGATGTGTTTGAGTAGCCGAACACAGATAATAGGAGGAAACTCTTCTTCCCCCACGTCAGCCATCATCGTTGGGGGGGGAGGGACGTTGGGTGAGAAGCGCTGGGCTAGACGCTGAAGGGACGGCCAGGGAGGTCGATGGAACGCTGAAGGAAGAGGGATATTATCGATGGGATTGGACAATACGATAAATAAACAACGTGCCGAAAACAGAAGACCTTGTTGCAGTTATAAATGAACAGATTTTTCAAGAATGGCTTCAGGCTCAAGCTTGTTGGCTCAAGGCACTGCATGTAAGCTTCTATCAAGGCAAGGTCACGTTAACATCCTTCCACTTCATCATGTACTTGTAGAAGACTTGCTGGGATTCTGTCACCCATATTTAGTTGGCGAGGAATCGGACGGCTAGGAATCAGAAATCTGGCCCCGTATTGCCTATCAATATATAAGGAATTACTTCAAATGGACATGCACAGCCCATGCATGTGAACTGCCAATAGATAACCAAAATATTTTATAAAACAAATAAAAAACATCGACAGCAGGATTCGAACCTGCGCAGGCAGAGCCCAACAGATTTCGAGTCTGTCTCCTTAACCACTCGGACATATCGACCTTTAAAAAATACAATATTTTAGCCATTTAAATCAAACTCAAACTTCCTTCTTGCATGCGCGCGCTGTGTGCTTCCGTGTATGCAAGTGGTGAGTATGTGCACACATAAAAGAAGTTCAAATGAACCATTAAACTTAGAATTAAAAGATTAGCTTGACTTGATGATTCATCTGTCAACATCATTGTCAATTTTCAATATAAAATGAATTCGATCTCAAATCATATGATAGTCATCTCAAAACATATGGTGCTTACTTACTGGATGACGACCAGATTGAATTTCAATTTGACATGGTTCATCATCATCTCCAAATTCAGGACGAACGTAGTTCTGCAATCAAGAATCAAGTGAAATTGCAGCAAATGACTCGCTAAAAATAAGCATTCAAGATCCAAAGCATATTTGCCTGATTTCTTGATAGAACGGCAAGTGAATGCAAGCAATCCAAAGCAGCAAGTGCTTGAACAGAAGCTTGAAAGCGAGCATAATATGTTCCGAACCCCATCAGAAAACTAGTCTCCTTCTCGATCGTAGCACCGCCCTTCCAAGTTTTAGCTTCAGGCAATCGATCTCCAAGACTAAGGTGAAGCCACGAGCGAAGCTTCCATCCCTCTAGGCGACACAACCTCCTTCGTTCCAGGCGACGTTGGCCCTCCTCTAATGCGTTGACTCCACTAGCGTGACAGCCATCTATCTCCTCTCCTCATCAGCAAAGCCAAAGTTGAGATATGGGGTTCCCCAAAAGGGAACCCCAAAACAAGACGTTGCTCCCTTTTTTAAATGAGAAAGTTTTGACACATATTGGCGAGGGGGAGCCATGGATGAGGGAATGTGTAGGGCCCAAATTGGGCTGTGAGTTTTGAGAAAAAATGAAAAGGAATGGCCAGAAGACGGGCCTTAAAATGGTTTTATAAAAAAATAATAAAGGGGCGCATATAAAAAAAGAGAAAGAAAGATGTTATGTATGCAAAAAAGGAAAGTGAATTGGAAAAAAAAGAGAAAGCCGAAAAAAAGAGGAGAGCTCGACTTATGTGATTTATGTCTTCTTGTCTTCATGTCTTCTCCCAACATGGTCGATGTCATATATTCCGACCAATATCGGAGAAAGGGGGAGTATTATGTAGAGTTCTATAGGTTCGATTTCAGACTCTATAGATTGTCATACTCGGATTCTAGCGATTATTGCAGAATCTACAGTTCCAAACACACACGTGTGCATTCATTGTTTGAACAATACAAACCACAGTAATCTCCCGTCAACGCTATCATATGCTTTAAGAAAAATAAATGTCTAAGTCAAGCCCCTTAACTATCTTCTTTTCCAATCTGGAAGAATCTCGGTGCCCATCGACAACCTATCAATAATTTGCCTTCTCGTATAAAGGAAGATTGCAAAGTTGAAAAAATGTCACCTAGGACCTATTGCAGCTGTTCGCAAATACCTTGACCACCATTAAGTGAACCACATTAGACAACGTAACGGGTCGTAAGTCAGCCCTTTTCAACCCCTCCTTTTTGGAGTGCTGAAATAAGAGGGCTCTATTTGGTCTATCGATCTTTGCTGAACCTGGGCACCATCAACATTCAAATACAAATTAGTTGCTCTTGTTTCTTCCCGCTCAAAATCCCTTGTCAAATGTGAACTTTGCCCGCCTAAAATGGATATGCCCCCTCGTGCCAAGCCACCTCCACTCCCTACATGGCAAACAATGGGCGAGCCAAGGTTCAGGAAAGCGATATGTGTATGCATTCGGACAAGTCACTGAATACAAACGATATACGGGGGCATATGCGGAGTATTTGTGGTTCTACATGGTTTCTTATTTTTTTAAAGAAAAATATCTACAAAGGTGACTACAGTTGAGCTGATTTTCTTGTGAAATAAGGGGTCAGGTGCAACTAAATGTCCTTGTCATTATCTATCTACTTCCAGACATGGTTCAAAGATGCAAATACGCTATGAACATCAAGGTATATCATCCCATATTTACTATTAATTATTTAAAACTCAACAGTACCATATTCCCACTAAAATCTTCGTATTAACATAATTGGTTGAAAACCTTCTTTATGTCATTACAGAGAGGTCTACGCCTACAAAATAAAAGGTAAAAAAATCCAAAGCAAGTAGTAAGAAAGACAAAGAAACGAGGAATTGACAAGTTGGTGGATATTGGTCCGAGTTCTTTCCAGTGGCCTCTTGCAAATATAGAAGAACATACTATTAACAATTGACCGAGTGATAAGGTCTGCTAATGTATGATCCTTCGGGCAGAGAAAGGGACATGATGAGTGGTAATAACTCGCCTTCCTAATTGTGGGAATAGTGTGCGAGAAAGGGCGTCTGCCCGACGTCTGTTACGACAAATTGGCGCTCACCATTTTAGTTGTACAGCAAGGAACTACAATATATTTACTGAGCAATAAATATAAGAAAAGTATAAAAACTTACCATAGATTTCTTTTTGTAGACAATACATTTAATGAGCAGTAAATACTTACGGTGCGTTCTTTGCAACCAACTGGCTCAAAAAACATCAAAAACCCTAAATAATCAAATTAACAGCACAATACTAAAAACAGTGACCTTTACAATACTAAAAACAGGTACAAAACTAAAAACATCATCCACCTGCACAATACTAAAAACATTTCGACTCCTCACGCAACTTGCCACCATATGGCAAAATCTTGTATTGACATTCTCCTCTTTTATCCAACTTGTCGTATTTGTCTCCACTCGGTCACCGCTTTCCTATCCTCCTGAATCGTCTTACATGAAGAAGCCCTCTCCTCAAGCTCTTCTGCTGACATTTGTACTGTTGACCTTCATCCAATTCAAGGGAACCTTAACATCCGACGGTAACGGCAAAGTACAAACAGAACAATTGATTATTCCAACAATAATGGAAAAAGATGGTGACAATAGCGCAAAATTAGATTTACAGAGTTTAATTCCTGGACTAACAAATCATCAAAAGGTCAAAACTTTGAGAAACTATGAGACGTTTTTAACAATATTCAAACAACACGCAAAATCTAAAAGAAGGATCACCATAAACTAGGGATGAAAATGGTCGAATGCAGATATGAATTATAAGCGTTATCATATCCTTATCCATTTACGTATATGAATATCACATGAATGTATAAAATGGATAAACATATCCTCAAAAAACGAATACTAACGCAAAACAGACAGTTGATAATACAAATAGAGATAATTGTTAAATGAATGCAGATTGATTTATAATATTAGAGATGTCCAAATGCACTTAAAAAGTATAATTATTTTAGGTTCATAACAATATCTAATATATAAAAATATATTAACTATTTTAATAATGAATATGGAACTAAAAATAACTAAAAAAAGAAACTTAAAAAATCAAATAATAAAAGAAAACTTACTATATTTATTTGTATGTGTATCATATTAGTATTCTAATCCTTTAAAATTTGAACGTTTGTATTCATATTCTTATTCATATTGTATCCATGTCTTCATCTATCAAAAATGAATATTCGTATTTGTATTATCTAAAATTTGAATATTCGTATTCACATTTGTATTCGTAAAAATTAAACTTATCAAATCTGTATTCATTGAATGTTGAATTTCCGCATTCGTATTCATCATATGTAATAAAGTATGATCTGTATATTATATTTAACGAATGTGGATACTGTACATTTGTATTTATTTTCATCCCTACTATACTACATGATTAAAATGCAAATAACAAATTATTAAAACTACATAATATTTCATATTTTGGCAATTAATTGGAAATATAAAATTAAAAAGTGAAAAATATTTAGAAATGTTAGCTACTATTTAGTCTAATTAATATATAAATCATATTTCAATCTAATAACCAAGACATGAAGCGAGGGGGGTTGTAAAAAGTTATCAATGGCTCCCTAAGATATCCCTCCTCTTTGTCGATGGACCTCACCATCCTTTCACTACAAGAAAGGATATTATACTAGATGACAAGTGGCAAAAATCAAAACAAAACCATCCCATTTGACATCAGAGGGAAGCTTGTACAATGCTGTCCCTATTGAAGTGCAAAGGGGATGTTGGTCGAACCTCCCTTTAGTGGGGAATTGTAGCGATGGGTTTTGGAAAGTATGTCCCTTCTAATAACTATAAAGGACGAGCTTTGCGACAATATGTTCCGTAATGAGGTACAGATGGGACAATCATCGTGATTGTCCCCCTTGCCCCATGCCTGGTCACTAAACACTTTCCTCTTCCCTGGCGGTTAGGGGTCTAGAGAGGATGGTCTTAATTGTCCTCGATAACTTTCTGCACACACCCCATTTAGATGAGGGAGGCCAGAGGAGGCGGTCATAGTGGTCGCTCGCTCTGCCACATGCTTGGCCAGTGGCCCCTTCTTAAGAAGTTACGGGTCCATATGGGGCTATCTTAACTGTCCTCTATAATGTTCAACGCATGTCCCATCTAGATGAGGTCCAGATGTTACGAGCTTCACCATCTGATAGAGTGTGCTGCATACGTCCCATTTAGATGAGGGAGACCGGAAGGTACGATCATTGCAATCATCCCCTCTATGCCATTAGGCACTCTATGGGGAGTAGGGGGTTCAGTGAGAATGATCTTAATCGTCCCCTTTAATGTTTTACCTACTTCCCATTTACATGAGAACAAATAGGATAATCATTATGATTGTCTCATTTAGCCCATGCCCATGTTGCACACACTTCTAAGGGTTTGGGGTCCAAAGGAAACCATCCCTTGTAGCCTTTTATGCTCTTCCCATTACAATGAGGATTACCAGAGAGATGCTCACTGCAATTATCCTTATGCTTTAGGATGAAACGATCATAATTGTGCAATATCTATACATTACACTAAAGCTGGTTTCTCCCAGCTTTAGCCCTTGCAATGACACGTGGATAGGCCCTTCGGCCTCCCCCTCTACATTCTCAAGTCCTCCCTTTTGAGGTGATGCGTGGATGCCTCTCCTACTCTGCACTACCTCGATTCTGGCAACGTGCCGGCGAGCGTGCCCGGTGGCGGCGATAGTGGTGGTGGTGGCATCGATGATAATGGAGGGCGCAATTTGTGAGGCCTTTCATCCCATTGTTATGGATGGCGAGGTATACATAAATGCATGTACTTACTGGAGCCATGAGCACATGGTAATATAAATAAACTTCATGTATATGTTTATTCTCATGATGTGCAATCGATGGGTTTGGTCCTACTTGAGGCCTTAATTAAGGCGGAACATGGATTAAATCTTCAAATTAGCATTCAATTTATAGATTAAGATTCTGGGTCAAGTTGGAACCTCTAGGTGAGATCATGTTAAGCTGTGACACAAGGAACCAAGATCACGAACTGTTGGACCAAAACTTGTAATAAAGGTCATCAACGTCTCCTTGAGAAGAAGTTGATATTGATAATGGAATTGCTAGATAAGAACTTGAGCTGCAATTCGAAGATGTACAAGGATCCATCCATAAGTTATATATTCTTGACGAACAATGAGAGGTAAATAGTGCACAAGCTGAAGGGGTGGTCAGGGATCTAGGAGCTTCTCAGCGATATTTGATGCAGGAAGAGGTCGTCAAATGTGAGGCAGTGCCACAAGAATTACCAGAGGGAAACGTGGGGGAAGGTGTGTGGGATGCGTCAGGATTGGGGCTGCAAGGGCTGGTAATGAAGGTGGTCTTGAAGGAGGTGAAGAAGCATTTTAAGTGCTTCACCACAATGTTTGAGGACATACACAATACGCAAAGGAATTGGGTGGTGAGAAATAAGTAGTTGAGGTCGGAGCTGCGGGTGTCAGTGGCTGATGTGGTGGTTCCAACGTACATGTGTTCTTGGGAAAGTACAAGCAGTGGCTTGGTGGAGGGAAGTCCGACCTGACATTTCATGGGCCCCAGGCAAATGAAAAAAGGATCCTTATAAAAAAAATTTTAATAAGAGAAAATTATCGCTATTGTGTTTACCATCAAGTAGAAAATGAAATATTATATTTTGGGGAGCAATCAACCCTTATAAAATCTCATGAAATTTTTGATTTTAGCATTGAGTTGTTCATCGAAAATTAGAATCTATATGGGCTCATTTTTCAGTAAGTTGTTTCACCGAAAATTCGATTCTATAAAGGCCCACTAGGATAGTCATTATTTTATTCATAAACTAAAAATCAGATCACATGTAAAACTGGACCTTGAAGTCAATGAACCCATGGCAATTGCACTTCAAAACTATGCTAAGGTATGGCCATGACCACAAGTTCATTCTGGAGGATGTAGAGAAGTGCATTGAGGATCTCTTTGGGAATCCAACTCATACCGAGGAGGAAAACTTGAGCTTCTAGAGCTTCCGACCACCGTCCACACCTTCATCTTCTTCTGCTTTGGAGAAGATGATGACATCATCTTATTTTTTCTTTTTCGTTGTTAGGTTTGCCTATTATTTCTAACTCGAAGGAGCACACATGAATAAGATTGCAAATGTTAGAAAAAATGAAACTTGATTACAATGTCGTGTTCTGTTGTTGACTTAGAAAATTAAAATGTTTATGAAATCCTTTAATATGTATTCACACGATGTGCTAATAGTTATGTATGGAATAAGATTGTGAGATTGTAATTTCGATGGATTGTTGATGGGGAAAGGATCCTTTGCTGTAATGGGGTTTACATCAGAGGCGTTGGAATTCTCTTATTAGTTTTTTTTGTAATTTTTATTTTAAAAATCTAACTTTATGGATTATATATTCTACTAATGTTATGCATTCAAATTTTGCTCAAATCCGAGGTCATTTGCTATTTTATCATAATGCTCAAAAATCTGATTCTTTTTAAATGGAATTTAAGTTGCCCAAATGTCGACTGGACCATTGATAATTAAGATAAAATAATAAATGCAATTTCCACACTTTATATACTCAATTTTTAACTTATATCACCTATGTATTTCTAGAAAAATGAAAGATCGACAAGAAATTGATCTATTCATTAATGGTTGTAACCTAATATTTCAACTTGCATATAATCATCAAAATTTTCTTCCGCTGCGAAGCACGGGTATCCTCCTAGTGTTACAGAAACATGGGATGACCATTGCATTCATCCCCTATGTGACATGTCTTATTGTCGTTCGACCTTTGCTTCCTTCAACTTATTTGTTGTCTCTCCTTCCCCATCCATTCCATATGTTGATGCGCTTTTACTTGATTATATTGATGTTAATTAAGAAGTTATGGGTGTTGTTGTAACCAAATAAAAGGATACAAACATCTAATTTATATAATTACCGTATAATGTTATGTATGGGGTCGATTCCTTAGAAACACATAACTCCTCCTAAGTGTCTCAATCTCTTTTCAGTGCGATTAGATCTCAAATTCTTGAGATGATTCTTTGAAATCTTTGTGCTAATGCTTTCCTCTAGCAATCTTAATTACCTCCTTAATTGTTTCTTTGATAATGATAATAGATCTCAAGTCATCTAATTAAAATGGATTTCTTGAATTAGCTCCTCAAGTTCATTGCACTAGCTATACTAATGCAATTACACAACAAGGTTTCTTCCGATTGTGGGTCTATTTATCACTACCAACCAAATCGATAATGTTCAGGTTCATTGATGATCCTCCATACCTAGCATCTGTTTGCTTGAATTCTTCTGTCTAATGTTCGGAGAATCTCTCCTTTCAGATTTAATAGTCGATTTTCAAGAGATTCATATGAATACGATTTGGGGGATATGAATTCTTAGATTAAAATTGCAAAGTATACAATACGATCAAACGATTGGAAAGATTCTACTCATAGCATAACACTCATAAATGACTGATCAGATTTCACCCACAGATTTTTCAAATAAGGCATTCAATCAATTCCTCCGTCCATGCTGTAAGAACTGATCCACCCATGATTTAAACAAAAGCCAAACTTAGTTATTTACTTTCAAGCAGACGAAGTTACTAAGCGGTTTAAACAAAAGTCTTACAAACTGTTAACATAGATGAAACTAAATATCAGTGATGACGTATATCAACTATCAAACTAACAACAAAAAGTAATAGCTTCAACTATTCTAACAAAACATGCCAGGAGATATATATTCAGTTGCATGGATTTCCAAAGAGTAGTACCGCTATGATCATATCATGCACAAAAATCAACTTATAATTGGAAGATCATCACTCTTGCATGTCTATGAAGAAGTAATATAATTTGCATCTATGAGGAATTTTCTCCTCATGGTAGACATCCACTATGCAGTCCCTTAGATGGTGGATCGAAGGATATGAGTAAGTTCTCATTCAACACAATTAGGACTTGAATTATCTATTTTAATTACCAACTAAATAAATCAACATAATCAATAATGACAATTAGGATTATGGTGGACGTCTATGCTTCTCCAAGCATGGACGTCCACCTTATCCCAAAGGTTGTTGTTGAAGTTGTTGTCTAATTATCATCATGATAATCTAATTATCATAATTTGTAATTTTATGAGATAATTGTCATAACTTATAAATCTTATCAATAAATCCAAACAAAAATCTAAATCCAATATACACTTAATTCCAATGTGAATCATATTCACATAAGTGTTATGAATCCAATTACATAAATATTAATAATCATGAATCACTTTCATATTAATTAATGAATTATATTTGTAAATAGTGTTAATAAAAATACCTCAATAGTTAATTAGTTATTACAATAGTAATTATTGTCTCAATATTGACATCACTTGGTATGAGTCCTGGTCCAATAAGAATTTATGAGATACAAATGCAGATACTTGGAGATAATGCCGGGGAGATCATATTATTCGTGCATAGTGACTTGAAATACGGATAAATATCCAATTTCAGGGTTTATACCACTCTTGAAATACACTACATTCCTAACTTTGAGCTTGAGCTGAAATAATTCACACTCTAAATGAGCTCAATGAAACACATCACTCTATTTGAGCTGTAGAATGTATCAATGAACCGAACCCAGCTTCCTGAACCATTTCTAATCATAGTCCAAATCATTTGGAGATTAGAAATGAGCTCAAGGAGTGTGTTCAGCTCCATTTCCATTTCCATTTCAGTTTCCAACATTTGACCATTGAAATTGGATATTGGAGTCCAATATAGAGATAATTAATCCAATTAATTTTCACACCATTATGTATCAAGATAGATTTATCCCCGAGTATTCTCAATACTTTTCCATCCTTCATAATGGAAGACTTTGATATATCCGAAGTTCAAACCCTACTTTGATTGTCTTCTTCTAGACATATCAATATCTATAATTGGGCGACAATATTAATCATACACTTTCTAAAACCATATATTAATATCTCGAATTTGTGTCTTATTTCATACACAAGACGACCATGCATGGAATTCTCTATGATCCCAAAAATCTCATGAGTGAGCTCTCTCTCTCTCTATGTTCATCAAATACGAACCTATATGATTTCTTTGGGAGATCATACTTCTCAAATGTCTTCATATGCACATTAACTCGTCAGTATATCTACCTTAGTTAGTCCTTCAACGGATTGGTCTGTCTAATGTGCACATTCATGCATATAGAAGTACATATGTCTCTGATCAAAGGATGTGTGACTGATCATGACATTTACAACATGTATTAGTTTATATCGACCTCATCAAGTCAACTCTATCACTTGACTATTCATACACTTCTTAATCACTATTCCTATGTAGATGATCTGCATCAAGAAGTCGACAAAATCAGTCTATAAAGAAATATGGACATTTCTTTCTCAGAATAGAGATCATTATTAAATATGTGTCAATGTGGCCACAATAAATAACCTTAATTTTACAAAGGTACTTACATTTCTGATGAACAAGATAAAAGAGTAACTTTTATTGCATTAATGAATCACCAAGGGCTCACAAGTCTAACCGTGTCCCACTAGCCCTTAGAATCTTTCATGTACAACTCTTATATCTATATTTATTACAAGTTGGTCCAAGACCTTTTGAGTCAACGACTTGGTTAGCGTATCGTGAATGTTGTTGGTAGAGGCAACCTTGGTGATCATGATATCACCATGCTTCTGGATCTCCAGGATGTTGTGATATTTCCTCTCCACGTGTTTTCTTCTTTGATGCCACTTGGGTTCCTTCGCTTGTGCTATGGCATCCATGTTATCGTAGAGCAATGGAATGGGATATTCTAACGAGAAAACTACATGAAGTTCCAAGTTGAACTTATGCAACCATGCAGCCTCATTAGCGGCATCCGATGCAACTATCACTACAAGAAACTTTAGTAAATGCGAGCACGACTATAGTCCCAATCTGCTCGCATAATGATCGTAATATTCTCGTAATTCCTATATGCTACCACTAGTCATCTCAATATAATTAGTTGCATGTGTGGGGCCACAAAACTAATTACGACCACAACCTGCTCGCATTGTGGTGCCCACATACGACCATAGTAGCCCCTCATGCTCATAACAAGGAGTCGTTAATTAAAAAGTAATGATGCATTGCGAGCAGGAAATGGGCTACTAATAGTTTCATAACATGCTTCCAGGAAAAAAAATATTTAGTTGAAACTGACAGTAGATCCCCTATTTCCTTTTGACCTTCGACACACAATTCACCTGCGTATTTGCATAAGACATGTATCCAGACAAACATCCACATACATTTGACCTGTCAAGCACCATTAAAACTCGATCATGCTTAAGAAAAGACATGGAACATCACACATATGAATCATTACATCGAAATAGACATCCATTCTAAAATACATGAAAGCTAGGGTCTAGGCCTTAGCGTATCATAGAAGCATGTAGATTGCATCACATACGATCTAGGGAAATTAGTCATACTAGTTACGAGGAGCAGAGGCATTTAAAAAATTTAAACAGATGAAACTACATGATTTGAGAACACTTCTCAAATCTTTTCATCAAGATCAAAAATGGGTTCAAAGGAATACCTCTTGAAGTGTGGTTGCGATCGTCAATCTCCAAATAAGAGATTCTCCTGTCTCAAGTACGATCCAAAAATGATCGCACTTGCGAGCATGTTGATGAGACACATGCTTCTCACAATCCATGTTGATGATTCGAGCTAGTAGTCTCCAGATTTCATCTCATGAAATCCAACACCTTCTTGATGAGCAAGAAGCACCGAAGATGGAGGAGATCCACGACCAGTCGATCTGACAGCACAATAGTGTCACGACGACTGTAGGCTTCTCTAGGTCAATATATGGATGACTACATGTTGAGAGAGAGAGAGAGAGATGGTGTAGAGAGAGAGAGAGAGATCCTTGATGCTCTAATGTATGTGTGTCTAAAAGAAAAGGTTAGGTCTACCCTTTCTTTTATACTAAATTGGATGATGGAGATGCACTCCTAATTCAAATCAATGGTTGAGATTTTGTTGTAAAAATTTACAACACCAGTTATTTTAATTTAAAAAATAAATATATTGTAAATAATCATAACATATTTCGATTAAATTAATTAGAAAATCTCCCAAATGACATAGGATTAGAGAGCCTCCTTCCATGTAAAGGGAAATGAGATAGTCTCCTTCCCCTTAAACATGGTGGATGACCACCTTGATTGGACAGAGAAGACCTCTCTACAATCCTGATGCAATCTTATTATATTTAGGTCTTATTTTATGGAATCCTTTTTCAACAAAAAATGATCAAATAATTATAGATAATTATTTGTGATTATTGCAAGCAAAACCACTGACAATTATAATTCAAATTCAATCACCCAATAAAATGTAAATTACATTTACAATTAATTGTACAATGTGAATCCAATTCACACCAACATTTAAGTTGTAAATCTTATTTACAATTAACTCTCTAAGATATTATAAATCACATTTATAATATTTATGATTATTATGGACAGTACCACATCATATTTTTGATAATTAAATCATATTTAATTATCTTAGATAACTCTTCTCATATGTCCAAATAATATGAGTCATATTCATATTATTCATGATAATTAAATCATATTTAATGTTCAACTTTCCTTAATGCTCAAATACGTTATCAACATTGAAATTATTCTTGAACTCTTTCAAGAATAATGCACTTTCTCCGTAGATACTTGGAGATAAGGATAGGGCGATCATATGTTCCAGGTATGGTGACTTGGATATTGAGATCATATCTCAAATACATATCAAGGGGACCTCTCAAAGATGTTTGATTGAATTAAAGCCGTAAATCTAATCTTCTCATTGCATCTGAATCGCATTCAGATCAATGTACAATATTTGGATGAAGATTAGATCACTTCTCTACTGAGAGGAGTCACTAATATCCAAACATGTTTCATCACTCCCACAAAATGGAAGTGTCATGGTTATAAAATGGTTTACGATCACATCACCCTCGAGTATTCCTAATACCAGTACATCATGCATAGTTGAAGATCTAGAATAAATCCAAAGTTTTTTACCTTATTTAGTTTGTCTTCTTCAGGGATATTCCTAATATATTAAGTTTCTCATTTAATAATTGGGATTTGTTATCGATCATATACTTTCCAAAAGCATATATCATACCTAGGTATTCATCGTATACTTTCCAAAAGCATATATCATACTTACAAATTCAGTCTAGCTTCCAAAGCTAGACGACCGTGCATGGAATTTGAATCCCACAACTCATGTCTTTTGGTTCAATATGAACCTGTATGATCCCTTTGAGAGATCGTATTACTCATATGTACTTGTATGCAAACCATTTTGTCGGTATATATACCTTGGTTAGATTATAAACCTATTGGTATGCCAAATGTATATACTAAATTATATAAAAGCACATCTGTCTCCAGTCAAAGGATGTATGCCTATATCGTGACAGTATAAGACATATGTCTTGGTTATCTCTGTCTCGTTAAGTCAGCTCTTTGACCTAACTTATCAATCACCTTCGAATCTCTATTCCTACATAGAATACATGCATCAAAAAGTCGGTTAGATATCAGTTTTTAGAGAAAGGATTGCCATCTCCTTCTCAGTGTAGAGATACCCTCTTAATAATCACTTGACGTTGCTTGATGAATCCTCAATCTAATTCTTTAGCTATCATCCAAGCACCATTCTATGATTCAATATTTGAATTAACAGTTGTGTGATCATTAAGATGGTCATGATACTTAACCCTAATAGTACTAAGAGACCTATAATGTAAAATTGATTATTCTTCATTTCAGATCAGGGAATGATTTGCAATAACATTTACTGCATTATGGCTCGTTGTGGGCTCGCATGTCCAACAATCTCTCACTAGCCCAAAGAGCCATTAATAGGCTAATCTTTTAAACCCACACTCATGTGATAATCATAAGCTATCATTAAAATAGCTTGGTAAGCTGACTAGTCAATCTGTTCCTAAGAGACCGCGCCAAGTATTTGCATATCTTCTAGTAACGGTGCTCATATCCAACGCGAATATTGCATCTTATGCAACAAATACTCAATCTTGTTAAAACAATTATAGTATCTTTGACACTACAACTCAATAATCATTATAACCGATATGTAATTTCTATTATCCTTATCAGAATGCTCTTATTCCTAGATATCTCTATCTCATAAGACTAAGATCCAATCTTAATTCTTATAAGGCCTTTGCAGTTAAGACCTTTTAGATCACTATTTATAAAGTCTTAAGTTCTTAAAGATAGAACTTTGAGATCACTATCTCAAAAATCTTGCCATCTTTGAAGATATTGTAATCAAGTGTTTTATCTCCATAGTAGGATTAGTAACATTTTACTACTCCCCCTGCATGACAGGCATCTGACTTTTGTACACATCTATCATACACCAAGTTTCTCGTAACTGATGCACATGGGTAAGCAGTTTTATCATTCACTTCCTCAACTCCTTGAGGTTCCATTCCTTTAGATAATTCAATATCATATCTTAAGGGAAGGAAGATTTCCTTAGGGTTTTCCAAAAAATGGAACGTGTACAAGGTGTACCACTAATATAAAGGTCTCAATACCCTCTTCTCTTTGCTTCTTAATATCTTCAGAACTAAGATCTAAGAGGTATCCATGAGATCATTTGTCTCAAGGTATGGAACAACCAAATTATAAAAAAACTTATTCTCGTCCTTATATCATTCCAAATGATTAGGATAATATCTACATTTAACATGATGAACAAATTGGCACTCCCACTAAGCTTCATAGGGTTCATCAAGATTTTCCATGAAATCTTAAACTTTATAATTTCACTAAATATGATGTTTCGACTACTATAAGCTTATTTGAGTTCATCAATGGAGTTCTCTTACGCACTTTGACTTCCTCAATTATGAAGCCCTGTGCCTACTTCATAAAAATATACTTGGTGAGGAATTCGTAGAGGAATTCAATCTTGACTTCCATCTTGTAGATGTCATAGTCAAGTTGAGCATGGTCATTGAAGATTAAGTCTCATCACAAGCGATGTATTCTCTTCATGTGTATCTTGTAGATACAAGCTATGCTTTGAAGGTCTCTATCTTCTCATCAGGTTCCCTCTTTCTCTTGAATATCCATTTACACTTAATGAGCCTTAACCTTATAGGTGGAACCTCGAGGGTCTATATACAACACTTGTATATGAAGTCTACTTTAGACTTTATTGCTAGCATCCATCTTTCCATGTCATGATCCTCAGAAGCTTCATCATATGAAGTCAGATCATTGTCAAACTTATCTGACACATGGAATTTATGTCGTTTAGGTGATCTTACCACCCTTAAACTAATTTGAAGAGATACAAGTGTTTCATCTTTATTTGTCCTTTTAGTTATCAATTTCAGGAACCTCATTATCTTCTCAAGATTCAATGAGCTCCTTTACTTCATTTTCATCTTGATTCTCGAGAAAACCATCCTCTAAGAATAATATCATTAGAGGTGAAATCTTTTAAGAATCTCAAGGTCATAAAGTAAGTATCTAATACCGTCCTTTATATTCCTTATGAAGTAGCACTCTATAGTTCTAGATTCCAGCATTCTCGCATTCATGCTATGGTCATGGACCAAGCAACCCTAAATCCTCAAGTGTACAACACTAGGCTAGGTTCCAAAACATAGCTTGTGAGGGTTTTCGGGTTTTAAATTTACGTGGAATCTTATTAAGGATATAGATTGTAGTATTTACTACATATATTCCTGGAAACTAAGAGATAATTATGCTAAGATCCATCATTGATTAAATCATGTCACACATGATACGATAGGAAGAGTGAGATAGGAATGATATTTATTTATCCATATGGTATACCTTGAATTCATCTTATATGTACTTGCTACCTTGGTTAGATCAAATTCATTTCATCTTAATTCTATCTTTGATTCCCAACAAAAATTGTGAAATCTTCGATCATTTCAAAGGTTTCTAATGTGAAAGGAAGAAATCTCATGTAACAAAAATCTTTTCCACGCACACCAATATGTATGAGAAATTGAATACCTATGCATCTTACACCATTCCCATAAAAGGGTTTATCCGACATTTTAATTTGAATATCTATTCATAAGTATGAAAGTTTTGAACCTTCAGACAATCTAAAGTACAGTATCTTACTAGTCTATTGATCTTATCAATAAACATTTGCCTAAGGCTTGAATCTAGATCATCGTCAAATGATCTTTATCCTCCTTTTGATCCTATAAGGTTTTTTAGCATTTAGAAATATCAATGAACCATTCATTAATTTTCTAATTTAGTAGAGTCCTCTAGATGTTAGATTACTATATAAAATATATCCATCATAACTCTTTGTGATAGGTCTATTCCAGAATGCATGCTTATTTCCAACATTTAGAAATAAACAATGAATATATCTAATAGAGGTCATAGAGACATTCTCTAAGATTATGGTCTCTCCCATTGAAAATATATAGTATATCTATCAAATGAAGATTGTTGCAACAATTGCATCAACATCCACGTGGATGACTATTAAGCCTCAAGATCAAAATTTCTAGTCTTCTAAAACATATGCGACCAATTGCAAGTGTTATTAGAATAATGAGATATAATTATTAGACTTTGATCTTATCTAATAAATAAGTCAATTTCAATGACTATATATAGATATATAATATGTCAATGCACTATCCAAGTCCTTCTCTAAGGATGCTAGATAGTCTATATAGTCATACTATCTACATCAGCTTGTTGCAGTATTGGCATTCATCCAACCCTTTGGATGTAATATGTGTGGAAATTGTAGAAGTACATTCATCTCTTTGACTTTCCTTCTCGCTTGGGTCAGACCCATGCTTCCATTTCACTTCCTTCATCAATAAACAACCATTGCTTAAGAAAAAAGATCTCTTATATTGAACTCAAAAGATTTCAATATAAGAGTATTTCAGTATTTATACATGCTTCATTCAATTCATACAATATGGCTATTATGAAGATTTATAAATGACTTGAGTATAAACAGTAGAATGATGACACTCATCATACCTACACCATCTAACTCTTAAAGACTTTGATTCAGGTAGGTACTCAAACATTTTGAGTACATCTTCTCTTATCGAGCCACCATTCAGCATAATGCAGTGAATCATGTCATTCATTATTAATGTTGAGAGCACGTATGTCTGCCAAAACATTTTCTTAGCTTTTATAAGGATTTTCGATAATTACGATCATTATTGACATGATATTTAGAAGCACATTTGATTAGAGATCAAGAATATAGAGACATACAAATCCATGGTTGTTGTCCTATTGCCTATATATTTTTCATTCCTCATTATTATGAGGAAACTTTCATATTGCAGCCACATGCATTATGTGTCTAATTGCAAGTACAATATCTTGATCATGGATCAAATCCATGATATTTTACTGTTATTATTGAATATAATTTTGAGTAGGTTTAATGTAGGTCATCTGAAATAAGAAATATTTGCATAAATACATATTTTACTTTGACTAAGGATTTTATATCAAAGTTGTCTTGCCTTGTCAACACTAAAAGTTCATTACCTTATTTACTTTCAAAGTAAGAGACATACTTACCATTATATCTCAAGCAAGATCCGGGATCTCCTTCTTACCTTTGTTACATCCCAATAATATGAGCAATTGCAACTCTAGTAAAAAGAAGTGGGAACTCATTCTGCCTTGCAATTCCAACTTACATTCCCCGATTCGATCTTTAACACCTAAGACCACCACGCCTAAGGTGATGTTGACCCATTTTTAATTAAATTAACTGCCAACAGGAATAGAACTCACTATGCACAATCTAATATCATCCCAATAATAGGAGGAACTGACATTGGGGTCACTACGCATACGACCTTACTCTTTCAAGAAGTAAAGAGCTCGATCCATGCACGCGTGTATGTAGGAGCTGTCACTTCAGATAGGTGTCTCCAACATACAATCCATGGTGACAGAATCCTTCGCCTTGATGGGAGACCATGGATGTCATTTATATGATCCTCCATATCCCATTAAAATTTTAATTCGTTACTTTAATCAACCAACAAACAATTAGGGTTTGCTTGATATTACCATATAGTATAAGCTCTCATAAGTATGCAATTAACAAACAATTAGGATTTGCTTGATATTATCATATAATATAAGCTCTTACAATTATGTATTATTTTGTATTTTAACAATTAGAGTACAACTTAACTTACTCATATTATTCTTTCCTAAAAAATGGATCCGACCAGTACATTCGAGTTATGCTGGAAGGGAGCATTTCCTTAACATGCAAGGTGTTAATTAAGAAACCAAGCCAGCATACCCGTACTGGACACCTTCACCATTCCGATTGAGAACAACATAAAATAATACCAATGTACTTATAGTTTTATCGATCAACTTTTATGACCGGCATTATATAGTAATCACTTAGAGATTACTACATAGTAATCAATCAGAGATTTGTGAATCTTTAAAATAATTTTAAAGATTACTATATAGTAATCACTCAGAGATTTAAGCATCTTTAAAATAATTTTAAGGATAATAAATTTCTAGTTATATCAAGCAAACATGTTCTTGCTTTTGCATGTAAAAGTTGTCCTACAATTATTGTAGGATAAACTAGGGTTTTTGTCATGTAACATTCATTTAGTGATGATTGATGTTTAATAAATTATCTCCATTAATATTAATCTTAAATTAATCATGGCAAATTCCAAATTTCCTTGATTTACATTGAATGATAAACAAAGTAAGTAAGAAGATTTGATGATCCTATAATCATCTCACCCATCTCCACTTAATATGGAATATCTAGGGCAAATGGAATCAGAATCGTGTGACATAAATTCAAGTGATTTGTTGGTTTGATTCTCTATTTAATATAGGTCTTTATTTAATCTTTCATGACTAGAAAACAATAAACATAAATAATTTTTTTTACAAATATGCAAATACATGCAAAAATAATTTCTTGGCGGAACTCTTCGAATTTTAATTATGCACTTTTGGTACCAATAATAGGATATTATTTTTGTGATATATTTAGAATTTATAAATACATTTTAATAACCAAAAAACATTCCCAAATAGTGCACAAACATTATGTTTTTATTTTAGAAAAAAATCAATTCGAAACTTCCTCCTCATGCCAAGCAACGAGTCCCCACGCATATGATATATGAAACATTGTTCACCTAGAGGTTTGGATAATATACAAGACCTCGACCAAGGATCTGATACCACTTGAAGGCTAGGATTTAGGACTTAGCGCATCACAGAAAAGTGTAGATCACAACACATACGACCTAGGGAAACTAGTCATATTAGTTATGAGGAGTAACGAAATTTCAAAATTTTAAACAAATTCAACCACATGATTCGATAATACTTCTCAAATCATTTAATTAAGATCACAAATGGGTTCAAAGGAATACCTATTGAAGCGTGGGTGCGATCGTCAATCTCTAAAGTAAGAGAGTCACCCATCTCAAGTTTGATCCAACGAAGATTGAACTTATGGGAGCGTTGATGAGATACGTGCTTCCCACAATCCATGTTGATGATCCTATTGAGGAGTCTCATGATATCGTCCCTCAAAATCCTATGCCTTATTCATGAATAAGAATCACCGAAGATGGAGCAGATCCACGAGCAGTCAATCTTGCAGCACAACGACATCACGACAACTCCGAGCATCTCTAGGTAAACATATGGATGACCACATGTTGAGAGAGAGAGTTGTTGTGTATATATAGAGAGAGAGAGAGAGATAGAGCCTTTTTTTCTCTTGTGTATGTGTATAAAAGAAAAGTCTAGGTCTACACTTTCTTTTATAATAAATTAGATGATGGAGATGCACTCCCAATTCAAATCAATGGTTGAGATTTTGTTGTAAAAAATTTTCAACAACAATTAGTTTTTTTATAGAAAATAAATATGTTTTAAATAATCATAATATATTTAGATTCAATTAAATAACAAATCTCTGAAATGAAATAGGACTAGAGAGCCTCCTTCCATGTAAAGGGAAAGGAGATAGCCTCCTTCCCCTAGAACATGGTGGACGACCACCTTGATTGGAGAGAGAAGATCTCTCTCAAATTCTAATGTAATCTTATAACATTAAGTCTTATTTCTTGGATTATTTTGTCCACAAGAAATCATCAAATAATTATTGCAAGTTATTTGTGATAATTGTAAACAAAACAATTGTCAATTATGAATTAAATTCAACCAACCAATAAAATGTAAATTACAATTACAATTAGTTGTACAATATGAATCCAAATCACATCTACATTTATTCGTAAATCTTAATTATAATTAACTCTATCTAATATATTATAAATCATATTCATAATATTTATGATTATTATGGATAGTAATATCCACATTAATCACATCTATGATAATTAAATCATATGTAGTTCTCTTAGATAACTCTTCTCATATATCCAATGAATCATATTCCTATTATTCATGATAACTAAATCACATTTAGCTATTAATTTTTCTCGATTCTCAGATACATTATCAGTAATAAAATTATTTTTTAACTTTTTCAAGAATAATGTGTGTTCTCCATGGATACTTGGAGATAAGGATATGAAGATTGCGTGTTCCATGTATAGTGACTTGGATATTGAAATCATATCTCAAATCCAGATCACAAGGACCTCTCAAAGATATTTGATTGAATTAAAGCCGTAAATCTAATCTTCTCATTGCATCCAAATTGCATTTAGATCAATGTCCAACATTTGAACGAAGATTATATTACTTCTCTCTTGAGAGGAGTCACTAAAGTCCAAACATGTTTCATCACTCCCTCAGAATGGAAGTGTAATGGTTATATAATCATCTACGATCACATCACTCTTGAGTATTCCTAATACATTACATACTGGAAGACCTAGAATAAATCCAAAGTTTTAGATCTTATTTAGACTATCTTATTCAGGGTTTGTCATTAAGTTTCTCATTTGACCATTGGGATTTTTTATCGATCATATACTTTCCAAAAGAATATATCATACCTAGGTATTGATCATATACTTTCCAAAAGCATATATCATACCTATAAATTCTATCAATCTTCCAATGGGAGATGACCATGCACGGAATTTGATCCCAATCTTATGAGTGAGCTCATATATTCTGATTTAGTAATGAACTTGTATGATCCCTTTGAGAAATTGTATTACTCATATGCCCTCGTATGCACACCAGCTCGTCGATGTATAGACCTTGATTCGATCACCAACCTATCGCTCTACCAAATGTACATACTCAAACCTATAAGAACACGTCTGTCTCTAGTCAAAGGATGTGTGCATATATCGTAATAGTATATAACGTATGACTTCGTTATCTCGATCGTGTTAAGTCAACTCTTTGACCAACTTATATAATACCTCCAAGTCTCTATTCCTATGTAGAGGACCTACTTCAAAAGGTCGGTTAGATATCAGCCTTTAGAGAAAGGATTGCCATCTCCTTCTCAGGATGGAGATCCTCTCTTAATAATAACTTGACGGTGCTTGATGAGTGCTCAATCTAACTCTTTAGATATCATCCAAGCACTAACCTCCATGATTCAACATTTGAATCAACAAATGTATGATCATTAAGATTGATATGGTACACAACCCTAATTGTACTAAGGAACCTACAATGCAAATTTTAGTTTATTCTTCATTCAGAATAGGGAATGATTTGCAATAACATTTACTGCATAATGGCTCATCGTTGGCTCGCATGTCCAACAACACAATTAAGTATACACACACTAATGGTATTTTCAAATTTAAAGTATACTAATGAGTTCATTAATACTATAAATACAAACACTTGATAAAACAAGAGGATTAATGAATTTTTTTAAAAGGAGAAATCTAATAACTAGCTTGTCTACTTGGTTCTCTGTATGTCTCTCTCCATGCTAGTTTCTCCACCTTCAAAGTAAACTCTTCCCCTTCTCCTTTCTTATCTCCATTTGCCTCTCTCTTTCTCTTTGCACTGCCTCTTCATTCCCTCATGATGACGATTTCGTGACAACCAGAACTCAGTGAAGTTACATACGTTGTTCTTCCTCTTTCTTATCATCATCCTCGTTTTCACCACTCTCATCATCGTCGTCAATAATGACATTCTTTCCGGCTCTATAAGCGCTCCTACAATAACTAAAGTCTAAGTAATTCACTGTAGATTAAGAATTTTTATTTATTTTTAAAATACATTACCTTGAATCCATCTGACACTTTATGGTGTTTAATCTCGTCTACACACTTCCCATCACATTCAAATTACTTTGAATATTATTAGACATTTGGTTAATATGATTTGAATTTATTGTATATCCAAATGTCGATTGTGTGTACTCTGATTGGTGGTTTCCCATAGATACTTGCGGAACTCGGAGCATCGCAACTAGAGTCCTATGTGAAGTTAGGGTGGATCTCCCTTAAGGCTTTCCTTGGTTGGGCCCCACTGGTCAATTATCAATGACCTCCTGCCATACTTTAGCTTCGAAATGTGTATGCTCGTCAATAGGAAAGGACTCGTACTTATCCTTGAAGAGGAAATTAGAATGTTTCAGTTTAAAGGTAGTAATTAATAATCATTTACAAATTAATGAACTTAAGAAATAAATGACTTTGAATAAGGTAAAGGCACTCACCGTCACGTTTTGAGCTTCATCAGTGGACCATGTATTTCCACACATATGCATCTTTGCCCATCATTCCCTCAATGTTGGTTCACACTACGAAGTTACTTGGCTATTAATGTAATTTAAACATTAAATTTGGAATAGAGGTAATTAACCTTTATCTACAAGATTTTAATAAATACTTATTATTTCATCCCTCACAACCCCCTGGTTCTTGGCGCTGCTAGTCGATTTGATTTCATGCTTCGATCTATTTGTCCTCCAAGCATAAGAGTGCCTCCTAAAGTCCTCATAAGCAAATAGATCACAATATCAGCTCCATCTATTTGACGATCGTACCCCAAGGATCTCAGATACTCAGCAATAGCTACATCCATACATCGTGATTATCATTCGAAATGTAAAGAAGGAAAAGAAAATAATAAAATGCTCCAATAATACATTGTACTCATGATTCGACAATTTATATATAAATAAATATAAACATAGTCCTCAACTTAATGATATTTACATGACTGAAAATTTAGAAAATACGGAAGCTACAAAAAGTAAATTAGAAGTATAAAATTTTACAATTCTTCCAATAAACACATATTCTGAACAAAAGCAACAACCACAAGCAAAGTCTATTCTTAAAGCTGCTCACTACCCTAGCAACACAAACAACACATGTTGAATTCAATGCAAAGGGTATGCTATGAGCAAAGTTGACCAGTATGATATAAAACAACTAAACATGTAAAGTAAAGGTAGTAAAGTGTGCCAAGTGGTGACAATGGTAAACTTCCTATGATTGCCAAATGCTCTCACCAGGTGTAACCAACACACATACCAAACCACACCACTTACAGACAAACACCCTGCACATTATTCTTCAGTGTAGAGAGATACTTCCCAAAATAAAATCGAGCTCCATGACCCGTGGTAAGGGTTCACATTGGTACAAGATCCTTAAAGATCTGGCTATTAGTTTTACTCTGAGATTATCTTTCATTAAGTCACATTTAATGAAGATCAAGAGGAAGGATCACACCCGTCAATTCTCTTATCATCTAATATTGCTCTAATACATCCTTCTATCACTTTATATCTCACTAGAGCCAACCGTTTACGAGGTTCTATAATTCATTGTTTCATAACACTTTTTCACTTGCATTCTCCAAGCAATTTCCCTTTTATTAGTCATATCAGTAGCTCCTTTACTTTATGGTTATCTAAATACTCCAAGGATATTATTATTATTATTAAGCATGTATATATATGTAAGAGTATCATGCAAGAGAACAACCACTCGGAATCTCTGACTTTCAATCCATATACACAAACTCCACATTTACATATTGTGAAAAGGAGAAATCAAATCTTTCAAACCATAGCTCAACACCTCAAACCATTTACCCTAGCTTGCTTTCAATAAGGGGAACGTCTAAGAATGAGTACACCATGGATCAGATGGGACTGTACTAGGCACAACCTTTAACGAAAGTATGGATCTTTAATTGAGTGCGCCACCCACCATAGAATTGCAGATCAAGAAAACCATAGGAACAAACCGAGTCAGGTAGGTCATCCCGCCGTTCGGGCAATGGTAAAGCCACATGTGCCTTCATATAGAGACAACACTCATCTAGAATCCATCGGAACCATAAGAGTTACGCCCCACTCTCGGGTATGCTACTCCTCTAGTCATAATACATGCAAGCAAACATTTATAATTCATTTAATGATTATTCTTATCTTACTCACTGATGAAAGGGAAAAATCGAGGGTCTAGATATCTCACAAGGCGAGACACCCAGTCGATGCGGTGACTGCTCAATAAATCCCAAATCAATCAACAATTAACCCACAACAATTGTATGCAATGAATATCCCAAAAATGTGGAGTTAAAATTTATTATAACTCTACATGCAAGTGTGTATAGGTGTAAGCACAAGTAGAGGTCGAACACTGGGAGGCGAAAGGTGATGTGGTGAAAATGATTGTGCAGTTATTCAATTCTTGGTTCATGTCCAATTTTTTTATTGTTTTTGTGGGTTTTAATTTTATATATTTTTTATTTTGTTTTTGGTTTTATTATTTTTATTTGGTTTTCACATTATATATTTTTTTATATTTTCTTTTCATATTTTGAATTATATAATGTAGACATATATATATATATAAAGATAGGTATATAACAGAAGAGAGAGAGGTAATATAAGGATATGTAGACATATTTATATACTCAATATATTAATTATAATATTTTTAGGCTTTTTGTATTTTCCAAATTTTTATGTTATTTTTTTTTGGACTTTTACTAATTTTTATGTATTTTTAATTCAACAAAAATGTCCCTCATATGGAACTAATTAAATCGGCCGAAACTAATTTGGGTTTTAAAAATAGAAAATAGGTCCCAAAATTACCCAAATTAGTTTTAATACCTAAAAATTAATATATAGATAATTATAAAATAAGAAAACATATTTTTGATGTTTTTCAAGGTTTTTTTATATTTTTTAGGACTTTGGAGCTTCTTGAAATTTTTATATTTTCTTTTTTCTCTTTTTAGGGTTTTTTATTTTCTGGACTCAATATATATAAATATACCATATATAATTTTTTTGGAATTTTTCAAAAAAACATTTTATATTTTTTTGGTATTTTATAAATTAGACAGTACAAAACGGGCTCCTTTTTCATTTTTAATAATTAGGAAAAATGCAAAAAATGTGAAATAATATATGGGCGTGAAAGAGCACTACATGAAGCATCTACCCTAATTTTTCTGAATTTTTAGGAGCACCATAGGTATTTTTAATAAATAGGTAAAAGACACAAAAATTAAACAGCTTGGCAGGGGCATTTTTGCAAATAAAATAATTCTCAGGGGCATCCATGCAAAAATCACTACAGAAATAAACATTTATTTTTATTTTTGGGGCTAAATTACAATTAACAAAAAATGCCAGGTCTTACATGCAAAATTCACACGCCTCACGTGGGACTCCACGTGAGGCGCGGAGGGACCATTTTGTAATTAAGGAAAGCACAGGGGTCCTTTTACAAAAGTTACATTTATTTTACAACGTGAAATTTAATTTACAAAATTAAATATACAATAAAAAAAGAATGGGGGTTAGGTTTGCAATTTACCCCCAAAAGGCGCGTTGGCGGACGGCTGTGATTGCTTCACTTGACACGCGTCGCCTTCTCCTTGCCCGATGACGCTTCGCTGCTGGATGGCGGAAATTAGATCAGCCGAGCTGATCCGACGGTCGGTGCAGAGCTCCATCCAACGATGTTGATCAAAACTGGGCTGGGACCTCGATCAGACGGTGAAGGCGAAGGCACGAAGAACAGGGAAGAACTCCCTCTTCCCCGACCTTCGATCCGATGCTGCAGTCACGTCCGATGCTCCCTCGGGATGCTGAAGGTCCGAAAAGCATCCCAGGGCCTTGCTCTGTCGACTGGAGCACTCAGGAGAGCCGGAGGCTTACCGAAGTGGTCCAGCGAGGTCGATGAAGGTTGGGGCTCCGAGGTACCTGCAGAAAATCAAAATCGACCCCAACAGGGGTCCTTTGGCCACCCAGCACCTGCAAGTTTACTCGCGCAAGAAAAATGAGGGTTTGGGGCACTTATTGGTGGTGGAATGAAGGATGGTGGAGCGGGGCGGTGATCTCTGGTAAAGGGCGGAGGAAGGAGATCTGATCTCCAGATCCGAGGAGGTTCTGGGTGTGTGAGGGTACCTGGGGTGAAGAGAAGTGAAGGGGTATGAAAATGGAGGTGAGAGTGTGGTCGGAGAATGTCGGGGTAACGAGGATGGGTTCGCCGGAGCAGGGCTCCGGCGAACTACGGATGACCAAATTTACGCTACACCTAAGGTCCTAAGACTAATTAAACGACAGAAATGAAATGTTAACATTAAAAACTACTAGAAAGAATTAAAAGGCGCAGCTCTTATACCTGGGATTGACCAGGGAGCAGAGGCCTCGCCGGAGCGGCGGCCTTGGGTGCAACCTCCGCCTCTCCGACCGATTCAAAGCCCTGGCGAGCTCCTCCTGTCACAAGGAACATCGCTGGGACCGAATGCGAGGAAGGGAGTGGAAAAAGGCTGACCAAACTTGGAGAAATGGCAGAGGTTCTTTATTTATGAACATGGTAGCACCCTTATTTGACCGGGTCGTAGCGGTGAATCGACGATATGTACAAGGGTTCCAAGAGGACGGTGTGTATGTTCATTGATCAGGGAAGATCTTTCATGAAGGATTCGAGGGCGATGGATGGAAGAGACGCCCAGGAAAAAGGGATGAAAGTCGGGGAAATGATGGTTCTGGCGCGCCTGGTCCCAGATGGGACAGTTGACCAAGGGTCAACTCAGGCCGCGCCCTGGTTGGTCCACCTAGGACACTACAGGACATAACAGGGAATATTATTCAAAAATGATTTATTTCACAGCATAAATAATTTTATTAGAATTTTTTATAAAATAAAAAATGTTTATTAATTAATGTAGTATTTATTTATGATTTTTATTTATTTTTTGGTGTATTTTATTATGGTTTTATTTTAGTAATGTATTTATGCATGTATTTGCATGTATTTTGTTTATTTTATTTTAATATTTTTTTTCTTATTTTATAAAATTATAATTTATTTTTGTGAGTATAAATATATTTTTATTCAATTTTTATAAGTTTATTTACATTTTTAAATAAATAGGTATATGTAGTATGCAGGTATATTTATAGGTATTTTACCAATATTTTATATACACTTTATTTATTTAATGTATTTTCTTGGTTTTTTTATTTTGGATTTGTCTTTTTAATAAGTTATATGAAATATTTACAATATTATAACAATATAGATGAATAAAGAATAAAAGAATAAAATCCCTTTTTATTTATATACATATAGATAGCATAGGTATTTTGCCTATGTATTGCATAGACT
The DNA here is from genome assembly GCA_037367405.1 of Ottelia alismoides. NCBI lineage: Eukaryota > Viridiplantae > Streptophyta > Magnoliopsida > Alismatales > Hydrocharitaceae > Ottelia > Ottelia alismoides. The sequence continues at coordinate 28,830 of JAZKJV010007122.1, forward strand.
TATTTTATTTTACCAATTCTTTTTGGTTTTATTCTGATTTCAATATGTACATGTATTATATATATTATTTACAAAATTTTAAAAATATAAGTTTGTAAAAATAATGAACAATGCATAAATTGAATATTTTATTCGGGTAAGTTGTACAATGAAGGCCAAAAACCTAACTTCCACAGATGAACTCCAAAAATTATGAAACCAAGTTTATTAAATAGTCCTTGGAAAGCTATATACAATTAAAGGTGAGTTTGGGTGATTTGGAGTTTTTATTTGCAAGATATGGGTCTGTGAAGTTGAGATTTTGGCTTTTTATTCTGTGTATAAAATGTACACTGAGTATTATTTTTACACAAATTTAATTTTGTATTTTTATTCACATTAGTATCTACAACTTTCATGATAAAATATTTTTATTTAATGAATAAATAATTATGTACAAAATAGGTGTCAAAAATGAATGAATAAATAAATGAGGTATTTATTGTATTGTTGGCCCTTATCTCCCCCGACTTTATTCCTTGTCGACCAATTCCATGCTGGCCTTGGTCTCGGGGTTCGGGTTATAAAATATTTGCAATATTTTATTCCTTTTTCTTTTCTTCTCTTTATTCTATATTTTGGCATTAAAAACCTTATTCTATGTACAATGAATGCAACAAATAATGAATGCTTTTATGGACAAATTAATGCTATTTACATGCATTTGCTGGGGTTTTTAAGAGCAAAATGACAGAATAAAGGTGATGAAATGGAGATTCATCACCCCCCATACTTGCCTTTGCTAGTCCCTAGCAAACACTTATGCAATAAGTACAAAAGAATAAAGAATAAGAAGAAAAGAAAAAGCAAAGAATAAAGAATTTAAAGAATAAATTGAATTGGTCGTGATTATTAAACTTATCTGTACAAAATCAAATTTTGGAGCTCGGGTTAGACCTCGGTGTGAAAATGTGTGTGGAACCTGATAGGGAATCAGATTTAAAACACAACAGCCTTCGATAGTCAAAGAACTCGGTTCAAATTACCTCAATAGCCGGGTCAGAACTAGCCTATATCATACGCAAACCCTTATGACTATGAAGCTGACTTGTACAGTGTAAGTGATGGTGGCTCTCCCCAACTGAAATGACAAGGAACTGACTTCTCCAGAATGACAACCCACTGATTCCCCAATCCAGCCCTCTACCGTCAAGGAGCGGGGTATTCCCTTCTAAGTTCAAGTGGCATCCAACTCAAGAGGAGGGGGTGAAGAACAGAATGGACGGTAGCCAGTGTAGCTACCTATCCTGGGATGCAAGACCAGTGTAGTCAAGTCATCCAGCTGCAGGCTCACATGGTATAACATGGATGCTCAAGCTTGCTTATTCTCTATACAACATATACGCAGGCACTTTTATTTTTATTTACAAGCCTGACCACTTTTTTGGAGTTTTTTTTCAACATACTATTTACAGCAGCATTTACATAAGGACTTTTTCCTCTTGAGCCAGAAGACTATCCCTCTTTTGAAGCTTTATTGCACCCCACACTCTCCTGTCATTCGACTTCATTGAATCTGGACCATGTTGGGGTGCACTTCTCTCCCTAGACGTGGACGAATGTTTCCACCCGTGTGCATCTCAGACTGGCAAATCCAACCCCCTCACCACTCCAACTGAGTTGAGCCAAGTGAAAGGTGCAAGTGTCCAAGTTAGGTCACGGCCGACAAGAGTCATGCGTGTGTCTCGAAAAGTTCTAGTTAGTCCACTGAGGTGACTTGAACCCAGCCCTGACTTCTCAAAGAATTAAGTCTGAATAGACCTGAAGTACCTTAAACCTAGTTCCCATAAGGTTCCAGTGCAGTTAGGTGCAGTAAGGTCCAACCAAGCTCCAATCTTTGACTTTATTGGACTAGTTCAATTATCAAGCTCAATAAAAGAATATGAATGCTATGCAAATGTTATTTACAAATATGCAAAGAATAATGGAATTTTTCAAAGAATTGTGAAAACAAAGAGGAGAGTTTTTACACAAAGAAATTTTGCAAATAATATTGGCACTCAAAGTATAAAATATGTACAACTATTTACACGGGCGTGCTGCTTTATTTACAAAGAATGAAGGATTTATAGGTTTTAACAAAGTGATTTATTTAGGTGTATATACAATTGATAAAGAATTTTATGTATTTTTCATTTATTTTTATTTATTTTATTATGATGCTTTTTATTCCTCAAATTTATTTGAAAAATTATTTTGAAAACTATCGTACAAAATAATTTTTGCAAATATTTACAAATATTTGAAAGCCATTTTGCAAAGATTTTGCAAACACTATATACATTTTTCAAAATATTTTTACAAACATTTTCAAATCATTTGCAAATAGGTTTCCAAATCCTTTATTTCACACAAATAAAAGAATTTTTGCAATCAAAATATTTTTACATAGGTTGAAAATATTTCACAAAAAGTTTTCCAAACAGTTCACACCATTTTTCAAATTATTTTGCAAGAATATTTTTGACCTGATTTATTAATCAGTATATACAAAAAGAATTCGAGGAATAAGAAGCATTATTAATTAATTTTTTAATGAATTATATCATATTGTTAGCCTTATTTATTAATAATTATATGAAAGTACGAGTTATGGCTAAAGTATATATAGAGTATATACGACCCCCCTATACTTAGCATGAGCTATGTCCTCATAGGTCAGAGAGACAAAGAGAAGACATAACGCGTACTGAGTATAGAAAAGTGTACACTGTAACGACTACAGAATAAAGAATGAATGAAGGGAACAAGTGAATGAAAGAATGAATCAACGAGAAGTCGACCGTCCCCCCTATACTTAGGATCAAATAATCCTAAGTATAGCAGACTGTACACAAAGCAGGGAGGGTTAAGGGTGGGAATAAACAGATCAAAGAATTAACAAATCAGGGGTGCACCCCCCCTATAAGTACGTCCTAAGTACAGAAAACTGACACAAAGGGGCGACGCCATTTATTTAGATACGGAAGATAAAAAGGAAAAGAAGAAAATAAGAAAAGACATATATATACGGATAGACGAAAGATCGTGGAGAATATACACATCACTCCCCCTATACTTAGGGTGAGATATCCCTAAGTATAGGCAACAACAGGAGTGACGAAACTGAACGATGAAAGAACAACGCGGTGTGTACCCCCCTATACTTAGGACAAAGTACGTCCTAAGTATAGAGACCAAGATATGGCGATAGATCTAGGGCACACATAACATGCGGGAGAAAGAATGAACAAGGCACACATATATACAAGCGATGAAGAGACTGGTGAAATACAGGACGGTATCTGACAAGTGAATGTCGTACTTGCATCATCGTCTCCCTGTGAGAACGAGGACGCGGTCAGAAGGTGAAAAGACACCCGGATAAGCAGTCAGGTGGGTGTCGGCTACTGGGGACAAACAGATCAGAAAGTGAAGCGGGAACCAGTAGTGTGAAGCAGACAATCGGTACACAAGGTCAGAATTAAGAAACAGAGCCGATACTATAAGACCGGGAGGAAGAAGGAACAGTACAGATTCCTCCAGCCAATCACAGTCTCAGTAAGATATGGAAAGATAAGGAACAAGAGACATCATGGCATTCGGTGGTCATGAGGTCGGAAGATCACAGGAGACATACCGAATGCCGTAAGTCATGGCTCAACCCTGAGAGGGTCGTCAAGGTGAGCAGGCTCAAAGGAGCTGGGAATCAGACCATAATCAGAAGACTTGGTCCCATGATCCGCAGATCGGATACACAATCAGAGAGGGGACCAAGTTCACAACTCAAAAGACTCGGCTTCGTGCTCCAATAGACAAGAGACACCAGAAATGAAACCGAGTACCTAGAAAATGATGTACCCTCCCGCAGATAACCCTCGGGGAGTGCTACATGCTAATCATCGAACATTCAGTCAGAAACTCAACCTTGCAAGGGTCGTCAAGGTGAGCGGACGCAAAGGCATCAGTGATCCATCAGACGGATCATCAGTGCCAGTCGGTAGGCGACATATCGGCTACCAGCAAAAGAGACTGGACAATCGAAAGAATGTGGCAGCGTCTCGCAGACAACCCTCGGGGAACGTGCTGCCACCTAGGCATGGAAAGATCAGATATCAGGAGCTCAACCTTGCGAGGACCGTCAAGGCGAGCGGACTCAAAGGAGTCTAAACATATGGGTCCCATGATCCACCGATCGAGTATGCAACTCAGGATGGGACCAAAATTATATATATCAAATGACCCGATTCCGTGTTCCGCAGATTGGAAACACAGTCAGCAAGGGGAATCGAGCGTAAAGAGAGTGTCCCATTCTCCCGCAGATAGTCCTCGAGGAGTGATGCAATCTAAGCAGCGAATTCTCAGACCGTGTCTCTACCTTGCGAGGGTCGCCAAGGTGAGCGTAGGGCTCGAAGGAGCCGGGTCCATCAGATAGACCAACATAATGGTATCAGTAGTCGACAAGTCGGCTACCAACAGAAGAGACCAATCAGATCGGAAATATGTCGTAGTCTCCCGCAGATAACCCTCGGGGAGCTACGAGCTAGTCAAGGAATAATAAAAAAGGTCTCATCCTTGCGAGGATCGTCAAGGAGAGCGGACTCAAAGGAGTTTCAGCAAGTCGGTCTCATGCCACAACAGATCGGGCGCATAAGCAGAAAGGGAGACCGAGTGCACAAATAAGACGAATCGGCTTCGTGCTCCAATAGACAGGAGGCACCAGAAATGAGTGAAGTCGATCGTAAAGAAAGTGTCACATCCTTCCGCAGACAGTCCTCGGGAAGTGATGCAAGCTATATAGTGAATAATCAAAGTGCATCTCGTCCTTGCGAGGGTCGTCAAGGAGAGAAAAGGCTCAAAGGAGCCAGATCCATCAGACGGATCCACATAAAATCTGGTCTCGATAAACAACAGACAGCCTACCAACAGAAGAGACCATCATAGCAAAAATGTGTCATAGCCTCTCGCAGATAACCCTCGGAGAGCTATGAACTAGGCAGTGAGCAATGGGAATTTCCAGGCTCGTCCTTGCGAGGACTGTCAAGGAGAGCAATCAGACAGTTGGCCTCATGTTCCAACAGATCGGGTACACAATCACAGGGGGAGGCCAATCAAGCATATCATCTGACTCGGTTTCGGGTCCCATCACAATGGCGACCAAAGTAGTGGATGAAACCGTAGTCCTAGAAATTGTCACATACTCCCGCAGATAGTCCTCGGGGAGTATTGCAAGCTAGATCAATGTAGATTATGGGAATGCTGGCATAAAATCTCAGGTCCTCAAAAGCATTCAATCATTCAATCATCCGGAGGGCATAAGATCAAGTGAGGGAGAAAATAATCAGATCAATCACAAAACATCCCCCGGGTCAATCAAATCTGCTGAGATGGCACAATAGATAACCAGGAATCCTCAAAGTGCCATAGGTGGATAATGTAATCAGGAGATCGGGGATGGATCAATCACGAAGATGAGAGATCATGTGGGTTCCATACACCTTTGTCTCGAAGTTCAAATCATAATAGTCAAGCAATCCTTAAAAATGGAGATGGGTAAGAACCTCAAAATGAATAAATCAATGACGGCTCATGAAATCATCATCATATCATCAAAGTACGTCGCATCCTCAATCCGGTGTGCTTGATCTAAATCCTTAATAAAGAATCACACCTAATGATCATGCATCATCAAAAAAATCCTCAATAAGCTCCTATGCGCGTATCCAAGGTCAAATCCACCAAGAGTAGTATATTAATCTCAGCATCCTCAACATCATTGGCCCGTCTTACACAAATAATCAGGGTAATTATACACTCCTCGATGCGGGCCTCATCGAAATGCACAACATTCCCGAGTAAAGGAAGAGGTGATACGGGGAACACGAGGAAGGTGGATATGAAGGGTAACATAATGGAGTGGAGAAGCTGATTGAGCTATGTGCACCAATATCACGGGTGGTAGAAGAGTGACATAGAGGGGACGAGGAGGGTGGGCGAGAAAAGGAAACGAAGGAGTTGGCGAAGAAATGATTGAGCTCAAGCGCCAATATCACAACTCGACGCAGATGAGGAGATATATGTATAAGAGAGGTAGAGAAACTCAAAGATGAAAAATGCATGACTCACACGATGGGACCAACTACTCTAATAATGGATGAGAAACACAACGGACTCCAAGTCACATTCAATACACAAGGTAAACCCCCGATTCACCTACTTGATATAGTGAAGACCGCCAGATGATGGTCATTTATCTTTTCGGTTTTAGAGTTAGGTGAGAATCACAGAGTTCTACAAAACACTTAGGAGGCTTGATAGGATTTGGGCTCTACTCCTTAGTGTGTGCGTGGGCACTTAAAACGCATCCAATGAGGGGGTTGCTCTCCCCAAGACAAGGAAGTCCATTATGTTTTATTTTTAGGTCCAATAGAGTTAGCAGTCCCAATTTTATTTAGGTTATCATTTTTTTGAGTATTTTCAATGCACGTGCCTATCGAGGTTCCAATTTCCATTAAGAATCCTAAGTGGCAAAAACCAAGGGAGAAGGTCGGAAAAGCCATGCAAGTCGGAAATCGATGATGCGTGCTAAGTAAGAAGACTTACAGCGCTTCCCAGCTCTCTCCATGCGGGATGCAGAACAGAATTGAACCTATGCTATATGCAAATGCAAGCCAAAGAAATCGCCCTAGGATAGTAACTTCTATTATCGTAAAGCACCACAAGTCGGTCACTTATCCTTAACCTAAGAGTCCGGTCTTGGCTTACCCCTCCTCTTCTCGACACACTCGAGTTCAGGAGTAGCGCTTGATGGGGCTCGCTCACGGCACATGGGTTAAGAGATAAATGAACATGCTGTTTAAAATTTGAGTAGGTCCAAAACGCACTATAGGTACATGCAAATATATTAGGGTGTTTGTACCTAATCTACTCGATCAAGCAATTCCTAAGCTAGGGCTCATTCACACAAAGTAATAAAAATAAAAAGAAAAAGAAAAAGCGTCAAAAACCGTCGAGGCCCCCAAGGGAACAATCCCTCGGGCAATGGACCTCGGGAGTCGGAGTGTCTGAGAGTCCTGAATTATTACATGTCAAGTGTCACTCTCTCACGTAAATATACATACTAAACTAAATAATGCAAAAATGAAACTGCCATCCAAAATTCTCCTCCATCTGCCTTTGATGCTCTCTCTTGTTGGCTTGGTGTAGAAGAGTCAACTCCGCCTCACTCGGGTGCATAAGACTTCCTAGGAATTCCTCCTTTGCTTGGCGGTCCCTCGCATCAAAGGCAAATAAAGAGAGGGTCAGAACGGTCACAACAATATCAATCAATAATCAAATAAACAAATGAATAGAGGACATGAACAAAGAATTAAATAAATAAAGAAACAACCATACAAAATCCTTTGCCTCCCCGGCAACGGCGCCATTTGATGAAAGGGAAAAATCGAGGGTCTAGATATCTCACAAGGCGAGACATCCAGTCGATGTGATGACCGCTCAATAAATCCCAAATCAATCAACAATTAACCCACAATAAATGTATGCAATGAATATCCCAAAAATGTGGAGTTAAAATTTATTATAACTCTACATGCAAGTGTGTATAGGTGTAAGCACAAGTAGAGGTCGAACACTGGGAGGCGAAAGGTGATGTGGTGAAAATGATTGTGCAGTTATTCAATTCTTGGTTCATGTCCAATTTTTTTAATGTTTTTGTGGGTTTTAATTTTATATATTTTTTATTTTGTTTTTGGTTTTATGATTTTTATTTGGTTTTCACATTATATCTTTTATTTATATTTTCTTTTCATATTTTGAATTATATAATGTAGACATATATATATAAAGATAGGTATATAAGAGAAGAGACAAGGGTAATATAAGGATATGTAGACATATTTATATACTCAATATATTAAGTATAATATTTTTAGGCTTTTTGTATTTTCCAAATTTTTATGTTATTTTTTTGGAATTTTGCTAATTTTTATGTATTTTTAATTCAACAAAAATGTCCCTCATATGGAACTAATTAAATCGGATGAAACTAATTTGGGTTTTAAAAATAGCAAATAGGTCCCAAAATTACCCAAATTAGTTTTAATACCTAAATATTAGTATATAGATAATTATAAAATAAGAAAACATATTTTTGGTGTTTTTCAAGGTTTTTTTATATTTTTTTAGGATTTTGGAGCTTCTTGAAATTTTTATATTTTCTTTTTCTCTTTTTAGGGTTTTTTTATTTTCTGGACTCAATATATATAAATATACCATATATAATTTGTTTGGAATTTTTCAAAAAAAAACATTTTATATTTTTTTTGGTATTTTATAAATTAGACACTACAAAACGGGCTCCTTTTTCTTTTTTAATAATTAAAAAAATGGAATAAATGTGAAATAATATATGGGCGTGAAAGAACACTACATGAAGCATCTATCCTAATATTTCTGAATTTTTAGGAGAACCATAGGTATTTTTAATAAATAGGTAAAAGACACAAAAATTAAACAGCCTGACAGGGGTATTTTTGCAAATAAAATAATTCTCAGGGGCATCCATGCAAAAATCACTACAAAATAAACATTTATTTTTATTTTTGGGGCTAAATTACAATTAACAAAAAACCGCCAGGTCTTACATGCAAAATTCACGCGCCTCACGTGGGACTGCATGTGAGGCGCGGAGGGACCATTTTGTAATTAAGGAAAGCACAGGGGTCCTTTTACAAAAGTTACATTTATTTTACAACGTGGTATTTAATTTACAAAATTAAATATACAATACAAAAAGAATGGGGGTTAGGTTTGCAATTTACCCCCAAAAGGCGCGTTGGCAGACGGCTGTGATTGCTTCACTTGACACGCGTCGCCTTCTCCTTGCCCGATGACGCTTCACTGCTGGATGGCGGAGATTAGATCAACCGAGCTGATCCGACGGTCGATGCAGAGCTCCATCCAACGGTGCTGATCAAAGCTGGGCTGGGACCTCGATCGGACGGTGAAGGCGAAGGCACGAAGAACAGGGAAGAACTCCCTCTTCCCCGACCTTCGATCCGGTGCTGCAGTCACGTCCGATGCTCCCTCGGGATGCTGAAGGTCCAAAAAGCATCCTGGGGCCTTGCTCTGTCGACCGGAGCGCTCAGGAGAGCCGTAGGCTCACCGGAGTGGTCCAGCGAGGTCGATGAAGGTTGGGGCTCCCAGGTACCTGTAGAAAATCAAAATCGACCCCAACAGGGGTCCTTTGGCCACCCAGCACCTGCAAGTTTACTCGCGCAAGAAAAACGAGAGTTTGGGGCACTTATTGGTGGTGGAATGATGGATGGTGGAGCGGGGCGGTGATCTCCGGCGAAGGGCGGAGGAAGGAGATATGATCTCCAGATCCGAGGAGGTTCTGGGTGTGTGAGGGTGCCTGGGGCGAAGAGAAGTGAAGGGGTATGAAAATGGAGGTGAGAGTGTGGTTGGAGAACGTCGGGGTAACGTGGATGGGTTCGCCGGAGCGGGGCTCCGGCGAACTACGGATGACCAAATTTACGCTACACCTAAGGTCCTAAGACTAATTAAACGACAGAAATGAAATGCTAACATTAAAAACTACTAGAAAGAATTAAAAGGCGCAACTCTTATACCTGGGATTGACCAGGGAGCAGAGGCCTCGCCGGAGCGACGGTCTTGGGTGCAACCTTCGCCTCTCCGACCGATTCAAAGCGCTGGCGAGCTCCTTCAGTCACAAGGAACATCGTCGGGACCGAATGCAAGTAAGGGAGTGGAAAAAGGCTGACCAAACTTGGATAAATGGCGGAGGTTCTTTATTTATGAACATGGTAGCACCCTTATTTGACCGGGTCGTAACGGTGAATCGACGATATGACAAGGGTTCCAAGAGGACGGCGTGTATGTTCATTGATCAGGGAAGATCTTTCATGAAGGATTCGAGGGCGATGGATGGAAGAGACGCCCATGAAAAAGGGATGAAAGTCGGGGAAATGATGGTTCTGGCGCGCCTGGTCCCAGATGGGACAGTTGACCAGGGGTCAACTCAGGCCGCACCCTGGTTGGTCCACCTAGAACACTACAGGACAAAACGGGGAATATTATTCAAAAATGATTTATTTCACAGCATAAATATTTTTATTAGAATTTTTTATAAAATAAAAATGTTTATTAATTAATGTAGTATTTATTTATAATTTTTATTTATTTTTTGGTGTATTTTATTATGGTTTTATTTTAATAATGTATTTATGCATGTATTTGCATGTATTTTGTACATTTTATTTTGTTTATTTTATTTTATTATTTCATTTTCTTATTTTATAAAATTATAATTTATTTTTGTGAGTATAAATATATTTTTATTCAATTTTTATAATTTTATTTACATTTTTAAATAAATAGGTATATGTAGTATGTAGGTATACTTATAGGTATTTTACCAATATTTTATATACACTTTATTTATTTAATGTATTTTCTTGTTTTTTTTATTTTGAATTTTTATTTTTACTAAGTTATATGAAATATTTACAATATTATAACAATATTGATGAATAAAGAATAAAGAATAAAATCCCTTTTTATTTATATACATATAGATAGCGTAGGTATTTTGCCTATTTATTGCATAGACTTATTTTATTTTACCAATTCTTTTTGGTTTTATTCTTATTTCAATATGTACGTGTATTATATATATTATTTACATAATTCTAAAAATATAATTTTGTAAAAATAATGAAGAATGCATAAATTGAATATTTTATTCGGGTAAGTTGTACAATGAAGGCCAAAAACCTAACTTCCACAGATGAACTCCAAAAATTATGAAACCAAGTTTATTAAATAGTTCTTGGAAAGCTATATACAATTAAAGGTGAGTTTGGGTGATTTGGAGTTTTTATTTACAAGATATGGGTCTGTGAAGTTGAGATTTTGGCTTTTTATTCTGTGTATAAAATGTACACTGAGTATTATTTTTACACAAACTCAATTTCGTATTTTTATTCACATTATTATCTACAACTTTCATGTATAAAATATTTTTATTTGATGAATAAATAATTATGTACAAAATATGTGTCAAAAATGAATGAATAAATAAATGATGTATTTATTGTATTGTTGGCCCTTATCTCCCCCTACTTTATTCCTTGTCGACCAATTCCATGCTGGCCTTGGTCTCGGGGTTCGTGTCATAAAATATTTGCAATATTTTATTCCTTTTTCTTTTCTTCTCTTTATTCTATATTTTGGCATTAAAAACCTTATTCTATGTACAATGAATGCAACAAATAATGAATGCTTTTATGGACAAATTAATGCTATTTACATGCATTTGTTGGGGTTTTTAAGGACAAAATGATACAATAAAGGTGATGAAATGGAGATTCATCACTCACTACCTCTACAATGGAACATTTCTATGAGTCTTGCATTATCTGATATTTTCGCGACCTCTCACTAGGACAACATCAATTGGTGAGGCAAAGCAACAACACACACGAAAGCCATCACGAAACCACCCGACTCCACTACCCATCGAAGAACGTTCACTATGGTGTAGGGAATGGATCAAGGTATAAGAGCCTACACACTGTCCATTTGAATCCCAATCCCATGTAGTAGAGGGAAAATATGATTTCCTATGTTCCTTTAGTAGCTAGAAACCAATATCAAATCTCATAATCATTAGAGTCAACATTTAATCACCATACCTCTTATATTATCTTATCATGTACACATGAAATTACAATTTAATATCCATATGATCCATCTTAGACCCCTTTAGTCAACTCACCCTTTATCAATGTACTTAACAATCATGTTAATTGGTCCATCCAAGGCATTGGTACCCGACCTCTCATGGTATATCCATTCAATCATCTAACTGTATCAACATGGATAGTTGTTTAACCGAGAAAACAAGGATTTTAATTATTAAGAAATATGTGCAGTGTCGTTGCAATCCTAAAAATCCCTCAACAAAAATTTATTCAATATCAAGCCAAAATAAATAAAGAAAATGTAGCAATAGATATTTTCTACTTAATTCACTTGTATAGTGTACATGGTTGAACTCAACGATGCTACAAAAATCCTAAGGTTATTCAATTAATTAAAAAGTAATGAAAAGAATCAAGGAATTTCCATGCACGCTATTCTTAGTTTTTATTGTTTTTGGATTTTATATTTTTATGGAATTTTAATTTTATATTTTTTTTGGTTTTCTAATTTTTATATTTTTAAATTTTACAAATATTTTTTTTAATTTTATATAATAAAAAGAAAAAAATAAAGAAAATTAATAAGAAGGAATAAAGGGACAAACTATGATTTTTTTACAAAGTGATAAAATGAACAAAAACTTAAAATAAATTTCTTTTTGGTTTTATGATAATTTTTAATGTTTTTTTATTTTTTTATATTTTTACAAAATTTTAAAATCCTTTAAATAAATCAAAATCAGAGAAAAAGAGAAAAGGGTATAATTGTGAATGTTTTTGAAATTTTAAAATAACAAATGAAATAAAAATAGGATAAAATATATATACAGTCACAAAAAGATTTTTTTTGTATTTTACAAAGAGGGATTTTATGATTTTTAACGAATTTGTATGAATTTTTAGAATTTTAAGTATTTTTTTCGATTTTTATCATTTTTATGAGGAATAAAAGTGCTGAAAATCTTTAAAATAATTCAAAAGAAGCATACATGATTTTTTAGAATTTTTCACGTAATTTTTAGATTTTTTATTGATTTTCGGAAGCAAACATGGAATATATGAGGTTTTTAAATTATTTAAAATAATAAAAATAATGAGAATGCAAAAAAATGTATTGCAAGATGTTTGTAATAGGAACCTAAAATATTTTTTATGGAGTGCTATGGATGATAATAGCGATGAGGACTCAGATCCTTCTCCAGTACCAAGTACAGATGGAGAAGATGCACATCCAGAACAGCATGAGCCAGATGCAGACCCCACTGCTGCAGGTCCAGGGGATCTCGAGCAGGGGAGCAACCTCATCAAGAAACAGATGCAACAGAGCCTCAGGTCAGGAGATCTGGGAGGGCACATTAACCATCATCTCGCTATCCTACTTCCCAGTACGTGATGATGACTGATGTTGATGAGCCATGCACTTTTGAGAAGGCACAAGAGAATAAGGAGAGAGATCATTGGCAAAGTGCAATGAATGAAGATATGTGGTCTCTGAAGAAAAATCATACCTATGATCTTGTTGAGCTTCCTGTAGGCAAGAGAGCACTGAAGAACAAATGGGTCTACAAGCTGATGATAGATGATGGTGGCAAGCTACTAAAGTACAAGGCCAGATTGGTTGTGAAAGGATTCAGCCAGAAAAAGGGTGTGGACTAGAAAAAGGCCAGATTGGTTGTGAAGATGAATTCTGTGAGAGTGGTGCTTAGCCTTGCTGCAAGCCTAGACCTTGAGCTAGAGCAGATGGATGTGAAGACAACCTTTCTTCACGATGATCTGGAGGAAGAAATCTACATGGAGTAGCCACAGGGATACCAGGAGAATGGTAAAGAGCACATGGTTTGCAGGATGAGGAAGAGTTCTATGGCTTAAAGCAAGCCCCTAGACAGTTTGATGCCTTATGATGAAGAAGAATTTCAAGAGTACTACAATAGATCCAAGTGTGTATGTTCGACATCTTTCCAATGGCAGGTTTATTATCATGTTGCTCTAAATGGATGACATGTTGATAGTTGGTTATGATCATGCGTTGATCGCAAAGCTCAAAAGGGAACTCTTTAGGAGATTTGAGATGAAGGATTTGGGCAAAGTAAGCAACATGCTTGGGATGCATATCACTCGTGAAAAGAAGAAGCACAAGTTGTGGTTGTCACAAGAGAGGTATGTTGAATGCATTCTGGAGCGATTCAACATGAAGAATGCGAAGCCTGTCAGCACAGCCCTTGCCACTCATTTCAAGTTGAAAAAAGAGACATGTCCATCTACTTCTGAGGAGAAAGTTGAGATGATCAAGATTCCTTATCGGTCTGTAGTTGGCAACCTTATGTATGCCATGATTTGCACCAGACCTGACATTGCTCATGCCATGGGTGTAATGAGCAGATTCATGTCGAATCCAAGGAAGGGTCACTGGAAAGCTGTGAAATGGATTCTGAGATACTTGAGAGGGACGTAAAGTATATGTTTGATTTTTGGGAGGTTAGGTCCTAAACTCTGTAGATACATAGATGCTGACATGGTGGGAGATGCTGATAAGAGGAAATCGACTTCGGGGTCCATTTTCACTTTCGCAGGGGAGGCAATCTATTGGCAGTCCAAGTTGCAGAAATGCATTGCGCTCTCAAAAACTGAAGCTGAGTACATTGCAGCAGCAGAAGCAGGAAAAGAAGTTTTGTGGTTACAACGATTCCTTAGTGAACTTGGATGCTAAGACAGTAAGCCGATTGTCTTCTGTGATAGTCAGAGGCCATTGATCTGAGCAAGAGCACGATGCACCATGCTCGCACAAAGCATATGGACATATGATATCATTGGATGAGAGATACTATTGACAAGAAGCATCTCATTCTGAAGAAGGTCCACACAGATGAAAATCCATCAGATATGCTGACGAAGGTTGTGACTCGTGACAAACTGCAGCTATGTAGAGAGCTAAGCGGTGTCACCTCTCAGTGATCATCTTCTCGGTGACACCTCCCCATTGGGAACAGAGGGGGAGATTGTTAGGAACATTATCCATTCCCAATTTTAAAAAAAAGATTGTTGGATAATTATCTCTTTGGAGTCCTATTCCAAATAGGGTTAGGAGAGTCCTATTCCAAACAGGACTAGGAGGAGAGAGAGAGGAGGCAAGAGTAGTATAAATAAGGCCCCATGCATGACATTGGGGATCATCCCAACTCGAGTATCTCTCCCTCTCTTCTCTCTTAGTAAGGAGAGAAGCCACCCATGCAAGGCGTGAGGAGTAGTCCTCGCAAGGCGCGAAGAGCAGCCTGGAGGGGCATGAAGAGCAGTCCGCAAAAGCGAGAGGTGCATCCGTGCGAGGAAGAATCACACACGAGAAGAAGCAACGGTATCGTGTTCTCCAAGTATAAGGTGATGGTTACTGATTTTATTCTTCTAATTTAGCCTCAATTTTGTTGGGTAACAAACTGAAAAGATATTGTGCCCTCTTATTTTCTGACCTAGTGGATTTGTTGCGGGTCGTAGTGTCCTGTGGGTTTTTCCCCTTTCTCACATCGAGGAGGGTTTTCCCATGTAAAATTTCTTGTCTCTTTGTGGTTGCTTGATTATTGTGCTACGATTATTTTGCTTGATTCCTGTGTGGGGAACGTTCTGCTGCTAGTCTTCCTTTGCAGGACAGGTTAAGGAAACCCCTCGATTTCACAATAGAAGTTTGGGTGGACTGCGACTATGCAAACACAGATACAATTCTGGGTGCTTACCACGGTGTGATAGCACATCTACGCCAGTTCAGAGCACAAATGGGAAGAGCTTATGTATCAATAAAAGAAAAAATGTAAATCATAAAAATATAAATCGTGGGAATTATTTACATTTGTTAAATTTGTGAGTGCATTATGGACAAACTTAGGGAATCATCTAATTGAATATTTAATCATAAATAATACAGCTATTGTATGTAAAGAATTCTAGAACAAAAAGTTTTTAATATTAAATTTTATACATTTGGGGTTGAGAATTGGTTTGAGATAAAGTAATTTGGACAAAGTGGAGTGTTAACCGATATAAAAACATGTCTGTGTGTAGGGTAAAATGGGGCTACCCAGGGGGAGCTAACTTGGCTCCTCTCGCGCCATTTCACCCAGGTTTTTTATTTTTTTTTAAAAAAAATTCTTCCATAGATTTTCATCAATATATCCCTATATTATGTCATTAAAATTTCGCACGAAACAGAGACTCCTACGACCTCCATCCAGACGGGGTCGTTTTTAGCAATTCTGTTACTATTAAAAAACGACTGTCTGGATGGAAGCTGTAGGAGTCTCTGTTTCGCATGGAATTTTAATGACATAATAAATAGATATAGTGATGGGCGAATGGGGCGAGGGGATCCAAGTTAGCTCCCCCCGATGGGGCAGCCTCATTTTACCCATATATATATATATATATATATATATAGTGGGCCCTTCTAATGAGGTGAGTCTTTTCTGAAATTCAGAAAGCCACTACCAAATTTGTAAATTACGTAACAATTTTGTAAATTTAAACTACATATTGTAAAATACTGACGATTATACAGTTATGTAAAATATATCATCCATATTGTAACAAACTTTTAATGTCAAATATAGTAATATTTTCTTAAATTTTTCATGATATACATATTATATCAAGGGTCATATGTGGCTGCCCCCTAGGGGCAGCCAACATGGCTGCCCCCGCCTTATTTGGGCAAATTTTTTTATTTTTTTGAAAAATAACATCATGTAGATTCATCCCTATATCCCTCCTATATACCATTCGAATTTCGTCAGAAACAGAGACTCCTACGGCCTCCATCCGGACAGTAATTTTTTAACGGTAACAGGATTTTTTTAAATCGATACCATCGAGATGGAGGCCGTAGGAGACTCTGTTTCTGACGAAATTCGAATGGCATATATGAGGGATATATGGATGAATATACATGGTTTTATTTTTCAAAAAAAATAAAAAAAACGCCGAAAAATGGGGGCGGGGGCAGCCCCATTTTTTCCTTATATCAATATTTAATATTAAATTTATGGAGTTAGAATGTGTAAAATAAATAGAATAAATGCTTAAATTGACGTGGCTTTCCATGCATCCAGGAAAGGAGCACCTCATTTGAAATATTTCCTATATATATATATATATATATATATATGGGTAAAATGGGGATGCCCCCAGGGAGTAGCCAACTTGGCTACTCCCACCCCTATTTTTCCGTCGTTTTTTTATTTTTTTGAAAAATAAAAATTTGTGTATTCATCACTATATCCCTCTCACATTCTATTAAAATTTCGTCAGAAACAGAGACCCCTAAGCCCTCCATCCAGACGTCATTTTTTAACGGTCGCAGGATTTTTTAAATCGACCATGTTTGGATGGAGGCTGTAGGAGTCTCTGTTTCTGACGAAATTTTAATAGAATGTGAGAGGGATATAATGATGAATATACACATTTTTATTTTCCAAAAAAATAAAAAAATGAGGGAAAAATAGGGGTGGGAGTAGCCAACTTGGCTACTCCCTGGGGGCAGCCCCATTTACCTCTCTCTCTCTCTCTCTCGCTCTCTCTCTCTCTCTCTATATATATATATATATATGAGTGATCCTATGAGAGCAAAAAGTTATGAGAGCATGAGAGGAATGATTCTGGACCACATGTTTCTGTTTTCTCTCTCTTGGGTGAATCATGTAATCCAGAATCATCCCTCTCATACTCTCACAACTCTTTGCTCTCATAGGATCACTCCTCTCTCTCTCTCTCTCTCTCTCTCTCTCTCTATATATATATATATATATATATATATATATCCAGTGAGTCCTGTGCTCATTAACGTTTCAATGAGCACCCATTCTGGGCCATACACGTGTATTAGCAATAACTCTATTTCTAATTATAGGCTACTACCTATTTAAAAAAATCCTATATTTTTTATTATACAACGTCCTTAAAAATTGGAAGACGGTTTTGGAAAGAAACTATTCAAATAAATGATCCATGCAGATGATTAAGGATCCAAACGCTATGATAGTAATAGATATAATTCGGGCAAGTAAATACTTATTGTGAGATCAGTAATATCAAGACAATGATCAGTAATTTACATCCAAATAGTTACATTGTACAGAATCTAGTAATATGTATAAAATGGTCAAGTAAATGTGTGTTGTGCGATCAGTAATAACATAACAAATGGTTAGTAATACCATTGTATATGTAATGTGCATTGCATTGACAAATATTTACTTTCTTACTTGAGCAATGCCCATGACTTACTGACTATTACTTTGTTATTATTGATCTCATAGTAGCTATTACTTGAGAATCGTACACATATTACTGAACATGTGATATAAAACAAGCACTTACTGATCGTTTTTGGATATTACTGACTTCACAACAAGCACTTACTTGTCCATTATGTATATATTACTGAATTCTGCGCCATGTAATAAAATGAATGTAAATTAGTGACCGTTGTTTGGATATTACTGATCTCACAACAACCATTTACGTGAGTATTGTGTCTAAATTACTGAATTCTATTCAAAGTAATAATACATATAGAAATTACTGACCATTTGTTATGGTTTTACTGACTTCACAACAAGCACTTACTTGACCATTGTGTATATATTACTGAATTCTACACCATATAATAAAATGAATGTAAATTACTAACCGTTGTTTTGGATATTACTGATCTCGCAACAACCATTTACTTGATTATTGTATATATATTACTGACCTGAGCATTTGGATCTCGATTTTCTGCAAGAAATTATCGATTCGAATGTTTTCTTTCCAAAACGATCTTCCTATTTTTTAGGACGCGATATAATTGGAATATCACTTATTGTTAAATCGTTTTGCATATTAATCTCTTTCCAAAAACAACATCCTTCGAAATAGGTAACCACTCAGTTGGTAATACACGTGTGTGGCCTACAAATGGTGCTCACCAAAATGCTAATGAACCCTATGCGCATTGGATAAAAATCATATATATATATATATGAGGTAAATGGGGCTGCTCCTAGGGAGTAGCCAATTGGCTACTCCCACCCTTATTTTTCCTTCATTTTTTTATTTTTTTGGAAAATAGAAATTTGTATATTCATCATTATATCCCTCTCACATTCTATTAAAATTTCGTCAGAAACAGAGACTCCTACGGCCTCCATCCAAACATGGTCGATTTAAAAAATCCTGCGACCGTTAAAAAAATGGCGTCTGGATGGAGGGCTTAGGAGTCTCTGTTTCTGACGAAATTTTAATAGAATGTGAGAGGGATATAGTGATGAATATACAAATTTTTATTTTCCAAAAAAGTAAAACAACGACGGAAAAATAGGGGTGGGAGTAGCCAAGTTGGCTACTCCCTGGGGGCAGCCCCATTTTACCCTATATATATATATATATATATATATATATATATATATATATATATATATATATGGGTAAAATGGGGCTGCCATGGAGAAGCTATCTTGGCTCCCCCTGCCCCCATTCACCCGGTTTTTATATTTTTTTGAAAACTTCTTCCGTGGAATTTCATCACTATATCCATATATTATGTCATTAAAATTTCGTGCGAAACAGAGACTCCTACGGCCTCCATCCAGGCAGTCATTTTTTAACGATAACAGAATTGCTAAAACGACCCCGTCTGGATGGAAGTCGTAGGAGTCTCTGTTTTGCGTGAAATTTTAATGACATAATATAAGATATATTGATGAAAATTCACGGAAAAATTTTTCAAAAAAATAAAAAAACCGAGTGAAATGGTGCGGGGGGAGCCAAGTTAGCTCCCTCCATGGGGGTAGCTGCCCCCACTCCATTTTTTACAAATTTTTTTTTGGAAAAAATATCATCATGTATATTCATCTCTACATCCCTCCTATATGTCATTCGAATTTCGTCAGAAACAGAGACTCCTATGACCTCCATCCAAACGTCATTTTTTCAACGGTCGCAGGATTTTTTAAATGACCCTGTCTGGATGAAGGCCGTAGGAGTCTCTGTTTCTGATGAAATTCGAATGGCATATAGGAGGGATATAGGGATGAATATACATGACGATATTTTTCAAAAAAAAATAAAAAAATGCCTAAAATTAGGGCGGGGCAACCATGTTGGCTACCCCTAGGGGGCAGCCCCATTTTTCTCATATATGATATATATATATATATATATATATATATATATATTATGTTTTCTATCGTATTTTAGAATATATCAAGATAAAACACTGATGATATTTAAATTTTGATTAAGGTGGACAGCTAAAATCATAGAGTTCACGTGTGGTAAGAGTAAAAAAAAGCCACTGCTTAAGACATAGTCAATGAGAAAGTATGGAGTATAAGTATATAACGTTTGTGAATACAGAGGCAACCGTATCATTCCTATCGTGCTCTTGAGATATCCTACATAGAATAAGAACATGAAAGAGAACCATTCATAGAGGTCACATATAAGACTGGTATGGTGTTTGCATTCGATCTTTTATTTTGCTTTCTTTTCGTATTCCATAAGCAATGGATACATATATCAAATAGTGATAAATATAATCCTAAAATAATTATATTGGAGTAATAATCGCAAATCATATGTAATTGACATGCAATTGATATTCACGTAGGGGTTTATGTTAAAATAGGTAATTGACCAATGCCAATTTATTATACGATTGGTTCTATTGATAAATTAGCCTCTAAAATAAGAAAAAAATATAAACGATGACATCGTATTAGTGATACTATGCAACTGATTTGAATAAGGATTTTTTGTTTATCATGTTATGTTTTATCATTAAAGCTCCAGCTTTATTAAAATATGTTTTAACTTCCTAGAGTTGAAATGGGAAGCTTAAATTCAGATGCAAATATTTATATTTACAAGATAACACACATGATAAGTATAGCATGAAAATTAACAAGGACAAGTCGCGCTTGGATGATCTCGTACGTCGAAGAGTTGGATATGAAAACACCAAATATATCATGATTTGTCACGGCCATTTGTTCCTTTGCCTTCAACATATGAATATAATTGAATTAGATACAAACCGTATATATGAGTAGCTCAAAAGAAAAGATACAAGGATTTTGTTTTATTACAAGTATGTTTACTTTTATAAGAAATACAATATGTATAGTTAGGATAGACGTTACAATCCAATATCTTTATCATGTATCATGTTGCCAATTACAAAGTATATAGGAATTCATTCTTTATTAATACACTATATTACATGATATATGTGACGCATATGAATTTTAAGAGAAGGAAGACAAATCGGGAAGTCTCTTTAAAAGTTATGTACAATGATATGTGATAACAAAATTGAGGTGTGTGGTTCATAAGTTGAAGGCCTTTTTATTTCATGCAAATATTTTTCTTTATGATACAAGTTTTCAAGATTGACACCAATTATTTACCTCAAGATCTATAAGTAAAAGTACTGTAAATTCAGTTAGCCATGCTTTATTTTATGAGTATGATTCACTTATCTTTATGGTTATATATGATTATGTGGTTTGAAACTTTTATGTTTTATATTTAGCCTATGTCAACACATATGATGAGTTAAGCAAGCATTACAAAAGACTTATGTTGAGTATGCAAGTTAGGATATGAAACGTTTTTTAGTAGGATGCACACTCTGGCCTACTCACCAGAACAATCATGAAAAAGTAAGACTCTAAGAGGATTTCGGGTGTACATTCATATACAAATGGGCTTTGGACTGTTTGCATGGTGTTCTTTGGCCTGTGGGGCCATTTGCGTGTATGACAATAAGATAATGTCTTAGGTTGAGTTTGTTGTCCTAAGTTGTATACAAGGCCAAGGCTTACCTTAGCAGTAAGTATTCACGAACTAAGTATGACATGTCAGGGTAGTGTGGTATCATTAATTATGGGAAATTATGTTTATTTGTTTATTTTCAAAATAGCAAATATGATTTTTTAAACAATTTTATAGTTACTTTTAAATTTATTATTTTACTTACGGATATATTTGTTCAGCTCTACTTGATAATGGAAATACTACGGAAATGTTGTTTTACATTATGCAATAAGGTTTTTTTGTAAGGTTCATTGCTTCCAAGTTTGGTTAAATATATTAAAAACTTTTGCAACTATTTTTGTTGGAATCTTGTGATCCATTCACTAGATGTATGATGTTAATGAGTTTAGGCTCACCATTCAAAATCAATAATTTTTAGGCACTCAGAGGAAAGAAGATATTGACCTAGGTAAATCAAATATGAGAGACACATTTAGTAGATGGAGTTGTACCATCATAGTTATTTCTTATTTCATGATGTTTCTCAATCGTGACTGGTTTGGATTTTTTTAATTATTTTGATTCGATTTTGAAAGCATGTATACATTACATGTAGTCTATTTTACTTGTGAAATTGTACATGATTACATTGATAAATATTTTACTAGTTGTGGTATTTCAAAAGATTATTTTTCCATATTGATTATTTTATTATGTGACACATGTATAAGAAAATATTTTAATACAAGATGAGTTTTATGTCACACTCATCTCACAGTTTAGGAGGGACTGGTCATGACATGATACAACATGAGTTGTTCAACCATCGCTAGTCGCAACTCAGGTCGTACGTGTAACAAACATTCGGTATCATCCAGGAACGATTCAAGACCATAAACCAGCTATTATTTTACAACTTCCCAAAACAAGTAATGATCATTATGGCATGTTCTATAATCAATGATTTCATCAAGGGGATGATCATATCTGAAGGACATACCACTAGAAGAATCTGGAAGCAAGTGTGGGGGTGGCAACATAGTGACATGATTTTTGATAATAATGACAAAGATAATGATGGTCAAGTGTTCGAGGAGGACATATACGCAAGGGAGTTACTGTATAATCACTTTGCGAATGAAATGTGGAATGCCACGTAGATTTTATTTTTTGCAAGTTTTTTTCTAACTATCGGTATTGCATGCTCTTAGCACGATACAAGTGTTCGACAACACTTGATGGAGCTTGAGCTACAACATCCTACGTAGGAGTGTAGGACCCACTGATGACATAGCATGAAGACATGGCCTGCTGAGGAGGCAAATGACATAGCATGCTGACGGAGCGGGCAACGTGGCATCGGTTGTAGAAGACGAAGGGATTGCACGGAAGATGAAAAGAGCCAAGGCGTGTGAAGAGTCATCTTGGAAGATGAAGGGTCCCCGTAGAAGACTAAGATTCCTTCATTCATTATACATGTAATAATGGTGTCCCTTCGTATACCCCCGGCTTATCTATATAAGGAGGGGTAGAGCTCATTTGTAGATAACACTCAGAGTGAGTCTCTTGCTAATACAAAGAAGGTTCAATGTCATTGCTCTTGTGTCCTTATTCTAGTGCTTGTGTTCCAGTATTCTAGCAACGTGGTTAATCGGTGTGCTGGTGTGCATCTACATGCAAAGGGGAAGGCTGGTTAGTTTGCAGGAAGCTAATGCCGCACAGGTTAGTATCAAAAAGTTAGAGTTGAGATTTACCCGCGTGGTTAATCTGTATGTTGGTATATATCTACATGTAAAGGGGAAGGTTGGCTAGCTTGAGGGAAGTTAATGCTACACAGGTTAGTCTCCAAAAGTTAGAGTTGAGTTTTACCCCTGTGACAACTCATATCAGAGGGAGAAATGGCAACCAACATCAAAGATCGCATTACTTCCTTGGAGGGAGTCATGATAGAGATCCAGTCACAACTGGCTACTCATGCCCAATGCTTGGCTCGTCTGGAGGATGACACAAGCATGGGAGAGTCAAACATCATTGGCGAGAGTCAGCGCTCGACTGATGTAGTGAAAGCACTTGGGAAAAATCAAGAGGAGCTTGAGTCCCTGATGCAAGATCTACATAACGAACCCTCCATCGTCAAGAAGGCGATCGCGAATGGGGGTGGATCCAACGATGTAAGAAGGCCAAAGGTCCCAGAACCCAAGTCATTTTCAGGTACACGGAGTGCCAAAGACTTGGAAAATTACTTGTGAGACATGAAGATGTACTTCAAAGCTATCAAGACTCCTGAGGCGGAGAATGTTTCTTTGGCGACGATGTACCTGTCTGACCATGCAAAGCTATGGTGGAGGAGACGTACATCCGAAGGACAACCAGACATCTTCATCTTGTCTTGGGATGAGTTGGTGAAGGAACTTAAGGAGTAGTTCCTACCCACCAACACTGCTTGGGTAGCGAGGGAAGTGCTCCTAAGGCTGAAGCAAATAGAAATCGTACTGGAGTACGCAAAATAGTTCTCTTCATTGCTGCTAGATATCAAAGGTATGTTTGAAAGAGACAAATTCTTTTAATTTCATGGCGGGCCTCCAAAAATGGGATCAAGCGGAGCTTAGGAGGCAAGGGGTGAAGGATCTCCAGACGACCATCACTGTTGCAGATGCATTGGTCAACTACAAAGTCCAACCCACCGTTGAGAAGAAGGAGATCATGAAAGCAAAGATCAACCCCAAAGAAAAGAGCAAAGGAAAGTTCAATAAGTTTGGCAAGGCTGAAACTTCAAGGGAGGGTGTGGAATCCTCCAAGAAGGCCGAGCAAGCCGAAGGGAAGGACTGCTTCATTTGCGATGGGCCACATCGGGCGCGTGAGTACCCGAAGCACGAGAAGTTGAACTCCATGACCATGGAGGAGAACTCAGATGAAGAGACGCGCATGACGAACCTCAAGTTGTTGCGCAACGTATGCTTGTGTCCGTTAAATTCGGGCAAAGAGGCGAAAGTGGAGGTGGAGTGCAAGGATCCAGAGCTGGTGTACCTTGATATTGTGGTACACAAGAAGACTCTTTCTGCCATGATCGACACTAGAGCGACACACAACTTCATCTTTAGCAAAGATTTCGGGAGCTTGGGAGTTCCCTTGGAGAAGAGCCAGTGTCACGTGAACCTTTCCAACTCCAAGTCTCTATAGATCGAAGATAAGGCAAATTGAATTGTCCAATTGGGTGAATGGTAGGGAAAGATATGCTTCCTCGTGGTACCTCTTGATGACTTACAAGTTATTTTGGGAGTCGAGTTCTTGAAGAAGGCGAAGGCATTTGTAAGACCCTATTTGGGAGGAGTCTTATTCAAGGCTGCAGATAACCCCTGCTTCATCAGGGCTATCAAGAAGAAAGGACATGCTGGAGCCATGTCCATGATGCAAGTCTGCAACGGGCTAAAGAAAGGGGAGACGACATATCTAGCTACGATATAAATCGGAGAAAATGGTGAGGAGATACAGCCATGCCCTAAGGCAGTAAAGAAGATGCTGGGCGAGTTCAAGAACGTGATGCCAAAGGAGCTACCCAAGGAGCTTCCACCAAATAGAGACGTGGATCATGCCATCAAATTACTACCAGGTACGGTGCCCCCAGCACTTGGACCATACAAAATGCCCCCCACACATCTAGAGGAGTTGCGAAGACAACTCAAAGAACTGTTGGATGTTGATCTAATGCGTCCAAGCAAGGCCCCTTATGGAGCATCAGTGGTGTTCCAGATTAAGAAAGATGGGAGCATACGGATGTACGTGGAGTACCACGCACTGAATAAGGTTATGGTGAAAAACAAGTACCCCATCCCCAATGTTAAAGATCTGTTCGATTGATTGGGCCAGGGCAAGTATTTCTCGAAGATGTATATCATGTCAGGATATTACCAGGTCTGCATCAACGAGGGAGATGAGCTAAAGACCGTGTGTGTTACGCATTATAGGTCTTTCAAATTCCTTCTAATGCCGTTTGGGTTGACTAAAGCCCCGACAACTTTCTGTACTCTCATGAATGATGTCTTTCATGAGTATATCGTCTCGTTTGTTGTAGTGTACTTAGATGACATAATAGTATACAATAGGACCCTGGAGGAACATGTCAAGCATCTACAGATGGTGCTTGATAAGCTGAGGCAAAATCGACTAAACTTAGAGCCGGAGGAGTACACCTTTAGCTATGAGAAGATATCCTTTCTTGGGAATATCGTGGGCGGAGGCACGATACGCATGGAACCAAGGAAGACTCATACAATTAAAGAGTGGGCAATTCTCGCGAAGGTGACAGAGCTACGATCTTTCCTCGGATTGGTGAACTACTATAGGAAGTTCATCAAAAGGATACTCCAAGAAGGCGACGCCCCTGACGTACCTGCTTCAAAGGGATCAGCCTGAAGATGGATGCATGAATGTCAGGAGGCATTCCAAAAACTGAAGAGGACAGTGGCGGAAGAACCTATTTTATGACATCCAGACTTTGAGAAGCCATTTGAAGTCCACACCGACGCGTCTAACTATGCACTTGGAGATGTACTGGTGCAATATGGGCACCCCATGGTGTACGAGTGCTGCAAGCTAAATCCAGCGAAGACGAGGTACTCCGTGCACGAGAAGGAGATGACAGCAGTGGTCTACTGTCTGAGGACATGACGCCACTATCTCCTCGGATCAAAGTCCGTGGTGTAGACGGATAACGTGGCAACTAGCTGTTTTGTCACACAGAAGAAGCTAACTCCCAAGCGGGCACGATGGCAAGACTTTCTTACCGAATTCGACTTCGAGCTTCGCTACAAGCTTAGACGGACCAACCAGGTAGCAGACTCTATCTCGAGGAAGAGTGAACCAGAAGAGTCGAAGGTCACGATGATTGCATCGATCACCTACGTGCTTGGAGACATGATGAAGCGCATCCGGGAGCAGATACAGGAGGATCCGGTCACTTCACGTTTGGTGCAATGCATGAATTATGGAGAAGTTCGGAGATTCTGGATAGAGGAAGGTGTCCTCTATGCGAAGGGCAGGAGGCCCTATGTCCCCTAGAGCGACAGTTTGCGGAAAATGTTGATGAAGGAAGCACATGACACACAGTGAGCTGATCATCCAGGGGTGGAGCGCATGCTGGCACTCCTCCCCTCAAGCTACTTCTGACCGAAGATGAAGGAAGATGTCAAAGTATACGTGTGTACTTGTCTTGTATTCCAATAAAACAAGACAGAGAGGAAGAAGACAACATGATTGCTGGAGCCACTTCCCATTCCTTCACGTCTGTAGGAGAGCATATCCATGGAATTCATCACTAGGTTCCCAAACGTGGATGGGAATAATACAGTGATGGTGGTAGTCGATCATTTATCAAAATACGCGATCTCTGTACTAGCATCCCAGGAGTGTACGACATAGACCACAATGAATATGTTCTTACATAACGTGGTGAAGCACTGGGCATACCATTGGACATCATGAGTGATCACGATGCATGGTTCACAGGTCAATTCTGGACGGCCTTATTTGAGATGATGGGATCCGATCTCAAATCCTCTACCAGCAATCACCCGCAAACGAATGGAAAACAGAGCAGATCAATGTCTTGTTGGAAGAGTACCTGTTGAGCACGAAATCTCAGAGGATCGGAAATTAATGGTAAATGTCGTTACTATCCCCAAAAACCTGTGATAACAAACAATTTTTTTATTTATTTATTGCTACTTATTAACCTGTATAGCAAACAGGGTCAAACTCAGGGAGACTACAAATCCCGAGGGTTATTCAATTAATCAAGAACTGATTAAGAGAAAACAAGAATCTCAAAGGACAACTATCCTTGGTTTTTGTGATTTTTTTATCTTTTTATCTTTTTATTTTTTTTCTTTCTTATTTTTTATGTATTTTTTGATTTTTAATTTTTACTGATTTTGATTTTTGCAATTTTTAAATTTTCAAAAATAACACTAAGTAATATTCACAAGATCAAAAATACACAAACCCACTCTTTTTGTAATTTTTCAATTTATCAAAAATACTCAGAAGAATGCAGAAAAATATTTTTGAGTTTTAAAAGTTTTGAAATATTTTTCAAAATTTTTGTGGAATTTTCAGATGTTTTTGTATTTTTCTAAAAATTAAACAGTGAGAAAATGTGAAAATGTACACAGCCTGGAGAAATTTGCAACTTAAAAATATTTTAAGTGCCCAACACTCCTGACAACTATTTTTATGAAAAATTACATCTACAAACAGGAACAGAATTCACAATTTTTGAATTTTTGTAGAATTTTTTATGATTTTTATAAGATTTTTAATATTTTCAATTTTTTAGGGTTTTATAAAGAATCAGAGCATGAAATTTGGTTAAAAATTAAAAGACAATGAAATAAAAGTACCATATTTTTTTGGAATTTTTAGAGACAATATTTGGATTTTTCTGAATTTTTGAATTTCAGTAAGACAAAATAACACTATTTTTTATTTTTAAAAAATATCAAATGAAATCAAAATGCAATGAAAAATTTATGCTAAGAAAATAATCACATCAGGAGCATGATGAATCTCTATTTCATCACCTTTATTCTATCATTTTGGCCTTAAAAACCCCAGCAAATGCATGTAAATAGCATTAATTTGTCCATAAAAGCATTCATTATTTGTTTCATTCATTGTACATAGAATAAGGTTTTTAATGCCAAAATATAGAATAAAGAGAAGAAAATAAAAAGGAATAAAATATTGCAAATATTTTATGACCCGAACCCCGAGACCAAGGCCAGCATGGAATTGGTCGACAAGGAATAAAGTAGGGGGAGATAAGGGCCAACAATACAATAAATACCTCATTTATTTATTCATTCATTTTTGACACCTATTTTGTACATAATTATTTATTCATCAAATAAAAATATTTTATACATGAAATTTGTAGATAATAATGTGAATAAAAATACAAAATTGAGTTTGTGTAAAAATAATACTCAGTGTACATTTTATACACAGAATAAAAAGCCAAAATCTCAACTTCACAGACCCATATCTTGCAAATAAAAACTCCAAATCACCCAAACTCACCTTTAATTGTATATAACTTTCCAATAACTATTTAATAAACTTGGTTTCATTGTTAGGTTTTTGGCCTTCATTGTACAACTTACCCGAATAAAATATTCAATTTATGCATTGTTCATTATTTTAACAAACTTATATTTTTCGAATTTTGTAAATAATATATATAATACATGTACATATTGAAATCAGAATAAAACCAAAAAGAATTGGTAAAATAAAATAAGTCTATGCAATACATAGGCAAAATACCTATGCTATCTATATGTATATAAATAAAAAGGGATTTTATTCTTTTATTCTTTATTCATCTATATTGTTATAATATTGTAAATATTTCATATAACTTATTAAAAAGACAAATCCAAAATAAAAAAACCAAGAAAATACATTAAATAAATAAAGTGTATATAAAATATTGGTAAAATACCTATAAGTATACCCACATACTACATATACCTATTTATTTAAAAATCTAAATAAACTTATAAAATTTGAATAAAAATATATTTATACTCACAAAAATAAATTATAATTTTATAAAATAAGAAAATAAAATAAACAAAATAAAATAAACAAAATAAAATGTACAAAATACATGCATAAATACATTACTAAAATAAAACCATAATAAAATACACCAAAAAATAAATAAAAATCATAAATAAATACTACATTAATTAATAAACATTTTTTATTTTATAAAAAAATCTAATAAAATTATTTATGTTGTGAAATAAATCATTTTTGAATAATATTCCCTGTTTTGTCCTGTAGTGTCCTAGGTGGACCAACCAGGGCGCGGCCTGAGTTGACCCCTGGTCAACTGTCCCATCTAGGACCAGGCGCGCCAGAACCATCATTTCCCCGACTTTCATCCCTTTTTCCTGGGCGTCTCTTCCATCCATCGCCCTCGAATCCTTCATGAAAGATCTTCCCTGATCAATGAACATACGCGCCGTCCTCTTGGAACCCTTGTACATATCGTCGATTCACCGCTACGGCCCGGTCAAATAAGGGTGCTACCATGTTCATAAATAAAGAACCTCTGCCATTTCTCCAAGTTTGGTCAGCCTTTTTCCACTCCCTTCCTCGCATTCGGTCCCGGCGATGTTCCTTGTGACAGGAGGAGCTCTCCAGTGCTTTGAATTGGTCGGAGAGGCGGAGGTTGCACCCAAGGCCGCCGCTCCGGCGAGGCCTCTGCTCCCTGGTCAATCCTAGGTATAAGAGCTACGCCTTTTAACTCTTTCTAGTAGTTTTTAATGTTAGCATTTCATTACTGTCGTTTAATTAGTCTTAGGACCTTAGGTGTAGCGTAAATTTGGTCATCCGTAGTTCGCCGGAGCCCCACTCCGGCGAACCCATCCACGTTACCCCGACGTTCTCCGACCACACTCTCACCTCCATTTTCATACCCCTTCACTTTTCTTCGCCCCAGGCACCCTCACACACCCAGAACCTCCTCGGATCTGGAGATCAAATCTCCTTCCTCCGCCTTTCGCCGGAGATCACCGCCCCGCTCCACCATCCTTCATTCCACCACCAATAAGTGCCTCAAACCCTCGTTTTTCTTGCGCGAGTAAACTTGCAGGTGCTGGGTGGCCAAAGGACCCCTGTTGGGGTCGATTTTGATTTTCTACAGGTACCTGGGAGCCCCAACCTTCATCGACCTCGCTGGACCACTCCGGTGAGCCTCCGGCTCTCCTGAGCGCTCCAGTCGACAGAGCAAGGCCCCAGGATGCTTTTTGGACCTTCAGCATCCCGAGGGAGCGTCGGACGTGACTGCAGCACCGGATCGAAGGTCGGGGAAGAGGGAGTTCTTCCCTGTTCTTCGTGCCTTCGCCTTCACCGTCCGATCGAGGTCCCAGCCCATTTTTAATCAGCACCGTTGGATGGAGCTCTGCACCGACCGTCGGATCAGCTCGGCTGATCTAATCTCCGCCATCTAGCAGCGAAGCGTCATCAGGCAAGGAGAAGGCGACGCGTGTCAAGTGAAGCAATCACAGCCGTCCGCCAACGCGCCTTTTGGGGGTAAATTGCAAACCTAACCCCCATTCTTTTTGTATTGTATATTTAATTTTGTAAATTAAATACCACGTTGTAAAATAAATGTAACTTTTGTAAAAGGACCCATGTGCTTTCCTTAATTACAAAATGGTCCCTCCGCGCCTCACGTGCAGTCCCACGTGAGGCGCGTGAATTTTGCATGTAAGACCTGGTGGTTTTTATTATTTATAATTTAGCCCCAAAAATAAAAAAAATGTTTATTTCTGTAGTGATTTTTGCATGGATGCCCCTGAGAATTATTTTATTTGCAAAAATTCCCCTGCCAGGCTGTTTAATTTTTGTGTCTTTTATTTATTAAAAATACCTATGGTGCTCCTAAAAATACAGAAAAATTAGGATAGATGCTTCATGTAGTGCTCTTTCACGCCCATATATTATTTCACATTTTTTGCATTTTTCCTAATTATTAAAAATGAAAAAGGAGCCCGTTTTGTACTGTCTAATTTATAAAATGCCAAAAAAAATATATAATGTTTTTTTGAAAAATTCCAAAAAACTATATATGGTATATTTATATATATATATATAGTGATTCCAGAAAATAAAAAAATGCTAAAAAGAGAAAAAGAAAATATAAAAATTTCAAGAAGCTCCAAAATCCTAAAAAAATATAAAAAAACCTTGAAAACCACCAAAAATATGTTTCTTATTTTATAATTATCTATATATTAATATTTAGGTATTAAAACTAATTTGGGTAATTTTGGGACCTATTTGCTATTTTTAAAACCCAAATTAGTTTCGACCGATTTAATTAATTCCATATGAGGGACATTTTTATTGAATTAAAAATACATAAAAATTAGCAAAATTCCAAAAAAAAATAACATAAAAATTTGGAAAATACAAAAAGCCTAAAAATATTATACTTAATATATTGAGTATATAAATATGTCGACATGTCCTTATATTACTTCTCTCTCTCTCTTCTCTTATATACCTATCTTTATATATATGTCTACATTATATAATTCAAAATATGAAAAGAAAATATAAAAAAAGATATAATGTGAAAACCAAATAAAAATCATAAAACCAAAAACAAAATAAAAAATATATAAAATTAAAACCCACAAAAACAATAAAAAAATGGACATGAACCAAGAATTGAATAACTGCACAATCATTTTCACCACATCACCTTTCGCCTCCCAGTGTTCGACCTCTACTTGTGCTTACACCTATACACACTTGCATGTAGAGTTATAATAAATTTTAACTCCACATTTTTGGGATATTCATTGCATACATTTATTGTGGTTAATTGTTGATTGATTTGGGATTTATTGAGCGGTCACCGCATCGACTGGATGTCTCGCCTTGTGAGATATCTAGACCCTCGATTTTTCCCTTTCATCAAATGGCGCCGTTGCCGAGGAGGCAACGGATTTTGTATGGTTGTTTCTTTATTTATTTAATTCTTTGTTCATGTCCTCTATTCATTTATTTATTTATTTGATTATTGATTGACATTGTTGTGACTGTTCTGACCCTCTCTCTTTATTTGCCTTTGATGCGAGAGACCACCAAGCGAAGGAGGAATTCCTAGGAAGTCCTATGCACCCGAGTGTGGCGGAGTTGACTCTTCTACACCAAGTTAACAGGAGAGAGCATCAAAGGCAGATGGAGGAGAATTTTGGATGGCAGTTTCATTTTTGCATTATCTAGTTTAGTATGTATATTTACGTGAGAGAGTGACACTTGACATGTAATAATTCAGGACTCTCAGACACTCCGACTCTCGAGGTCCATTGCCCAAGGGATTGTTCCCTTGGGGGCCTCGACGGTTTTTGACGCTTTTTCTTTTTCTTTTTATTTTTATTACTTTGTGTGAATGAGCCCTAGCTTAGGAATTGCTTGATCGAGTAGATTAGGTCCAAACACCCTAATATATTTGCATGTACCTATAGTACGTTTTGGACCTAGTCAAATTTTAAACAGCCTGTTCATTTATCTCTTAACCCGTGTGTCGTGAGCGAGCCCCATCAAGCGCTACTCTTGAACTCGAGTGTGTCGAGAAGAGGAGGGGTAAGCCAAGACCGGACTCTTAGGTTAAGGATAAGTGACCGACTTGTGGTGCTTCACGATAATAGCAGTTACTATCCTAGGGCGATTTCTTCGGCTTGCATTTGCATATAGCATAGGTTTCAATTCTATTCTGCATCCCGCATGGAGAGAGCCGGGAAGCGCTGTAAGTCTTCTTACTTAGCATGCATCATCGATTTCCGACTTGCATGACTTTTCCGACCTTCTCCCTCGGTTTTTGCCACTTAGGATTCTTAATGGAAATTGGAACCTCGATAGGCACGTGCATTAAAAATACTCAAAAAAGTGATAACCTAAATAAAATTGGGACTGCTAACTCTATTGGACCTAAAAATAAAACATAATGGACTTCCTTGTCTTGGGGAGAGCAACCCCCTCATTGGATGTGTTTTAAGTGCCCACGCACACACTAAGGAGTAGAGCCCAAATCCTATCAAGCCTCCTAAGTGTTTTGTACAACTCTGTGATTCTCACCTAACTCTAAAACCGAAAAGATAAATGATCGTCATCCAGCGGTCTTCACTATATCGAGTAGGTGAATCGGGGGTTTGCCTTGTGTATTGAATGTGACTTGGAGTCCATTGTGTTTCTCATCCATTATTAGAGTAGTCGGTCCCATCGTGTGAGTCATGCATTTTTCATCTTTGAGTTTCTCTACCTCTCTTATACATATATCTCATCATCTGCATCGAGTCGTGATATTGGCGCTTGAGCTCAATCATTTCTTCGCCAAGTCCTTCGTTTCCCTTTTCTCGCCCACCCTCCTCGTCCCCTCTGTGTCACTCTTCTACCACCCGTGATATTGGTGCACATAGCTCAAGCAGCTTCTCCACTCCATTATGTTACCCTTCATATCCACCTTCCTCGTGTTCCCCGTATCACATCTTCCTTTACCCGGGAATGTTGTGCATTTTGATGAGGCCCGCATCGAGGAGTGTATGATTACCCTGATTATTTGTGTAAGACGGGCCAATGATGTTGAGGATGCTGAGATTAATATACTACTCTTGGTGGATTTGACTTTGGATACGCGCATAGGAGCTTATTGAGGAATTTTTTGATGATGCATGATCGTTAGGTGTGATTCTTTATTGAGGATTTAGATCAAGCACACCGTATTGAGGATGCGACGTACTCTGATGATATGATGATGATTTCATGATCCGTCATTGATTTATTCATTTTGAGGTTCTTACCCATCTCCATTTTTTAGGATTGATTGACTATTATGATTTGAACTTCGAGACAAAGGTGTGTGGAACCCACATGATCTCTCATCTTCGTGATTGATCCATCCCTGATCCCCTGATTACATTATCCACCTACGGCACTTTGAGGATTCCTGACTATCT
Source organism: Ottelia alismoides (assembly GCA_037367405.1). NCBI lineage: Eukaryota > Viridiplantae > Streptophyta > Magnoliopsida > Alismatales > Hydrocharitaceae > Ottelia > Ottelia alismoides. The sequence goes on from JAZKJV010007122.1 coordinate 62,890, forward strand.
ATTGTGCCATCTCAGCAGATTTGATTGACTCGGGGGATGTTTTGTGATTGATATGATTATTTTCTCCCTCACTTGATCTTATGCCCTCCGGATGATTGAATGATTGAATGCTTTTAAGGACCTGAGATTTTATGCCAGCATTCCCATAATCTACATTGATCTAGCTTGCAATACTCCCCGAGGACTATCTGCGGGAGTATGTGACAATTTCTAGGACTACGGTTCCATCCACTACTTTGGTCGCCATTGTGATGGGACCCGGAACCGAGTCAGATGATATGCTTGATTGGCCTCCCCATGTGATTGTGTACCCGATCTGTTGGTACATGAGGCCAACTGTCTGATTGCTCTCCTTGACAGTCCTCGCAAGGACAAGCCTGGATATTCCCATTGCTCACTGCCTAGTTCATAGCTCTCCGAGGGTTATCTGCGAGAGGCTATGACACATTTTTGCTATGATGGTCTCTTTTGTTGGTAGGCTGTCTGTCGTCTATCGAGACCAGATTTTATGTGGATCTGTCTGATGGATCTGGCTCCTTTGAGCCTTTTCTCTCCTTGACGACCCTCGCAAGGACGAGATGCACTTTGATTATTCACTATATAGCTTGCATCACTTCCCGAGGACTGTCTGCGGAAGGATGTGACACTTTCTTTACGATCGGCTTCACTCATTTCTGGTGCCTCCTGTCTGTTGGAGCACGAAGCCGATTCGTCTGATTTGTGCACTCGGTCTCCCTTTCTGCTTATGCGCCCGATCTATTGTGGCATGAGACCGACTTGCTGAAACTCCTTTGAGTCCGCTCTCCTTGACGATCCTCGCAAGGATGAGACCTTTTCTGATTATTCCTTGACTAGCTCGTAGCTCCCCGAGGGTTATCTGCGGGAGAATATGACATATTTCCGATCTGATTGGTCTCTTCTGTTGGTAGCCGACTTGTCGACTACTGAGACCATTATGTTGGTCAGTCTGATGGACCCGGCTCCTTCGAGCCCTACGCTCACCTTGGCGATCCTCGCAAGGTAGAGACACGGTCTAAGACTTCGCTGCTTAGATTGCATCACTCCCCGAGGACTATCTACGGGAGAATGCGACACTCTCTTTACGCTCGATTCCCCTTGCTGACTGTGTTTCCGATCTGCGGAACACGAAATCGGGTCATTTGATATATATATATATATATATATATATAATTTTGGTCCCATCCTGAGTTGCATACTCGATCGGTGGATCATGGGACCCATATGTTTAAACTCCTTTGAGTCCGCTCGCCTTGACGGTCCTCGCAAGGTTGATCTCCTGATATATGATCTTTCCATGCCTAACTGGCAGCACGTTCCCCGAGGGTTGTCTGCGGGACGCTGCCACATTCTTTCGATTGTCCAGTCTCTTCTGCTGGTAGCCGATATGTCGCCTACCGACTGGTACTGATGATCCGTCTGATGGATCACTGATGCCTTTGTGTCCGCTCACCTTGACGACCCTTGCAAGGTTGAGTTTCTGACTGAATGTTCGATGATTAACATGTAGCACTCCCCGAGGGTTATCTGCGGGAGGGTACATCATTTTCTAGGTACTCGGTTTCATTTCTGGTGTCCCCTGTCTATTGGAGCACGAAGCCGAGTCTTTTGAGTTGTGAACTTGGTCCCCTCTCTGATTGTGTATCCGATCTGCGGATCACGGGACCAAGTCTTCTGATTATGGTCTGATTCCCAGCTCCTTTGAGCCTGCTCACCTTGACGACCCTCGCAGGGTTGAGCCATGAATTACAGCATTCGGTATGTCTCCTGTGATCTTCCGACCTCATGACCACCGAATGCCATGATGTCTCTTGTTCCTTATCTTTCAGTGTCTTACTGAGACTGTGATTGACTGGAGGAATCTGTACTGTTCCTTCTTCCTCCCGGTCTTATAGTATCGGCTCTGTTTCCTTATTCTGACCTTGTGTGCCGATTGCCTGCTTCACGCTACTGGTTCCCGCTTCACTTTCTGATCTGTTTGTCCCCAGTGGCCGACACCCACCTGACTGCTTATCCGGGTGTCTTTTCACCTTCTGACTGAGTCCTAGTTCTCACAGGGAGACGATGACGCAAGTACGGCATTCACTTGTCAGATACCGTCCTGTATTTCACCAGTCTCTTCATCGCTTGTATATATGTGTGCCTTGTTCATTCTTTCTCCCGCATGTTATGTGTACCCTAGATCTATCTCCATATCTTGGTGTCTATACTTAGGACGTACTTTGTCCTAAGTATAGGGGGGTACACACCGCGTTGTTCCTTCATCGTTCAGTTTCGTCACTCCTGTTGTTGCCTATACTTAGGGATATCTCACCCTACGTATAGGGGGAGTGATGCGTATATTCTCCACGATCTTTTCGTCTATCCGTATATATATGTCTTTTCTTCTTTTCCTTTTTTATCTTCTGTATCTAAATAAATGGCGTCGCCCCTTTGTGTCAGTTTTCTGTACTTAGGACGTACTTTGTCCTAAGTATAGGGGGGTGCACCCCTGATTTGTTCATTCTTTGATCTGTTTATTCCCACCCTTGACCCTCCCTGCTTTGTGTACAGTCTGCTATACTTAGGATTATTTGATCCTAAGTATAGGGGGGACGGTCGACTTCTCGTTGATTCACTCTTTCATTCACTTGTTCCCTTCCTTCATTCTTTATTCTGTAGTCGTTACAGTGTACGCTTTTCTATACTCAGTACGCGTTATGTCTTCTCTTTGTCTCTCTGACCTATGAGGACATAGCTCATGCTAAGTATAGGGGGGTCGTATATACTCTATATATACTTTAGCCATAACTCGTACTTTCATATAATTATTAATAAATAAGGCTAACAATATGATATATTTCATTAAAAAATTAATTAATAATGCTTCTTATTCCTCGGATTTTTTTTGTATATATTGATTAATAAATCAGGTCAAAAATATTCTTGCAAAATGATTTGAAAAATGGTGTGAACTATTTGGAAAACTTTTGTGAAATATTTTCAACCTGTGTAAAAATATTTTGATTGCAAAAATTCTTTTATTTGTGTGAAATAAAGGATTTGGAAACCTATTTGCAAATGATTTGAAAATGTTTGTAAAAATATTTTGAAAAATGTATATAGTGTTTGCAAAATCTTTGCAAAATGGCTTTCAAATGTTTGTAAATATTTGCAAAAATTATTTTTTACTATAGTATTCAAAATAATTTTTCAAATAAATTTGAGGAATAAAAAGCATCATAATAAAATAAATAAAAATAAATGAAAAATACATAAAATTCTTTATCAATTGTATATACACCTAAATAAATCACTTTGTTAAAACCTATAAATCCTTCCTTCTTTGTAAATAAAGCAGCACGCCCGTGTAAATAGTTGTATATATTTTATACTTTGAGTGCCAATATTATTTGCAAAAATTCTTTGTGTAAAAACTCTCCTCTTTGTTTTCAAAATTCTTTGAAAAATTCCATTATTCTTTGCATATTTGTAAATAGCATTTGCATAGCAATCATATTCTTTTATGAGCTTGATAATTGAACTAGTCCAATAAAGTCGAAGATTGGAGCTTGGTTGGACCTTACTGCACCTAACTGCACTGGAACCTTATGGGAACTAGGTTTAAGGTACTTCAGGTCTATTCAGACTTAATTCTTTGAGAAGTCAGGGCTGGGTTCAAGTCACCTCAGTGGACTAACTAGAACTTTTCGAGACACACGCATGACTCTTGTCGGCCGTGACCTAACTTGGACACTTGCACCTTTCACTTGGCTCAACTCAGTTGGAGTGGTGAGGGGGTTGGATTTGTCAGTCTGAGACGCACACGGGTGGAAACATTCGTCACCCCAACCTGGTCCAGTTTCAATGAACTCGAATGACAGGAGAGTGTGGGTTGCAATAAAGATTCAAAAGAGGGATAGTCTTCTGGCTCAAGAGGAAAAAGTCCTTATGTAAATGCTACTGTAAATAGTATGTTGAAAAAAAATTCCAAAAAAGTGGACAGGCTTGTAAATAAAAATAAAAGTGCCTGCCGGAGTATGTATATGTTGTATAGAGAATAAGCAAGCTTGAGCATCAAAGTTATACCATGTGAGCCTGCAGCTGGATGACTTGACTACACTGGTCTTGCATCCCAGGATAGGTAGCTACACTGGCTACCATCCATTCTCTTCTTCACCCCCTCCTCTTGAGTTGGATGCCACTTGAACTTAGAAGGGAATACCCCGCTCCTTGACGGTAGAGGGCTGGATTGGGGAATCATTGGGTTGTCATTCTGGAGAAGTCAGTTCCTTGTCATTTCAGTTGGGGAGAGCCACCATCACTTACACTGTACAAGTCAGCTTCATAGTCATAAGGGTTTGCGTATGATATAGGCTAGTTCTGACCTGGCTATTGAGGTAATTTGAACCGAGTTCTTTGACTATCGAAGGCTGTTGTGTTTTAAATATGGTTCCCTATCAGGTTCCACACACATTTTCACACCTAGGTCTAACCCGAGCTCCAAAATTTGATTTTGTACAGATAAGTTTAATAATCATGACCAATTCAATTTATTCTTTAAATTCTTTATTCTTTACTTTTTCTTTTCTTCTTATTCTTTATTCTTTTGTACTTATTGCATAAGTGTTTGCTAGGGACTAGCAAAGGCAAGTATAGGGGGGTGATGAATCTCCATTTCATCACCTTTATTCTATCATTTTGGCCTTAAAAACCCCAACAAATGCATGTAAATAGCATTAATTTGTCCATAAAAGCATTCATTATTTGTTGCATTCATTGTACATAGAATAAGGTTTTTAATGCCAAAATATAGAATAAAGAGAAGAAAAGAAAAAGGAATAAAATATTACAAATATTTTATGACCCGAACCCCGAGACCAAGGCCAGCATGGAATTGGTCGACAAGGAATAAAGTAGGGGGAGATAAGGGCCAACAATACAATAAATACCTCATTTATTTATTCATTCATTTTTGACACCTATTTTGTACATAATTATTTATTCATCAAATAAAAATATTTTATACATGAAAGTTGTAGATAATAATGTGAATAAAAATACAAAATTGAGTTTGTGTAAAAATAATACTCAGTGTACATTTTATACACAGAATAAAAAGCCAAAATCTCAACTTCACAGACCCATATCTTGCAAATAAAAACTCCAAATCACCCAAACTCACCTTTAATTGTATATAGCTTTCCAAGAACTATTTAATAAACTTGGTTTCATAATTTTTGGAGTTCATCTGTGGAAGTTAGGTTTTTGGCCTTCATTGTACAACTTACCCGAATAAAATATTCAATTTATGCATTGTTCATTATTTTTACAAACTTATATTTTTAGAATTTTGAAAATAATATACAATACATGTACATATTGAAATCAGAATAAAACCAAAAAGAATTGGTAAAATAAAATAAGTCTATGCAATACATAGGCAAAATACCTATGCTATCTATATGTATATAAATAAAAAGGGATTTTATTCTTTTATTATTTATTCATCTATATTGTTATAATATTGTAAATATTTCATATAACTTATTAAAAAGACAAATCCAAAATAAAAAAACCAAGAAAATACATTAAATAAATAAAGTGTATATAAAATATTGGTAAAATACCTATAAGTATACCTACATACTACATATACCTATTTATTTAAAAATGTAAATAAACTTATAAAAATTGAATAAAAATATATTTATACTCACAAAAATAAATTATAATTTTATAAAATAAGAAAATAAAATAATAAAATAAAATAAACAAAATAAAATGTATAAAATACATGCAAATACATGCATAAATACATTATTAAAATAAAACCATAATAAAATGCACCAAAAAATAAATAAAAATCATAAATAAATACTACATTAATTAATAAACATTTTTTATTTTATAAAAATTCTAATAAAATTATTTATGCTGTGAAATAAATCATTTTTGAATATATTCCCTGTTTTGTCCTGTAGTGTCCTAGGTGGACCAACCAGGGTGCGGCCTGAGTTGACCCCTGGTCAACTGTCCCATCTGGGACCAGGCATGCCAGAACCATCATTTCCCGACTTTCATCGCTTTTTCCTGGGCGTCTCTTCCAACCATCGCCCTCGAATCCTTCATGAAAGATCTTCCCTGATCAATGAACATACGCGTCGTCCTCTTGGAACCCTTGTACATATCGTCGATTCACCGCTACGGCCCGGTCAAATAAGGGTGCTACCATGTTCACAAATAAAGAACCTCCGCCATTTCTCCAAGTTTGGTCAGCCTTTTTCCACTCCCTTCCTCGCATTCGGTCCCGGCGATGTTCCTTGTGACAGGAGGAGCTCGCCAGCGCTTTGAATCGGTCGGAGAGGCAGAGGTTGCACCCAAGGCCGCCGCTCCGGCGAGGCCTCTGCTCCCTGGTCAATCCCAGTTATAAGAGCTGCGCCTTTTAATTCTTTCTAGTAGTTTTTAATGTTAGCATTCCATTTCTGTCGTTTAATTAGTCTTAGGACCTTAGGTGTAGCGTAAATTTGGTCATCCGTAGTTCGCCGGAGCCCCGCTCCGGCGAACCCATCCACGTTACCCCGACGTTCTCCGACCACACTCTCACCTCCATTTTCGTACCCCTTCACTTCTCTTCGCCCCAGGCACCCTCACACACCCAGAACCTCCTCGGATCTGGAGATCAGATCTCCTTCCTCCGCCCTTCGCCGGAGATCACTGCCCCGCTCCGCCATCCTTCATTCCACCACCAATAAGCGCCCCAAACCCTTGTTTTTCTTGTGCGAGTAAGCTTGCAGGTGTTGGGTGGCCAAAGGACCCCTGTTGGGGTCGATTTTGATTTTCTACAGGTACCTGGGAGCCCCAACCTTCATCGACCTCGCTAGACCACTCCGGTGAGCCTCTGGCTCTCCTGAGCGCCCCAGTCGACAGAGCAAGGCCCCAGGATGCTTTTTGGACCTTCAGCATCCTGAGGGAGCTTCGGACGTGACTGCAGCACCGGATCGAAGGTCGGGAAAGAGGGAGTTCTTCCCTGTTCTTCGTGCCTTCGCCTTCGCCGTCCGATCGAGGTCCCAGCCCAATTTTGATCAGCACCGTTGGATGGAGCTCTGCACCGACCGTCGGATCAGCTCGGCTGATCTAATCTCCGCCATCCAGCAGCGAAGCTTCATCGGGCAAGGAGAAGGCGACGCGTGTCATGTGAAGCAATCACAGCCGTCGGCCAACGCGCCTTTTGGGGGTAAATTGTAAACCTAACCCCCATTATTTTTGTATTGTATATTTAATTTTGTAAATTAAATACCATGTTGTAAAATAAATGTAACTTTTGTAAAAGGACCCCTGTGCTTTTCTTAATTACAAAATGGTCCCTCCGCGCCTCACGTGCAGTCCCACGTGAGGCGCGTGAATTTTGCATGTAAGACCTGGCGGTTTTTGTTAATTGTAATTTAGCCCCAAAAATAAAAATAAATGTTTATTTCTGTAGTGATTTTTACATGGATGCCCCTGAGAATTATTTTATTTGCAAAAATGCCCCTGCCAGGCTGTTTAATTTTTGTATCTTTTACCTATTTATTAAAAAAATGTATGGTGCTCCTAAAAATTCAGAAAAATTAGGATAGATGCTTCATGTAGTGCTCTTTCACGCCCATATATTATTTCACATTTTTTGCATTTTTCCTAATTATTAAAAATGAAAAAGGAGCCCGTTTTGTACTATCTAATTTATAAAATACCAAAAAATATAAAATGTTTTTTTTTTGAAAAATTCCAAAAAAATTATATATGGTATATTTATATATATATATATATATAATTGAGTCCAGAAAATAAAAAAACCCTAAAAAGAGAAAAATAAAATATAAAAATTTCAAGAAGCTCCAAAATCCTAAAAAAATATAAAAAACCTTGAAAAACACCAAAAATATGTTTTCTTATTTTATAATTATCTATATATTAATATTTAGATATTAAAACTAATTTGGGTAATTTTGGGACCTATTTGCTATTTTTAAAACCCAAATTAGTTTCGGTCGATTTAATTAGTTTCATATGAGGGACATTTTTGTTGAATTAAAAATACATAAAAATTAGCAAAATTCCAAAAAAATAACATAAAAATTTGGAAAATACAAAAAGCCTAAAAATATTATACTTAATATATTGAGTATATAAATATGTCTACATATCCTTATATTACCTCTCTCTCTCTTCTCTTATATACCTATCTTTATGTGTGTGTGTGTGTGTCTACATTATATAATTCAAAATATGAAAAGAAGATATAAAAAAAGATATAATGTGAAAACCAAATAAAAATCATAAAACCAAAAACAAATAAAAAAATATATAAAATTAAAACCCACAAAAACAATAAAAAAATTGGACATGAACCAAGAATTGAATAACTGCACAATCATTTTCACCACATCACCTTTCGCCTCCCAGTGTTCGACCTCTACTGGTGCTTACACCTATACACACTTGCATGTAGAGTTATAATAAATTTTAGCTCCACATTTTTGGGATATTCATTGCATACATTTATTGTGGGTTAATTGTTGATTGATTTGGGATTTATTGAGCGGTCACCGCATCGACTGGATGTCTCGCCTTGTGAGATATCTAGACCCTCGATTTTTCCCTTTCATCAGAGCATAGCACAATTTTTGCAAGATTTTTAGATCACAAATATCATTTATTTCATTCAAATAGAGTACGCAAGTTTTTGCTCTGCAGTTCAGGGACTAAAATGTAAATAAGTCTTGTCTTTACATCAAGTAAATAATAAAAATAAATCACAAGAGAGAATGCACAATTTTACCACTATATCACGTGCTTGGCAAGTGCTTGAGGATGGCAGGGGCTTACTCGTAATTTTGAAAAACTTTGGGGCTTGAGTTGTAATTTATGCAAATATATATATATATATATATATTAATCCAAGCCCTAGGGAGATTTATTGTTCTTCTTCGTTTGTCAAGACACAAGGGGGCCGCCACACCTTGTTCTTCCTCCCAACGAACGATAGATGGAGGCGCGGTGGCAGCCGCACGTGCGGTGGCCCGCGCGCAGGCAGAATCGATGGAGGGTGGCGCTGGACGGGGGCGCAACAGGCTCAGGCGGAGGGGCCGCTCACAGCGGCCAGGCGTGAGGAGGCGTCGCGTTGTTAGATGGAGGCCACAGAGAGGCCGGATGCGGAGCGGTGTGCATAGCGTCGATGGCGGGGGACGGCTGTGCCGTGGATGGTACCTTCAGGCGTAGCGGGAGCATACTGGGGTTGCACGGAAGTCGTGGCGTTGGATCGGCGGTGGGTCGGTGCGGCTTTGGAGAAGGGGCGGCAGCGCCTAGGGGCAGCCGTCCCTTTTGTTTATTTTTTTATATTTTTTTATTTTGTACAGAACTGATAAACACTAGTAAAGAAAACCTTTTTATTATTTTTTATAAATCTGAAAACAATAATTAAAAAGAAAAAAGGATATAGAAATTCTTTTTTTTGTTTTTTTAATGATCCTGCAAAACAAACGTTAGAGAAAAAGAAACAAAATTTTTTTATTTTTTCATTTATTTACAAATCAGAAAATAAACGGAGATTCAGCAAAAGTGAAAGGATCGAATCTGATTCTCCGACCACGTGTGTGGTCGAAGTTGATAGATCATGGAAAATAGAACAGAATGCGTGAAGATCGAGAAATGAGATGAAAATTTGGAATCGGAGATGGATCAACTCGAGATGGAATTTTTTTAATGATCTAAAAAAAATGACGATGGAATTAAAAATACGGTGAAGTAAACTACGGTTAACCTAAATAAAAATAAGAAAAATGTGGATCTCACCTTAGGATCAGAAATGGATCGTGATCGCCTCGATAAGGTCGACTTGATGTCACCGGACGGCTCGGAGGTTAGGCAACTTTCTCGACGAAATTTTCTCTCGAACATCGGGCTCCGCTCTCTAAAGATTGATCAAGTTGGAATGAGGGAGAAGGAGTCATATAAATAGAATAGATAGAATGAAATTTGATTTTTGCATTTTTGAATAAAGAGATAAGAGATGAAAATTGAAATGAAACTTTGATTTTTTTTGGTGGAAGAGATAAGAGAGATGACATGAGATAAAGTAAGAGAGATAAAACTATTTACAAAATTATCTAATTTGAGATGAGCGCTCGTACCTCGCTCTTCTGAGGAGGTGAGCGACTCTTCTTCCTCGCCTTATTCTAAAGTTGCTTCCCGCCTCACAACTCCCCCGGGAGCGCAGGTTGGCTTGGTAAGCTCTCCGGTGAGAGTACGGAAAACTCAGTAGGTGCCGCTCGTACAATCTTCTTCGCGTTATTGAGAAAGGGAAGCATATATATTATAGAAACTATACGTACAGCTCCTGCCCCAGACACCTATGAGGGTGCATAGCACAGGAAGCTACATATGGGATTGGGGGCGCGAATAACTGAAGTACTGAGTCTAGAAGCATGAAACTTTCTCATTAATTCGCACACAGTGCTTGACTTTCTCACCCAATATTATAGTATATGTCTTTTTCAAATATTAATGTGCTCGTAATCTTGAAATATGAGACCAGGACTCACTAATATATAGAAATAGGGGGCCTCCTACTAGTCTAGTGCTCGAGAGCATCATCGATCTCCGATAGTCCTGATAGCAGGAGACCGAGCAGAACAAAGGACAAGATTTTCATTATAGAAACTCATGGTGGGGAAAGAGTTGACTGCTGGTAAGCCTAGAATCTGGTCAAGCTGATCCATAGCCCGAGGAAAATCTGTATCCTGCTCATCTTTGAGTAGCCAGATGAAAGCACTCAGCATGAGAAGCCCGAACACTTTGTTGGAGGAAGGCCGTCAACTCGACGAATGTGGAGCCGGAATTTTCACTTTATTTATTTGAATTAAAAAATGTTATTTTTTTATTTTTATGATGTTTGATTAAAAATAGCAACTATATACATGTACTATATACATATATGACATTATATACAAGGGTAAATGAGGAAATTAGCTTTTTTGTTTTAATTTTTTTGATTTTTATTTTTATTTTAAATAATTAGTAAGAATAATTTACAAATATATACAAATATATTATTTATAAAATACATGGGAAAATTGCATACACCACCTCGGAAAACTAACTTTTTACTCGTAACTCCAAAAATTAAGAAATTGCAGCCATTTTAAAGATAATTTAATTTAGAATCCAATGGAAGTGAGATTGGTTCAATTTGAGTTCATATGGAGCCAGAATTGATTTTTCAATTAGTGCTTAGTGGCTTTTCCAAGTATGGTGCTTTTATTCTGTACATGATTTAATTGTACAATTATTTTTATTATCACGACACATTTTTATTTACAACTTTGATTTTGAAAGTTATTTCATTTGAGTTCAATTAAGGCACAAAAAAATTAATGTCAATTTTATACAGATATACACAGAATAAGTGAGAAATATTTACAACAACACACACACAATTTTTTTGGATTTTCTACTTAAGGACCCTATCTCCCCCACTTTATTCATGGTCAATCAGGTCAAGTCTTGACCTTCTCTCGGGGTTCGGGTCAGCATGTATACAGTCTTGCTTTTTTTCTTTTCTTTATTTTCCCTTTCTTTCTTTCGTTATTTATTTTAGGTTAAAATTAGTAAGAAGTGTACAATATTTACACAGAGATGCAAGTTAGTAAAAATATGGATTTAGTGTTATATGCAGGTGTTTTATATGGGATTTTAAGCTAAAATAAACGAATACAGATGACGAATCACAGATTCATCATCCCCATATACTTTACCTTTGCTAGTCCCTTAGCAAACACTTATTTGAGAGAATAAGTGAAGAAAAAGAAAAAGAAAGGGAAAATAAAGAAAGTAGGACAATATTGAGTATTAAACTTATCTTCATAAAATTGTAGTTTGGAGCTCTGTCGGACCTTTGGATTATTAGTGTGTCGGAACTCCTGTGAGACTTACAATTTTAAAATCGGCAACCTTCAAATTCTACACATCATTGTCACAATTTCGGCCCAGAAGTCATCTTAGATCAATCCTCTTCCTAAAGTATACCCTATGAACATTGAACAATCGACTCATGTGTGTGAAAGGTTTTAGCTCTTCCCATCCAAAATGTCGGACTACCATGTAAATTTCCTCCAGTAACTCGTCCTCGGGGAGTCAGGTATTTCATTCTAAGGTCTGTGCGCTATGTTTACAATCGAATTGGGGGAGAAGTTAGAAGAAGGAGAAAAGAACCGGAGGGTGGCCAGTGTAGTCAGCTCTCCATGTGAAGCTGGCCAGTGTAGCCGAGTCTCCACCAAGATCTGTAGGTTTTCTTGAAGCTTGGACCTTTTTGGTCAGATATTTATTTGGTAGTGGCTTCTTTGTATTTGGATTTTTGGTGGTTCTGCTTGGATCTTGTTGTGCCCCTACGAATATAGAATCTTTTTGTTTCCGTACATATTTTGGGGTCTTAGAAAAAATTGTGCCCTGCCGTCCATCCCTTTTTCGAAGCTTTATTTCAACTCGTACTCCGATCTTTAGCTTTCCACGCTACCAGAAAAGAAACTCACGAAGTCTTCCAACATTCTTTCTGAGTTGAGCTAAGTAAATAGTGCGATAGTACAAATTAATTCTCTATTCCAGAGTTGTACCGAGAATAAAGAGACCAGGTTAGACACTAAGAGTCAAACGCTGCACATTGTCATGTGGAACTCAAAGATCTAAGTCAAAGACTTGAAGCTTCTAAAATCCTATTTCTCGATGAAGTTCCTCTAAGAATTAGGTGGATTAAGGTCCAACTAAGCTTCATTCTTCAATTTTATTTCAGACATAGTTTAAATGTCAATACTATCGTGAAAAATGCATATGCAAATGCAAGAAAATATGCACAATGCAAAGAGTATTTTTTTTGAGACAATGCAGATGTCAAAGAAGTTTTTTTTAAATTATGCAAGTTTTTATAGATTTTTGGTTTTGTAGTTTTTTTTTTCAAAAAGGGAAAAAGGGTTAGTAATATACACAAGATTTTTTTGTTTTTGTTTGTTTGTTTTTGTTTGTTTTTTTGTTGTTTTTGTTTTGTTTTTTTTATTTTTTGAACACACGTGGATTTTACAAAATTATATACATATTCCCCCAAATAAACGTATTTAAAAGTACGAGTTATGTCTAAAGTATATATACAATATATACATTTTTTACACCGTCATTTTGCTGATCGTGTTTTTCTCGAGGATGGAATTTGATGATAAGTTGGTCGTTGCTATCCCAAAAAATCCCGTGACAACAAATTTTTTTGCTACTTATTAACCCGTATAGCGGACAAGGTTGAACTCAGGGAGGCTACAAATCCTGAGGGTTATTCAATTAATCGAAAATTAATTAAGAGAAAACAAGAATCTCAAAGGACAACTATCCTTGATTTTTGTGATTTTTTTATCTTTTTTATTTTTTTATCTTTTTATTTTCAATTTTTTAGTGATTTGGATTTTATAATTTTTTAATTTTCAAAAATGAACAATATGCATAAGCATAAGAAATACGCACACAAGCTTTTTTGTAATTTTTTAATTTATCAAAAATGCTCAGAAAAATCCAAAGAAAATATTTTTGGATTTTAAAAGTTTTGAAATGTTTTTGAGAATTTGTTTGGAATTTTCAGATGTTTTTTTATTTTTCTAAAAATTAAACAGTGAGAAAATGCGAAAATGTGCACAACCTGGAGTAATTTGCAAATTAAAAATATTTTAAGTGCCCAAAACTCTTGACAACTATTTTTATGACAAACTAGGTAAATATCTACAAACGAGAACTGAAATCACAATTTTTGGTTTTTTGTAGAATTTTTTATGATTTTTATAAGATTTTTTGATGTTTTTTTAGTTTTTTAGGATTTTATAAAGAATCAATACATGAAATTTGGTCAAAAATTAAAAGAAAATGAAATAAAACTACCCTAATATTTTTGGAATTTTTAGAGATAATATTTGAATTTTTATGAATTTTTGAATTCCATAAGACAAAATGAGTCTGTTTTTGATTTTTTAAAAATATCAAATGAAATCAAAATGCAATGAAAAATTTATGCTAAGAAAATAATCACATCAGGAGCATAGCACAATTTTTACAAGATTTTTAGAACACAAATATAATTTATTTCATTCAAATAGAGCACGCAAGTTTTTGTTCTGTAGTTCAGGACCTAAAATGTAAATAAGTTCTGTCTTTGCATCAAATAAATAAGAAAAAATAAATCACAAGAGAGAATACGCAATTTTACCACTATATAACGTGCTTGGCATGTGCTTGAGGCTGATAGGGGCTTACTCACAATTTTGGAAAACTTTGGGGCTTGAGTTGTAATTTTCGCAAATATATAATTTTGTAATCCAAGACCTAGGGAGGTTTACTGTTCCTCTTCGTTTGTCAAGACAAAAGGGGGATGCCGCCCCTTGTTCTTCCTCCCAACGAACGACGGATGGAGGCGCGGTGGCACCCGCACGTGTGGCTCGCGAGAAGGCGGAGTCGATGTAGGGCGGCGCTGGACGGGGGCGTGGCGGGCTCAGGCGGAGGGGCCTCTCACAGCAGCCAGGAGCGAGGAGGCGTCGCGTTGCTGGACGGAGGCTGCGGAGAGGCTGGTTGCGGAGCGGTGTGCTGAGTGTCGATGGCGGGGGGCGGCTGTGTTGTGGGCGGCTCCGCCAGGCACATCGGGAGCATGCTGGGGTTACATGACAGTCGTGTCGTTGGATCGGCGGCGGGTCGGCGCAGCCTTGGAGGAGGGGGGGCGGCACCTGGGGGCAGCCGTCCCTTTTGTTTATTTTTTTATATTTTTTTATTTTTGTACAGAACTGATAAACAGTAGTAAAGAAAACCTTTTTTATTTTTTTTGTAAATCCGAAAATAGAATTAAAAATAAAAAAGGATATAGAATTTCTTTTTTATTTTTTAATGATCCTGCAAAACAAACGTTGGAGAAAAAGAAACAATTTTTTTTAATTTTTTTATTTATTTACAAATCGGAAAATGAACAAGGATTCGATGAAAGTGAAATGATCGAATCCGACTCTCCGACCACTATGCGTGGTCGGAGTTGATAGATCGTGGAAGATAGAATAGAACGCGTGAAGATCGAGACATGAGATGAAAATTCGGAATCGGAGATGGATCAACTCGAGATGGATTTTTTTTATGATCTGAAAAAACAAAATGATGATGGAATTAAAAATGTGACAAAGTAAACTACGATTAACCTAGATAAAAATAAGAAAAATATGGATCTCACGTTAGGAGCGGAAATGGATCATGATCGCCTCGACAAGGCCGACTCGCTGTCACAAGACGGCTCGGAGGCTAGACAACTTTCTCGACGAAATTTTCTCTCAGAGATCGGGCTCCTCTCTCTAAAGATTGATCAAGTTGGAATGAGAAAGAAGGATCCATATAAATAGAATAGATAGAATGAAATTTGATTTTTGAATTTTTATGAATAAAGAGATAAGAGATGAAAATTGAAATGAATTTTTGAATTTTTTTGGTGGAAGAGATAAGAGAGATGACGTGAGATAAAGTAAAAGAGATAAAACTATTTACAAAATTATCTATTTTTTTTATTTTTCATCACTTTATTTATTTGAATAAAAAAATGTTATTTTTATGATGGTTAATTAAAAATAGCAATTATATACATATACTATATACATATATGACATTATATACAAGGGTAAATAAGGAAATTAGCTTTTTTGTTTTAATTTAATTTTAATTTTAATTTTAATTTTAAATAATTAGTAAGAATAATTTACAAATATATACAAATACAATATTTACAAAATAGATGGGAAAATTGCATAAACCACCTCGGAAAACCAACTTTTTACTTGTAACTTCAAAAATTAAGAAATCACAGCCATTTTAAAGATAATTTAATTTAGAATCCAATGGAAGTGAGATTGGTTTAATTTGAGTTCATATGGAGCTAGAATTGATTTTTTAATTAGTGCTTAGTGGCTTTTTCCAAATGTGGTTGCTTTTATTCTATACATGATTTAATTGTGCAATTATTTTTATTAATTAGGATACATTTTTATTTACAACTTTGGTTTTGAAAATTATTTCATTTGAGTTCAATTAAGGCATAAATAAATTAATGTCAGTTTTATACAAATATACCCAGAATAAGTGAGAAGTATTTACAACAACACACACAATTTTTTTGGATTTTCTACTTAAGGACCCTATCTCCCCCTACTTTATTCCTGGTCGATCAAGTCAAGTCTTGACCTTCTCTCGGGGTTCGAGTCAGCCTGTATACAGTCTTCCTTTTTTCTTTTGTTTATTTTTCCTTTCTTTCTTTCTTTATTTATTTTAGGTTAAAATTAGTAAGAAGTGTAAAATATTTACACAAAGATGCAAGTTAGTAAGAATATAGAGTTAGTGTTATATGCAGGTGTTTTATAAGGGATTTTAAGCTAAAATAAACGAATAAAGATGAAGAATCACAAATTCATCAGTACCTTAGGCATTATGTGATGACTAATCAGCACATTTGGGTGAGCTTACTGGATACTCCCAATTCTTCTACAACCTGCAGAAAACCTCCATTAGCAACCAGAGTCCGTTCGAGATTGTGATGGGTAGGCAACCTATGACACTGCACGATGTGGCTAAGCAGAATAGACAAGGTCGGTGCCCTGCCGCGCATCGCTTTATAATGGAGAGGTTGGATCGGTGGGAGGAAGTGAAAGATGTGTTGGCTCACGCTCAACGAAGGATAAGGAAGGCGACTGATAAGAGATGTAGGCTGGTCGAGTTCTAGGGGGAGAAGGTGTCGCTGAAGCTTACTCCCCAGACTTGGAAGAAAATTATGAATAAGACGATGAAAAAAGGGATGATTCCTCGTAACAATGGACCCTTTGAGATAGTTCGACATGTGGGACCGCTCACCTATCAACTACGTCTTCTGGAGAGACTGAAGCTGCATCCTCTGCTCCATTTCA
The DNA here is from genome assembly GCA_037367405.1 of Ottelia alismoides. Lineage (NCBI taxonomy): Eukaryota > Viridiplantae > Streptophyta > Magnoliopsida > Alismatales > Hydrocharitaceae > Ottelia > Ottelia alismoides. The sequence goes on from JAZKJV010007122.1 coordinate 79,878, forward strand.
GCTTCTTGAAGGAGTACCATAAGGACATATAAGATAACACTAGGAGAGCATCAAAACATGCTTCTCCTAGTGTCAGGGTTCAACAAACAAAGGTTGTTAAGAAGATTCTTGACAGGTGCGTGGAGGGTCAGAGCAACAAGAATCGGAGAATCTTTTTCCTTGTCAAATGGAAGGGATTCCCAGAGGAGGAGGCAAGCTGGGAACATGATACAACCCTATGGCAGTTCAAGGACCTCATCGAGGATTTCCTGAAGACATAGGATCGGTCACAAATGCCTGATGGATCAGATGGGGGAGGCATATAACACCCCCAACTCCCGAAGTACGGGAATAGCATACAATATCGGTATTACACACCCGTATAGTTCGATGGCCACACTATGAAGTTCTGGAGGACTTCACCTTAGCTTATGGACATAACATCCTATGTAGGAGCGTGGGGCCTACATTTCATTCGCAAAGTGATTATACATTTCATTCTCAAATTGTGTGATTTGGTGACTTGTTTCACTGTGAACGTCAATTCTACTAATTTGGTGATGTCGAAAACTCATGTTTGCTTTCTTTCGATTATTACCTATCGTGACGACAAATTGATTCCACGCACATACATTTCCAAATTCAAAACACACAATATAATATGAGAAGAAGAAATTTTACATAAAAGACTGGAATTTAAAATTTCTTTCCATTCACTTCCTTAATTACAACCCATGTCTACAAAAAAATATTACATGTATGCATTAAAAATCATGCTCATACATACATTGTACATCACATGTCTCTCAAAATGTTACAAGTAAAGAACAGTAAAAAGCTACAAGGAATTGTACATCAAAAGTATAGCTGCACCAAAAAGAAGTATCTCCAAGTAAACAACGACTACTCATTGTTGTGGTTGCTTCTGAGAACTTGTGGATCCAACAAATGGGTATGTTGTGAGTAAAGTTGTATAGTACAATACAAAAATTACAACAAGCAAGGTACTAAACAAGTGTACATAAGAAACAACTAGGTAAACTATCCTTAAAAAAACTACAACTCTGATATTTTTCATTAAATATGACTAACCCGAACATTGTGGATAGTCTATGGTCTTGGTCTGTATGAGACCTCACACTATGACTCTACGACAAGAATAAGATCTTAGGGCCTGGTTGGTTGCTAGGGTACCTGAGGCACCTTGGCATACCCCCAGCTCCACCCATGCACTCCTGGGTTGGGATTACTTGTGTGGACCCTACAATTTCTATGGTAATAATATTTTTATCCATATTTAAATAAAAAAGGTAACATAAAATATATTATAATCATAAAAAGTTAATATAACACATAATTAGTGTGACATCACATCACATTTATCGTTCATAATTAATATGACATCACATCACATTTATCATTCCAATCCTCTCCAACCCTCCTAACTATCCAGACAGCTACTATTCACATGAGGTTACCTCAATCCAACACAGTTACCAAACAAGCCCTTAGGGCTGAGGTGCCTCCATAGGCATGCAATGGGGTACAATGCATCCTAACTAAATTTCCAACATGTCCACTGAGCTCCACTTTTACCAATTGTAGTTCCGATTTCCAATTTAAATTCCAACTCGGGATCATCGTGAATTGTCCAAGTCCACTAACCACGTGTAAGAGTCCTCGGTGGCTAAGGGCACGAGTCAGGGAATAGATTACCGACATCATTCTTATCGTACTCCGAATCACCACGGCTAATCCAATCCTCTATATGCATATGAGACTTGTATCTTATTATCAACTTCATTTACCACATTAACGGAACTTCCCTCTTGGTGCTCCCACTCGGAAAACTAACCATTGTCGTCTACATTAACCAGTACATGAATGTTAACCCTAAGTGAACATGCGAGATACTAGACCATCAGCCATGACTACTCGACACGCTCTTGAAGCACTGGGCTAAAGGCACTCAAGTACTTAGACCGAACACTATCTTATTTGCATCTCGGTGTGCCAAGCAACATGTCCATCAGCCGTCGTAGCTACATAGTAGCGGTTGGGATCACGTCCATCCATGCTTCTACCGAGGCCTCAAAGGTGCATGCCCCTCCCTTGACGTCAACCAATAGTTAGTGTATCATTCTAAAATTTCTAAAAGAATATCAACTTGCTATCACCATTGAATCCCATGCACCAATGGATGTAGGATGACATACCATATGTAAAATATATAGAGATGTGTTTGTGCGCGTGAGCGCACGCAGGAGCTATAGGGAAAACATGAACTTTTGAATTCAAGACAATATCTGTGTCATGATGAACTGCGATTGTTACTAGAGTATTCTGTATTTGATATCACACATTCGATGAGGATACCAAGAGAATGGGACTGTGTAATACTTGACTTCAAGAGACAGCTACCCAGTGCCCATACAAAACGAAAGAACTATCAGCAAATAAGTGGAGACTTGGTCCTTAGAAGGATAAAGCACTGCAAGAACTTCTCTGTCATGGTCTTGAGGAAGTATTGGTCTTGCTTAGTGATGGTGTAACGGAACGGATCGCGATGACTGGCGGAAGCATGCAACTTGAATCTGCACGACCGAACCGTTACCGATTCATGCATGGTAATCATTGAGCATACCAGAAAATCACTCTAAAAAAGATCCATAAAATCCAATTCAACTGAGAGTTCCATTATTACAACATCTATAGAGGGTATACTTGTAAAAGAAACTAAACAATTTGACAACATGGATCCCTGTTCCAGTGGGCATACAAATATCCACCACGAATCATGCAATATCCATACCGCATTGAATGGCTTATCTTTCTCGCATGAACTTGAATGCTTGATCAAACAAGATCTTCACCTGAAATAAATAAACATAATTTGCATGAGCCTAATGCCCAGTATGTATCGGGGTCCATGCATGGGAATTCTAACGGTTGTTTAACTCATTATATTTCATGCACTAGAGTTTTCATGGAAAAACACCATTACATGCCTAGTTGTTCCCATGCATATCTAAGATCGATTCCTCACATGTACAATTTGTATTCTTTCAAAAACATGGGTATACATATGCAGATTTCATAAGAAAACATGGATATGCATATAATTTGCATAAGTAGATATGACAACCAATTCTTTCAACTTGTGGGGCCTATTTCATAAAATACCTGGCAAATTACATACTTATTAAATCATATAAATCATTTTGCATATTAACCCCCATAACTTTGATGGTTTAACTTTCTTAAACCACTTCTTGTATGACATGTAATGGTTCATTATCACATTAATCATTTTCTTGCATAACATATATTGTTTTATCATTAATTAAACCAATTTCTTACCTAGCATGTTATAAACTATTTTTTCGTATTGTAATGATTTATCTTTATAAATCATTTCCTTGCACCCTTGTAATGATTTATCTTTATAAGCCATTTATTTCGTAACTTGTAATGATTTACCGTTATAAATCATTTATTTCGTAACTTGTAATGATTTATCTTTATAAATCATTTCATTGCATACTTGTAATGGTTTACCGTTATAAACCATTTATTTCATAACTTGTAATGATTTATCTTAATAAATCATTTCATTGCATACTTCTAATGGTTTACTATTATAAACCATTTATTCATAACTTTCATGTACGTATCTTGTTATACGTTTTCAACCGCTAGCACTTGCGGTCCATGACAGTGTAGCTACATCTGTAGAGGACTTAGCTTTTACCTCCATGGTTCCTTGCAACCATACGCCCCTTGCGGCGTTGCCCCTTGCGGCATTAACATGACAGTGTAGGTACAATTGTAGAGGACTTAGCTTTTGCCTCTTTGGTTCCTTGCAACCATGCGCCCCTTGCGGCGTTGCCCCTTGCGGCTAATACGACCCCTTGCGGCCGTCCATGTAACTCTTTATGAATCTGTGCCTTAACTTTTTTTTTCCCTTTAATTTATAGCAAATTGCTTCATACTTGTATATGATGGAACTTTCATTAATTAATTAACGTTACAGAGACTCGATAATATGTAAGATGAAATGCATTAGGTAATGGACGACAAAAATACTAATTAGAGTATAACTTATTAATCACATGACCTTGACACCAACCTTTAGAAATCTTGGATTACCTCAAACTGGTCATCATATCAAGGCATGCCAAGTTATAATAATCTTCAAATACTATTTAGGAGTGTAATCATTACTTCAAAGTTTGCAGGTATACCCTAACCATTTTCGATATCTACAATATTTTGGATAAAGTGATCCTATCTATGTTTGCAAGATAACAACTATATAAAAAGAAACCGTGATCTCCACTAGGTTATTTAAGATGTAATACCGTAGTTAATACTGATTACGTTGTCTTCGGTAATTCCATGTATGAATTTTGGAAGGTTAAAATAAATCCAAGTCACGGAGGTTCTGCATGCATAATCGAAGGATACACTAGCAGGAGATTTATCTTTCTCTTTTCCTTGTATTTTTTTCCGTGATTTCCATGTTTGGTTCACAACATCATTTCATAATCAAATATATTAATAAAGACATTTCTACAATCACATATTTTTCCCATATGCATCCGTACAAACATAAGTTGATAGATATGTAACCACTTAACCGTTATCATTTCATAAAAGTTAATTATCTTTCACCAATATCACTCAAGGACATCGTTGATATGTTTATGGTGACTTGATACTACCTAGTATTATTTGGATCTTGAACGACATTATTTCACGTATTTCAAAAGAATCGGTTCTAACTTGGAACAAAGTCAACGGGATATTTAAGATCTACCGTTGGTCCTAAAATTTAACGTCATAAGTGGTGTCTCATGAATCCAACCCACGCGTTCAGAAGGCTATTTTAAGGCAAACTACCTATGCATATCATCCCGTAAAACCAACACCTACATCTATAAATTGTATTTCAAACTTAATCTTGGTTTATACGCAATCCTAAAACCAATACTTAAATTAAGAGATATATTTTAAAAGTGATCAATATTTACGAAATCCTATACCGATACATACCTCATATCTGACGGTTGCGACTCTGCGTTGATTGTTGCGACTCCATCGGTCACATGTTGATGGTCTCCTTCTCCGATTCGATGATGACATAACATGTGAGCATAACCTCCCCGGAAGACTCCTCCTTTCTCTAAGCCACTTCCTCTCTATTTCCCTCTCTTACCCTATCTCTTTCTCTTTGCACAAGAATGTTGGAATGCAAGTAACGTGAGGATTGAGTGATATGGGGCTCTTTATGGTTATCATTTGGATGGAGTAATGGGACAATAAAATGCCATTCAATTTTGGTATTAAAAGTCTCATCTATTGGTTTTCAAAATATAGCAATAATGGTGATATGGAAGCGTTATTGGAATTTATTTTCCAAAAAAACCAACCGTTACAGATGGTGATTTAGAACATATCTTGCTCCAAGATCTCTTTCATAATGAATCCAAATTAAGGTGCTTCCAAGCTCTACGGCAGTTGAACCTGCTTAATATTGATCTGAATTTTGTTCAACTTTTGGCTTTCCCGTGGAATGGTTATCGTTCCAATCTCCCCTTTTTCCCATGCTGTGAGACCACACACTCTCCTTCAATGCTAGGATGCGATTATGTACAACCGAGAGTGTCCATCAGCAGGAGTGAATAGCTGGCAATTAATTACACCCTTGTGAGGGACGATTTCCACTACCTGAAGTATAACAAGACTTTTATTTGCTGGTTAATATTGATCTCCGAGTCTACAGAACCAATCACCTTGTAGTGAGGTCACTTTTTATTATTGTTGAATTTGTGGGATGCTAACTTGGTAATGTCCTCATAGATTTGCTCTTTTCCTGCTTGTTCTATACACGAGACTGGATAGAAAACTCCATATTGACTTCCAAAACTAGATGTTCCTCAAACCAACATTTCACATGTGCATGTCGTTGACTAGCAGGGAATGTGTGACTAACCCAGTCCCAATGGCCGCAAACATCATCATTAGCCCGATCACTTCGCTATCAGGAAGAGAAGTATGAAGGTATCAAGCTAGTCGATGCATTGCATTGCAAGATGAGGTTGACCATTATTGCTTCACATGCACATGGGATACACAGTCCATATGGCATGTTCAATTGGCTTGAAGTTGCTGAAACAAATATAGTTTATGCACGCAACTGGTACATCTAAGGAGCATCTGTTACACCTGGTACATCTATAAAACAATATAGTTTATGCAAACAATCGACCAGGAGTTGCTGAAACAAATATAGTATGCTATTGCTGAATTTCAAATAAGCCATCGTATATATCTTTGTAGCATGAAACAAGATAGATATGTGCAGCAACCACGATCAATAACAAGTATATTTGTAGCACCCAAAATGAAGAAGTTAACAACATGTGCAGAAAAAGGAATGCAAACATAAAATAAACCATGGACTACATTGTGCAACCGACCAAAGAAGATGACATCTACCCAAAATCACATCACAAAAAGCTGTGACGAAGGTTCTAATGAGAAGATATATGATCGATAATCAAGGAATCTGCAGCAAGGAGGAAAGTAACATTGTATCTCAAAAAAATCACAACCTCAGAGTCTTCACCCGTGGAAAAAGGATGCATTCGGCACTCCATTGGTGACGCTGCACACGAGGATGACATCGACCTTCTCTATGCGGTGACAGCTTTGTATCGCCGATCCGATGCACTCCGGTGAGCTCCGGCGGTGCTCCGGCGAGGGGGAGGGAGGGTGAAGGGTTAGATTTTGGGCATTTTGGGAGAGAGAGGTGGCTTTGGGGGGTTGGGCAAATCGGATCCAGATCTTGATTCAGATCTGAATTTGACTCGAACTCCGACTCGCTGAAATGAACGTGACTCCGGCTTCCAAACTTGACTTTTTGCTTTCTTATACTTGTTGGAAAGGTCTCAACGAGCACCATGTGATGGAGTGTTCATTCAAATTTTTTTATACTGGATAAGAGCTGTTTTTAAGAAGAAGTTCGGGTCCTGTTACGAGAGGTCTTGCACCACCTGTCAACTAATGCAAGGATGCATTGGTGCTCATGTAGACATCACGTCCACTTGCTAGGTGAGCAGCCATGACAATGGCGAGGTTCGTCCCTTGTGAGCTCGACGACTGAGCAACTGTCTTAATTTAATGGAAGGTCAGATGCATACCTCTGCGATGGGGATCTACCATCTTACGGTTACCTGAGCCTCAAATGAGTGAAGTTGACAAGGATGTTTCACCGTTCCTAAAGCTTTTTTTCCCATATTTAAATTTGGCCATTTATATTTGAATGCATACACGTACACACACAACAGCATGAATATGTTGGAGATATGGACACAACCAGGAGAGTATCCCCTAAAACTGTCATGCAGCAAAGATGACACAACAACAATATGTTCCCCACACGGGAACTAGTGGCAACAATATGACAAGCACAAACAAGCACAACCACACGAGACAGATTTTTACATGGAAACCCTTACTCAATGTGCGGAAAAACCACGGGGCAAGACCGGCAACAAATCCACTACGGTCAAGACGAACCAATGTTCTTCCCGATTTTTGTTGCCCACAAAACCGAGGTACAAGCCACAAGCACAATAGGTAGTTCTTCTACTAGTAGGTAACTACCCTAGGTATCTAAAATACCAAACAACATGCTCAAATGCAAGAAGGTAAGATGGTTTCCCTTGTGGGCTCCTGGATGGAGACCCAAACAACGGCTCCGGCTTTTTGAGGTCGTTCCCAACAACCACCTAGCTGCTACCAAACTCGTTCAAGCTGTAGCCCCTCTCGAACTGCAGTCCTACTAGACACTGCTCCTCTCGAGCTCGGCTTCTATCTCTCTCTCTCTCTCGCTCGCACTTTCATGTGTGGAGGAAGGAGAGGGTTCCAAAGAAACCTCGCTGCTGCTCACTGGAAATGGGTGTCGAAGCTCCTGTTCTTTGGAAATGAGAGGGACTGTCGTTCTTTGAAGAATAGCATCCCGCGATTGGAGATTTCATCCCTGGAAATGGACAACCGATGGGAGCTCCCAACTTGCTGAAAACTTTCAAAGATGACCCTGCAAAAGGGCAAAAAATGTTGCAGCCCCACTTGGGTATGGAATAATACCCATCAACCTCCCCCTCCAGACCCAACGGGGAGGTGTGACCCAGTGATGGAGATCAAGAGGAGGTGACACCGCTCAGCTCTCAACAGAGCTGAAGCTTGTCACGAGTGACTGCCTTGGTCAACATGTCTGAGGGGTTCTCATCTGTGTGAATCTTCTTCAACATGAGATGCTTCTGTTCAATTGCATCCCTCAGGCAATGATATCTCACATCAATGTGTTTTGTGCGAGCATGGTGCATGGTACTTTTGCTCAAGTCCATAGCGCTCTGGCTATCACAAAATACAACCGGCTCACTGTCACCCAATCCAAACTCACCAAGAAAGCATTGTAGCCACAACACTTCTTTCCCAACCTCTGCTGCTGCAATATATTCTGCCTCTATAGTGAGAGAGCAACACATTTCTGTATCTTGGATTGCCATGATATAGCTCCCCCAGCAAATGTGAAAATGTAGCCTGAAGTGGACTTTCTCTGATCATCATCTCCTGTCATATTTGCATCAGTGTAGCCACATAGTTTAGGATCTGACTTCCCAAACACAAGACACATACTTGAGGTCCCTCTCAAGTATCTCAAGATCCATTTCACTGCCTCCCAATGGCCCTTCCCCGGATTGGACATGAATCTGCTCACCATGCCCACTGCATGGGCTATGTCGGATCTAGTGCAAACCATTGCATACATGAGGCTCCCAACTGCTGACTGGTCTGGGATCTTGGCCATTCTATTTTCTCCTCAAAAGTGGATGGACGTGACTCTTTGGTTAACTTGAAATGAGAGTCTAAGGGTGTGCTGACAGACTTGGCATTCTTCATATTAAACCGCTCCAACACACGTTCAACATAGCTCTCCTGTGACAACCACAGCATGCGCTTCTTCCTAACCCTTGTAATCTGCATCCCAAGAATGTGACTAGCCGTGCCCAAATCTTTCATCTCAAACTCCTTGGAGAGTTCCCTCTTGAGCTTCGCAATGAGGTTGGAATCATGACCTACAATCAACATATCATACACATAGATCAAAAGAATGACGAACCTGTCATTGGGAAGACGACGAACATATACACATGGGTCGGCTGTAGTCCTCTTGAAGCCTTGCTTTCCCATGAAAGCATCAAACTTCAAGTACCACTGTCTCAGGGCTTGCTTCAAGCCATAAAGACTCTTTCTCAACCTGCAAACCATGTGTTCTTTCTCTTTCTCTTGAAAACCTTGTGGCTGCTCCATGTAGATGTCTTCCTTTAAATCACCATGAAGAAATGTCGTCTTCGCATCCATCTGCTCCAGCTCAAGGTCCATGCTAGCAACAAGTTCTAGCACCATTCTCACTGAATTCATTTTCACCACTGGGGAGAAGATATCATCATAGTCCACTCCTTCCTTTTGGTTGAACCATTTCACCACCAATCTGGCCTTGTACTTCACCTGCTTGTCGCTGTCATCTGATTTCAGCTTGTAGACCCATTTGTTCTTCAAGGCCCTCTTTCCCTTAGGAAGCTCAACAAGGTCAAAAGTGTGATTCTTTCCGAGAGATAGCATCTCTTCATTCATTGCATTGCACCAATGATCCTTGTTCTTATGCATCTGTGCCTCCTCAAATGTGCATGTCTCACCTGCATTTGTGAGCATCACATACCTGGAAGTGGAGTAACGGGATGATGGCTGGTGTGTCCTCTCAGATCTTCTGACCTGAGGCTCTGCTGCATTTTCATATGGATGAGGCTGCTCTCCCTTCCCTAGGTCCCCTGGACTTGCATCAACGGGGTCTGCATCTGGCTCATGCTGCTCTAGCTGCGCATCCTCTCCACCTGTACCATGTACTAGAGAGGGATCCATGTCCTCATCACTGTCATCATCCATGGAAAACTCATCTGCATCACCACTCTCAGTGGTGTCCTCAGTCAATGTCTGATTCTCATAGAAAATCATATCCCTGTGTCGGGTGACTGTCATCTTTCTTAGATCCCAAAGACAATATCCAAACTCCTGATCTCTATAGCCAAGAAAAATATAAGGCATTGCCTTGTCATCCAACTTCTTCCTCTGCTCCTTGGGTACCAATGTATAAGCCTTGCATCCAAATACCCTCAAATGAGCATATGAGGGGTCCTTTCCTATCCAAACGCGCTCTGGAATCTGAAAACCCAAAGGAACTGATGGAGATCTGTTGATCAGGTAACATGCGGTGTGAACCGCCTCAGCCCAAAAAGTCTTGGGCAACTTCGTTGTCTTCAGCATACATCGAACTCTCTCACCAATGATCCTGTTCATCCTCTCAGCTAGACCATTGTGCTGGGGTGTACGTGGCTCTATCCTCTCATGCTTGATGCCATGCTCTGCACAATAGCCCTGAAAGCTATGGGAGGTGTAATCTCCCCCATTGTATGTGCGTAGACACTTCAACAATTTTTCTGTCTAGTGCTCAACCATGGCATGGAATTTCTTGAAGCAATCAAACATATGATCCTTCAACTACACCCACACCTTTCTAGATGCATCATCAATGAAGGTGACAAAATACATGTTGCCTCACAAAGAGGTTGTGTCCATGGGACCACAAACATCAAAATGAATCAACTGTAGAAGGTCTCCCTTCACCTTAGATTTGTCTCTGTATGGCGCATTCCTGCTCTTCCCAACCTCACATGCATCACAAGGAGACAAAGTGATGTCATTGTGGTAGGGATCAACTCTCTCTCTTTCTCAAAAGCTACAAGCCCTTCTGGCTCATGTGCCCAAGCCGACGGTGCCACAAATCTAAATTGTCTGCCTCGTTAGCATGCAAACTGCCATCCATGACCTTCACTCTAGTCATGTAAAGTATGTGACACAAACTGCCTCTAGCCATGATGAGAGAACCCTTGCTAATCTTGCATTTGTTGTCACCGAACTTCAGATGGTAGCATTCACTATCTCGTTGTGAGCCAGATATAAGGCTAAGCCGTACATCAGGAACATGCCTCACATTCTGGAGTGTCATTGAGCACCCAAGATCTGTCTGAATCGAGATGGTGCCCATGCCGATGATCTTAGAGTAACTTTCGTTACCCATCAAGACTCTCCCATAGTCACCACTGGTGTATGTGGTGAAGAACTCCCTGTGTGGAGTTACATGATTGGAGGTGGTCGTGCCAACGACCCACTCCAAATCACCGATCCTGGATGGTGAGAATCACCTCTTCTGTAATGTCATCTATCACAACTGCAGCTACATTACCATCTTCATTTTTCTGGTTCTTCTTGGTTTCAGGTTGCTCTCTCTTCCAAACCATGCAATCTCTCTTCCAGTGACCGGGCTTCTGGCAATGGTGACACTTTCCTCTTCTCTTGGACTTGTCTCTAGATTTTTGCCTCTCCTGTGATGCTCCTCTGTTGCTGGATCTTCCTCTCCTCTCAATTTCATACACATGTGAAGAGGAGGATGCCTCTCCCGAAGAGCGACGTCTAATCTCCTCATTGAGGAGAGTGCCCTTCACCATAGCCATGCTGTCCTTTGCAAAGTTGCTCACGGTGACTCTAGAGTCTCCCAACTATCTGGCAGTGGACCCAACAAGAGAAGTGCCTTCGACTCATCATCAAGTACCAATCCCATAGAAGTCAACTGGTTAATGATGCTTTAGAAGTCATTCAAATTCTCCGTCACTTTGCATTCATCCTTATATTTCAAGTTCACTAGCTTTCTAATCAAGAAAGCTTTGTTTGTTGTGATCTTCTGATCATAGAGTTTGGACAATTTGTCCCATAACTCCTTTGCATTCGTCTCCTCAGCAACATGATGGAATATGGACATGTCTAGCCACTTCCGAATGGTCTCAATAGCCTTTCGGTTCAACTTTGTCCACTCTCCTATGGACATGTTCTCCGGCTTGGTACTTTCACCCTCCACGGGATCGTGGAGGTCTTTGCAATGCATGATGTCTTCCATCTTGGCCTTCCAAATCTGCCAGTTGCTACTTGTGAGCTTAATCATAGTGCCTTCATCATCTTTACCCATTTTGCACAACCCATGCTCTGATACCACTTGTTGGGGATATGGACACAACCAGGATAGTATCCCCTAAAACTGTCCTGCAGTAAAGATGGCACAGCAATAATATGTTCCCCACACGGGAACTTATGGCAACAATATGACAAGCACGAACAAGCACAACCACACGAGGCCAAGATTTTCATGTTGGAACCCTTACTCAATATGAGCAAGGGAAAAACCACGGGCCAAGACCAGCAACAAATTCACTACAGTCAAGACGAACCAATGTTCTTTCCGATTTTGTTGCCCACTGATGAATCTGCGATTCGTCATCTTTATTCATTTATTTTAGCTTAAAATCCCTTATAAAACACCTGCATATAACGCTAACTCCATATTCTTACTAACTTGCATTTGTGTGTAAATATTGTACATTTCTTACTAATTTTAACCTAAAATAAATAAAGAAAGAAAGAAAGGAAAAATAAAGAAAAGAACATAAAAAAGAAAAGAAAAAAAAGGAAGACTGTATACAGGATGATCCGAACCCTGAGAGAAGGTCAAGACTTGACCTGATCGACCAGGAATAAAGTAGGGGGAGATAGGGTCCTCAACCAGAAAATCCAAAAAATGTGTTTCTCACTTATTTTGTGTATATCTGTATAAGACTGACACTAATTTATTTGTACCTTAATTGAACCCAAATCAAATAACATTCAAAACCAAAGTTGTAAATCAAAATACGTCCTAATTAATAAAAATGATTGCACAATTAAATCATGTATAGAATAAAAGTAGCCACACTTGGAAAAAAGCCACTAAGCACTAATTAAAAGATCAATTCCAGCTCCATATGATATCAAATTGAACCATATCACTTCCATTGAATTCTAAGTTAAATTATCTTCAAAAAGGCTGTAATTTCATAATTTTTGGAGTTACGGTTGAAAAGTCGATTTTCTGGGGTGGTTTGTGCAATTTTCCCTTGTATTTTGTGCATATTGTATTTGTATATATATATTTAAATATTTTTACTAATTATTTAAAACAAAAATAAAAATAAAAAAATAATAATAACATTCTTAAAACAAAAAAAGGCTAATTTCCTCATTTAACCCTTGTATATAATACCATATATGTGTATAGTATATGTATATAGTTGCTATTTTTAACCAACCATCATAAAAAATAAAAAAATAACATTTTTAAATTCTAATAAATAAAGTGACGAAAATTCAAAAAATGTAGTTAATAATTTTATCTCTCTTCTATTTTATCTCATCTCTCACTTTATCTCATCCACCAAAAAATTCAAAAATACATTTCAATTTTCATCTCTCTTATCTTCTTATCAAAAAATTCAAAATTCAAGTGTCATCTCTTTTCTATTTATATGGCTCCATCTCCCTCATTCCAACTTGATCAATCTTTAGAGAGAGGAGCCCGATCTCCGAGAGAAATTTCGTCGAGAATTGTGCTCAGCCTCCGAGCCGCCCGGTGACAGCGAGTCGGCCTTGTTGAGGCGATCACGATCCATTTTCCACTCCTAAGGTGAGATCCAATTTTTTTCGCATTTTATCTTAGTTAAATCGTAGTTTAGTTCATCGCATTTTTTTTATCTCGTTGGCATTTTTATTTCTCTAGATCTTAAAAAATTCCATCTCGATTTGATCCGCCACCGACTCGATTTTTCATCTCATTTTCTCAATCTCTCCACCTTCATTTTCTATCTCTCACGATCTATCAACTCCGACCACACACGGTGGTCGGAGATCGGATTCGAACCCATCATTTCCGTCGAATCTCCATCCATTTTCCGAGTGTAAATAAATAAAAAAACATTTGTTTTTTATCTAACGTTTGTTTTGCAGGGAAACATTATAAAAATATAAAAACAAAAAAATATAAAAAAAATAAAAAAAACATTGCCTTATCTTTTCTTTTCTTATTTTCGGATTTACAAAAAAATAAAAAAGGGGATTTTTCTTCTTTTATTTACTGATTACATCATAACCAGAAAATAAAAAATAAAAAAAACAAAAAAATAATAATTGCAGCCGCCCCCTGCCCTCGGCCACAGCCGCCGCCCACCAGGGCCCTCCGCCGAGGGCCGCCTCCTAAGCAGCGTGCGGCCCGCGCCGGCTCCATCTCCGCCGAGGGCCGCCTCCTCCGGCCGCGCGGCCTACGTCGCCTACATCTCCGCCACGCGCCGCCCGACCTCGAGCAGCGCGCGGCCCGCGCATCCGCCCCTCCATCACTCGCTGCCGCAGTCTCCCCCAGAAGATCCTGCGCGCGCCCTCGCGCCGAGGCCGTACCACCGAAGTCGCACACGCCGCCCTGATCTCGAAGCTGACCTCCAAGGCGCGCCCCCTCCGCCCTCGACCGCTCGACCTCGCCCCGGTGCGCTCCAACACGCGCCCGCAGCCACCTGCGGCCCCGACCGCCTTCGCCTTCACCGCCGCACGTGCACAGCGCCGCGCGTGCCTCGTCGATCCGCCCTCTCCTCCAGATCGTCGGACCACCGCCTTCTCCGCCACCGCATCACCCCCGAGCTCCACCGCCCATCGCCTGCACTCCGCCGACCTCTGTCCAGCAAGCTCCTCCCCTCGCCTTTGAGCGGCGCCGTCCGCCGCCCTCCACCATTGAAGAAGAAAGGGCTGGCGGCGCCCCCTTTGGTCATGCCCCCCTGTGCGTGAAATAGAAAAGAAGATGTGAAGAAGACAACCCTAGGTGGGGGTCCTTGAATATTTTATTGGAATTTACACCAAAGCCCCTGGGAGTTTTCAAAAGTACAAAAAAGCCCTTGAGCCTCCAAAGCACATGCACCGCATGTGACATGTGGGTAAAATTGCGTTTTATTCCTTGTCATTTATTTTTGTTATTTATTTGAGACAAAAACTTTGAATATTTACATTTCAATCCAAAACATTCACAGTATTTACATTTTAGTCCCTGAACTGCATAATTATAGTTTGCTTGGTCTTTTGAATAAAATAAATGTCATTTGTGATCCAAAAAATTTGCAAAAATTGTGCTATGCTCCAGATGTGATGATCTTCCTAGCATAAATTTTTCATTGCATTTTGTGATCATTTATTATTATTAAAAAATCAAAAACATGTCATTTTTCCTTGCTTGAAATTCCAAAATTCATAAAAATTTGAAAATACTTTCAAAAATTCCAAAAAATAGAGTAGTTTGATTTCATTGTCTTTTATTTTCTGACTAATTTTTACACATTAATTATTTATAAAACCCAAAAAACTTGAAAACATCAGAAATCTTCTAAAAATCATAAAAAATTCTATAAAAATCGAAAAATTGTGATTTCAGTTCCTGTTTGTAGATAATGGTTTCTAGTTTGTCTTAAAAATAATTGCCAAGAGTTTTTAGGCATTTAAAAGATTTTTAAATTGTAATTTATAGGTTGTGCACATTTTCTTATTTTCTCACTGTTTGATTTTTAGAAAAATACAAAAACATCTGAAAATTCCACAAAAATTCTCATAAACATTTCAAAACTTTTAAAACCCAAAAATATTTTCTTTGGATTTTTCTGAGCATTTTTGGCTAATTGAAAAATTACAAAAAGAGTTGGTGTGCGTGTTTTTAATCTTGTGAATATTGCATCGTGTTATTTTTGAAAATAAAAAAATGCAAAAATCAAAATCACTAAAAATTTGAAAATCAGAAAATATAAAAAAAATTAGAAATAAAAAAATATAAAAATATAAAAAGATAAAAAAAATCACAAAAACCAAGGATAGTTGTCCTTTGAGATTCTTGTTTTCTTTTAATTAGTTTCTGATTAATTGAATAACCCCTCGGGAATTGTAGCCTCCCTGAGTTCGACCTTGTCCGCTATACAGGTTAATAAGCAGCAAAAATAAAAAAAATAATCTTTTGTTGACGCGGGATTCTGGGGATAATCAACGACATATTTTCCATTAACTTTCCGTCCCCAGAAAATTCCTGCTCGCCAAAATGGCGCCGTTGCCGGGGAGGCACGACGAAGGTAGTTAGGTTTCTCTTTTGGCCTGCTATTCTTGGTTGTAAATATCTTTTATAATTTATCACATCACTTCATTGTTTATATCCACTGCATCATTTTCCCATATTTGAAAATTGTGTTTCTTACACATTCTCTTTTCTTTTTCTTGCGAGGGCCCGCGGAGCGAAGGAGGCGATCCTAGGAGAGCCGAAGCACCCAAGCAACGTGGAGGCGGCTTGATTCTTCACCAAGCCGCAGGATAGCGTGAGAAGAGGAGAAGAAAATTGAAAGAGCCAAAAAAAGAGAAAGGAAAAAGAGAGAGAGAGAGAGAGAGTTTATTTTCTAGCATTTGAACGCTTGTAAACGGACATTCATTTGTTGCGGGGTCTGTTTCGCCAAGTGCCGGTGCACTTGGGGGACCTCACCGGTTTTGTTTTCATCGCTTTTATTTTTCTTTGTTTTCCGTGGATTTCGCGAGCCACCTATTGATTTCTTTAATTAATTTGCTTGAGCCAGGTAATTAATTAGGTCCAAACACCCTAAACAAGAATTTCTGTGCCTATAGAGTAGAGCGTAATTTGGACTTAGTCAAATTAACTTGTTCTTGCCCGTTAATAGAAGTTATCATCTAGGACGGTTCACTTGTATTTGCATATAGATTAGTTTATTTTCTGTATTTAAATTCTGCGTGGATCACTTGCATGTAGAGTGCTGGCGACAAGGTACGCATCTCTAACCCCTGCATGCATCATCGTTTTTAAACGCGCACTGGCATTTCCGATCTCCTTCCTTGTTTTCACTCACATAATTTAAAAAGGAAATTGGACACTCGGTAGGAGATTCGTTGAATATACTTAAACCAAGTGATAATTGCTTAAAATTTGGGACTGCTAAAGAAAACTCGACCCTAAAAAAAGACAAGAAAAAAATCATTGTTTTGGGGAGAGTAACCCCCTCATTGTATTCGTTTTAGCTTGCCCGCGTACACACTAAGTTTAGTGCCCAAATCCCATAATTCAACCTAAGTGTTTGTACAACTTTGTGATTATCACCTAACTTTAAAACAGACAAGATTAAGAGACCGAACCTTCACGGTCTTCACATTGCATTGAGTTGGTGAATTGGGGGTTTGTATTGTGTTTGATTGCTTGTGTGCATATCAGATCTTTCTGTGCATTTGCGTCTTTTTCTTCATATCTTTTGGCTCGACCCTCGTGCTCTCCCATCTTTTGTTTCGAAGATGGCCGACTGGAGTTATTCTAATCCGATCTTCGCAGATACCTCGTACCCTCCAGACGATCCACCTTCTCTTTTCCAGGAGGATCTTCCTCCTGATGTGTGTGCATATATGCCTAACCCATTATTTCAGGAGACGGAGGACTTTGATTTTCACCCCTCTTCATTCAACCCACCCGATCCTGGGATTCTGGAGTCACCTTTCATGATTTCCACACTTACGACATTGAACCATATGTTGGAGCATATGAATTCGAGGATTTCCAATCTTTTCAACATAAATGAGAGCCAGAATGCTGCTCCACTATTTGAGGATATGAATTCACTTGGGGATAGTCATGAGAGCTTGAAATCACCCGAAATACAAAAAAATGAGAAAATTTTGAAAATACAAAAAGATTCTGGGAGACATATTATTGATTCATTTTGTGAGAAAAGAACCCAAATGCCCGATCATTCATCCACACAGCCATATCCCAACCTTGACCCCGAGGATGCCACTGTACAGACTGCTCTTGGCAATCCTCGTGTAAATGATGATTCCGACCTCCTCCCTTGTATGGATAAGGTCCAAAAATTCAAAAAAAATATTGACTACACCCGAAGTGGTGGCCACCCTTAATGAGATCATTAAAGCCCCACTTCAACAGGCCATGACAGATTTATCTACTCCTCAACACAAGAAAAGAAAGCAAAGGAGAAGATCTGAGCGTCACATCTTGACCATGGTCACTGCCTACGTCATCTCTCACCGTCCGTATTTTAAGAAAGGGAACACGGCCACACCTCTTGTGAGTTGCTCCATATCTGACTATTCTTGTGATAACGCTCTCCTTGACGGTGGTTTGTCAATCAACATAATACCCTTCTCTATGGTACAGTCTCTTCATCTTGGGCCTCTCAAGAAAATCAGGATGATAGTTCAATTTGCTGATGGATCTATCAAGAGGCCGAAGGGTATTTTAGAAAATGTTGTCATTATTATTCAGGGCATGAATTTCACTTCGGATTTTGTTGTAATGCCCATGGAGACCTCCACTCCTGTGGAGCACCTTCCAATCATCCTGGGACGGCCTTTCCTTGCCTCTGCGGGAGCCGTTATTGATTATGGTTCAGGAGAGATTCGCTTCCGTTCTGATGTAGGGAGCGATGTGTTAATCACTACACCCACTACCGTCCAGAAACCCGTATCCCATGAGAGCCCACCCATGTTAGACAACCCCAAGGACTTTGATCATGATGATACTATCAGAGATTTTTGCTATATGATGGATGATACTGAGACCCGAGAATTCCTCTTCAAGGAGGAGGACTCGGAAAGCATAGACCTTGGAGTTCCCTCTTCTGGTACGTGGCGATGTATTGATGACATCCGCGGAATTTACACGATAGACACCCTAGAGCGGAAGGCAGACCCTAAAACTAGACAGGACGGACATGATTCGACTACTTTCACTGATGAGTCCGTTCTTATTCACCTTGATTCAGATGAGACCGATCAGGCCAAATTTGATTTGATTGCTTTTATAAAGGAACTTGGGCCTTTTGATAAAGATGATGATCCAGTAGAGGATCGCCAAGCTGAAATTGATCCTACTTTTTCTGATAATGATTACGAGCCATTTTACTTTGAGGTTTGCAAGACTACCAAGGCAGGACATGACCACACTACTTCCAATAACCGGTTTAGGCCTGCACAATCTGAAACTGCTGAGGATATAATTTTGGTCGATCCTACTCAGTTCATATCTAATGATAATCCCAATATCGACCTACACCTTGTCAAATCCATACCTCAGCGGTCCCGCAAGAAGGTTCATTTTCGACCTTCTTAACCTTTGTAAATCCACTCCTCTTGTATATCCTTTCGTTTTACTCTGTCTTCTCCCGTTTTATCATTCACCCCTTTTCCATGTGTGTGTGTGTGTGCATATATGCTATACTTAGGATGTGCTTTATCCTAAGTATGGGGGGTGAAGGAGTTGTGTTGTTCATATTCGTCATGTTTATCACCCTTGTTGTTGTTGCCTATACTTAGGGATACTCTACCCTAAGTATAGGGGGGTGATGTTATTCATATCGTGTCTTTGTGAGTCTGTACATTCTCTTCATCGGTTTTCCCCTTTGTACATTCCACTATACTTAGGATTACTTGATCCTAAGTATAGGGGGGACCACCTACTTCTCTTCATTTTATCTTTTCTTTGAGTCGTTGTAGCATAGGAGTCTTTTCACCTTTCTTTGTTTAGCACGAGTTATGTATTCCTTTGTCGCTCTCTAATCACTATGAGGACATAGTTCGAGCTAAGTATAGGGGGTGTCGTATATATTGTATATATACTTTAGACATAACTCGTACTTTTAAATACATTTATTTGGGGGGTTATGTGTATATTTTATAAAATCCACTTGTACAAACAAACAAAAAAAAACAAAACAAAAAAACAAAACAAAACAAAAAGAAGAAGAAAACAAAAAAAACAAAAAAATAAATAAAACAAAACAAAAAAAACACAAAAAAACAAAAAAAACAAAAAAAACAAAAACAAAAACAAAAACAAAAAACACAAAAAAACAAAAAAAAGGAAGAGAGAGAGAGAGAAACAAAAAAACAAACAAAAACAAAAAAACACAAAAAAAAACAAAAAAATCTCTTGTATATACTTGTATATATTACTAACCCTTTCTCCTTTAAAAGAACTACAAAACCAAAAATCATAAAAATTTGCATAAAAAACTTTCTTTCACATCTGCATTTTCTCCAAAAATCCATAAAAAGTTCAAAATTAGAAAATTGTTTAAAAAAATGGTTCTTTTCACGTGTGCATCATTCTTTAAAAAAAACTCTCTGCATTGTTCATATTCTGCATTTGCATGTGCATTTTTCAGGATAGCAATGATATTTAAACTATGGAATAAAATTGAAGAATGGAGCTTAGTTGGACCTTAATCCACCTAATTCTCAGAGGAACTTCACCGAGAAATAGGATTTTAGAAGCTTCAGGTCTTTGACTTAATTCTTTGAGTTCCACATGACAATGTGCAGCATTTGACTCTTAGTGTCTAACCCGGTCTCTTCATTCTGGGTACAACTCTGGAATAGCGAATTAATTTGTACTCCCGCACTATGCACTTAGCTCAACTCAGACGGGATGTTGGAAGACTGTATGAGTTTCTTTTCTGGTAGCGTGGAAATCTAAAGATCGGAGTACGGGTTGAAATAAAGCTTCGGAAAAGGGATGGACGGCTGGGCACAATTTTTTTCTAAGACCCCAAAACATGTACGGAAAAAAGATTCTATATCTGTAGGGGCACAACAAGATCCACGTAGAACCACCAAAACTCCAAATACAAAGAAGCTACTACCAAATAAATATCTGACCAAAAAGGTCCAAGCTTCGAGAAAACCTGCAGATCTTGGTGGAGACTCGGCTACACTGGCCAGCTTCACAAGGAGACGTGACTACACTGGCAACCCTCCAGTTCTTTTCTCATTCTTCTAACTTCTCCCCCAATTCGATTGTGAACACAGCACGACAGACCTTAGAAGAAAATACCCGACTCCCCGAGGACGAGTTATTGGAGAGGAGATTTGCATGGTAGTCCGGCATTCTGGATGGGAAGAGCTAAAATTTTTTCACACACATGAGTATTGTTCAATGTTCATAGGGTATGCTTTGGGAAGAGGATCGATCTAAGATGACTTCTGGGCCAAAACTGTGACAATGATGTGTAGAACTTGAAGGATGTTGGTTTTAAAATTCTAAGTCTCACAGAAGTTCCGACACACCAATAATCCAAAGGTCCGATAGAGCTCCAAACTACAACTTTATGAAGATAAGTTTAATACTCAATATGGTCCGCCTTTCTTTATTTTCCCTTTCTTTTTCTTCTTCACTTATTCTTTCAAATAAGTGTTTGCTAAGGGACTAGCAAAGGTAAAGCATAGGGGGATGATGAATCTGTGATTCGTCATCTTTATTCACTTATTTTAGCTTAAAATCCCTTATAAAACACCTACATATAACGCTAACTCCATATTCTTACTAACTTGCATTTGTGTGTAAATATTGTACATTTCTTACTAATTTTAACCTAAAATAAATAAATAAAGAAAGAAAGGAAAAATAAAGAAAAGAACATAAAAAAAGAAAAGAAAAAAAGGAAGACTGTATACAGGATGACCCGAACCCCGAGAGAAGGTCAAGACTTGACCTGATCGACCAGGAATAAAGTAGGGGGAGATAGGGTCCTCAACCAGAAAATCCAAAAAAATGTGTTTCTCACTTATTTTGTGTATATCTGTATAAGACTGACACTAATTTATTTGTACCTTGATTGAACCCAAATCAAATAACATTCAAAACCAAAGTTGTAAATCAAAATGCGTCCTAATTAATAAAAATGATTGCACAATTAAATCATGTATAGAATAAAAGTAGCCACACTTGGAAAAAAGCCACTAAGCACTAATTGAAAGATCAATTCCGGCTCCATATGATATCAAATTGAACCAATATCACTTCAATTGAATTTCTAAGTTAAATTATCTTCAAAATGGCTGTAATTTCATAATTTTTGGAGTTACGGTTGAAAAGTCGATTTTCTGGGGTGGTTTGTGCAATTTTCCCTTGTATTTTGTGCATATTGTATTTGTATATATATTTAAATTGGTTTACTAATTATTCAAAACAAAAATAAAAATAAAAAAATAATAATAACATTCTTAAAACAAAAAAAGACTAATTTCCTCATTTAACCCTTGATATAATACCATATATGTGTATAGTATATGTATATAGTTGCTATTTTTAACCAACCATCATAAAAATAAAAAAAAATAACATTTTTAAATTCTAATAAATAAAGTGACGAAAATTCAAAAAATTTAGTTAATAATTTTATCTCTCTTCTATTTTATCTCATCTCTCACTTTATCTCATCCACCAAAAAATTCAAAAATACATTTCAATTTTCATCTCTCTTATCTTCTTATCCAAAAATTCAAAATTCAAGTGTCATCTCTTTTCTATTTATATGGCTCCATCTTCCTCATTCCAACTTGATCAATCTTTAGAGAGAGGAGCCCGATCTCCGAGAGAAATTTCGTCGAGAATTGTGCCCTGCCTCCGAGCCGCTCGGTGACAGCGAGTCGGCCTTGTCGAGGCGATCACGGTCCATTTTCCACTCCTAAGGTGAGATCCAATTTTTTTTCGCATTTTATCTTAGTTAAATCGTAGTTTAGTTCATCGCATTTTTTTATCTCGTTGGCATTTTTATTTCTCTAGATCTTAAAAAATTCCATCTCGATTTGATCCGCCACGGACTCGACTTTTCATCTCACTTTCTCAATCTCTCCACCTTCATTTTCTATCTCTCACGATCTATCAACTCCGACCACACACGGTGGTCGAAGATCGGATTCGAACCCATCATTTCCGTCGAATCTCCATCCATTTTCCGAGTGTAAATAAATAAAAAAACATTTGTTTTTTATCTAACGTTTGTTTTGCAGGGAAACATTATAAAAATATAAAAATATAAAATATAAAAAAATAAAAAAAAACATTGCCTTATCTTTTCTTTTCTTATTTTCGGATTTACAAAAAAAATAAAAAAGGGGATTTTTCTTCTTTTATTTATTGTTTACATCATAACCAGAAAATAAAAAAACAAAAAAAAACAAAAAAATAATAATTGCAGCCGCCCCCTGCCCTCGGCCACAGCCGCCGCCCACCAGGGCCCTCCGCCGAGGGCCGCCTCCTAAGCAGCGTGCGGCCCGCGCCGGCTCCATCTCTGTCGAGGGCCGCCTCCTCCGGTCGTGCGGCCTGCGTCGCCTACATCTCCGTCACGCGCTGCCCGACCTCGAGCAGCGCGCGGCCCGCGCATCCGCCCCTCCATCACTCGCCGCCGCAGTCTCCCCCAGAAGCTCCTGCGCGCGCCCTCGCGCCGGGGCCGTACCACCGAAGTCGCCCGCGCCGCCCTGATCTCGAAGCTGACCTCCATGGCGCGCCCCCTCCGCCCTCGGCCGCTCGACCTCACCCCGGTGCGCTCCAGCACGCGCCCGCAGCCGCCTGCGGCCCCGACCGCCTTCGCCTTCACCGCCGCACGCGCGCAGCGCCGCGCGTGCCTCGCCGATCCGCCCTCTCCTCCAGATCGCCGGACCACCGCCTTCTCCACCACCGCATCACCCCCGAGCTCCACCGCCCATCGCCTGCACCCCGCCGACCTCTGTCCAGCAAGCTCCTCTCCTCGCCTTTGAGCGGCGTCGTCCACCGCCCTCCACCATTGAAGAAGAAAGGGCTGGCGGCGCCCCCTTTTGGCCGTTCCCCCCTGTGCGTGAAATAGAAAAGAAGAGGTGAAGAAGAAAACCCTAGGTGGGGGTCCTTGAATATTTTATTGGAATTTACACCAAAGCCCCTGGGAGTTTTCAAAAGTGCAAAGAAGCCCTTGAGCCTCCAAAGCACATGCATCGCATGTGACATGTGGGTAAAATTGCGCTTTATTCCTTGCCATTTATTTTTGTTATTTATTTGAGACAAAAACTTTGAATATTTACATTTCAGTCCAAAACATTCACAGTATTTACATTTTAGTCCCTGAACTACATAATTATAGTTTGCTTGGTCTTTTGAATAAAATAAATATCATTTGTGATCCAAAAAATTTGCAAAAATTGTGCTATGCTCCTGATGTGATGATCTTCCTAGCATAAATTTTTCATTGCATTTTGTGATCATTTATTATTATTAAAAAATCAAAAACATGTCATTTTTCCTTGCTTGAAATTCCAAAATTCATAAAAATTTGAAAATACTTCCAAAAATTCCAAAAAAATAGAGTAGTTTGATTTCATTGTCTTTTAATTTCTGACCAATTTTTACTCATTAATTATTTATAAAACCCAAAAAACTTGAAAAACATCAGAAATCTTCTAAAAATCATAAAAAATTCTACAAAAATCAAACAATTATGATTTCAGTTCCTGTTTGTAGATAATGGTTTCTAGTTTGTCTTAAAAATAATTGCCAAGAGTTTTTAGGCATTTAAAAGATTTTTAAATTGCAATTTACTCTAGGCTGTGCACATTTTCTTATTTTCTCACTGTTTGATTTTTAGAAAAATACAAAAACATCTGAAAATTCCACAAAAATTCTCATAAACATTTCAAAACTTTTAAAACCCAAAAATATTTTCTTTGGATTTTTCTGAGCATTTTTGACTAATTGAAAAATTACAAAAAGAGTTGGTGTGCGTGTTTTTAATCTTGTGAATATTGCATCGTGTTATTTTTGAAAATAAAAAAAATGCAAAAATCAAAATCACTAAAAATTTAAAAATCAGAAATATAAAAAAATTAGAAATAAAAAATATAAAAATATAAAAATATAAAAAAATCATAAAAACCAAGGATACTTGTCCTTTGAGATTCCTGTTTTCTTTTAATTAGTTTCTGATTAATTGAATAACCCTCGGGAATTGTAGCCTCCCTGAGTTCGACCCTGTCCGCTATACAGGTTAATAAGTAGCAAAATTTAAAAAAAAATTCTTTTGTTGACACGTGATTTTGGGGATTAAAGCAACGACCTTTTCACCATTAACTTTCCGTCGCAAATTTTCCGACTTAACACCCACAAAATCAAGGTACAAGCGACAAGCACAATAGGTAGTTCTTTTACTAGTATCTAACTACCCTAGGTATCTAAAATACCAAACAACATGCTCAAATACAAGAAGGTAAGGTGACTTTCCTTGTGGGCTCCCGGATGGAGACCCAAATGACGGCTCCGGCTTCTTGAGGTCATTCGCAACGAGGCACCTAGCTGCTCCCACACTCGTCCAAGCTGCAGCCCCTCTCGAACTGCAGCCTATTCGTTGCTCCTCCCAAATCCGCAATCTAGCCACTGCTCCTCTTGAGCTCAGCTTCTCTCTCTCGCTCGCACTTTCGCACGTGGAGGAAGGAGAGGGTTCCAAAGAACCCTCGCTGCTGCTCACTGGAAAAGGGGGTCGAAGCTCCTATTCTCTGGAAATGAGAGGGATTGGCACTCTCTGAAGAATAGCATCCCACAATTGGGGATTTCATCCCTGGAAATGGGCAGCCGAATGGGCGCTCCCAACTTGCTGAAACTTTCAAAGATGCCCCTGAAAATGGGCAAAAAATGCTGCAGCCCCACTTGGGTATGGAATAATACCCAGCAGAATGGACCGTGTTTTCGCAAAAGCATTTGTATCCCCAGTTCGCCATGATAATTTCCCACTTTTTTTGATAGTGTCAAAATGAGGACCACCAGACCTGATAAGCAGCCATCACAGTGGCGAGGCAAGATCGACGGGAATAACTCATTTTGACATATGAAGCTAAAAAAACAATATGAGTAGAATTTTTCTCTTCTTTTATTATTTTTTACTTGACTTTACAACTGTCCCACACGCTTTGCCCATGGGATTGATGTCAATACTATTGCTAATTGGAGAAATTGAAATTCTCTTGACCACTTGATATCTAATAGAAAAGAATGGCCACGATAAAGTGCGGAAGGGCAAGGAATCACGTGCATAGATGCTACTTTCTGAAGGATGGTATGTTGATATTTGATAAATCACACAATTTCGAGGATACTAAAGCTCAGTTGTGAAAAGCGTGCACACAATACATAAGTATCAACAAAAATCCTTCTGGTTAGTTCTGGTGTAGCAACTAATGATCAACTTACATAATTTCAGAGATCGTGCGGGTATAAGATTAAAGCATCTTCGTTGTACCACATTATCCGGTCTTTACTGCAGAGAATATGTTCTTAGAGGACATAATAAATGTCATGGAGTTCTCAGAGAATTATCGGCTAGACAAGTTGGAGTAAAATGAACAATTACTCTGAGGAAAGGAAAGATTGATCATCCACCCGATCGGTAAAGCAACTTCTGCCCAAGATTTGATCGATGTACATATTTGTGATGAATACATTATCATGTAGCTCTTTCATTCAATGTAATGCTTAACTAGTTTTAATCATGTATGATGTGAGAAACCTCTCTAAAATATGTTGTTGTGCGGAATTCGAAATATAATGGGAGAAGTTCTTTCTATTTCACTAGTCGAGAAAATGTCTATTTATCAAGGCTACGGTTCCTTAACTGTGCTTTATTTTAAATGAGAAGAACAACTCTTAATTATAAATATTATCCATCCTTATCCTTTGTGTACCAACCAAATGGAGAATAGCAAACGACCATCTCTTATACATCATTAGTCCTCCATCTATCATCCCTCCAAATGAATTAAACAATGTCTTCACCATCCTTATCCCTCCATTTTTATTGACCCTTCATCTCCAATCCGAACATCCCTACAGATTTCTTGTTAGGTTCAAAGATTCGATTCGAGATTAGGCTCCATGACTCTAACCACCACTAGATGGCATACATCATTCCTCAGTTCATCAATGTTTGTAATTGAAGGGAGGGAACGAGATCACTCTGCTGTGACCCAAGTTATATCAGAAATGCAGTAATCCCATTTAAGTTTTGTTGCGAATTTAATCTTGAAATTCTAACCGCGTTGATTGAATCTTTGGTTAATCTTATATATCTACCCGATTTCGTAAAAATCCGTTATCATTTGATATTTTATCTTAATGGTCAAACATATGTTCAACGTTTAAGCAACTTAAATTCTATTTAAAAAACAAACGAACCTTTGACTATTAAGATAAAATAGCAAATGATATCAGATTTTTACAAAATGTGATAGATATGGAAAGGATTAACCAATGATTCAATCTATAATATTTAATTTTCGGATTTGAATTCACAAAAATGGGATTACAACTGTAATTTGGGTTAGAACAGAGGATCCCCTCCATGACGGGAGTGTCTCTTGGACACGCATTAAACTCAGGGGACAAGAGGCGGACAGGTTATCCTTGATATGGCTATGAGATGGTGGTGACCGGTGATTTGAGCATGTAATGTTAGATTTAAACGTAGCTACCGGTCAAAAAAAAGCAACGGCAAACGGGCAATGTTCGGTGCCCAACAACACTACTGGGCCGAAAAAAGAGGAAGGTGAAAAAAAAACCCAAGCAGGAAGGAAAGTAGATAACCCAAAAAAGCCAGGCATTCAAATTCAATCAGCTATAAGATTCCTTCAACCACCACCACCTCAGCCAAAGCTCACATTCTCTAGTTGTGCAATCAATTCCTTCAACACATCTCGGGCAATCCATGGCCCCCATAGTTCCAAGTTCCAACCATCACAACAAAGCCGCCACCGCCTTCGCCCGCACGAGTCAAGACCCTAGCCCGCAGCGGCATCCAATCCATCCCCGATGAGTACTTGCACCCTAAAGAAGAGTGCGACGGTCTAGGGGATGCCTTGGAGGAGGCAAAGAAGACAGAGCAAGGCATGTACCAGATCCCAACTATCGATCTCGCGGGCTTTCTGTCAGGGGATGAAGGCGCACGCCGATCATGCATTGCCTCGGTGAACAAAGCCGCGACCGAGTGGGGCATGATGCATGTCGTCAACCACGGCATCCCACTGGACCTCATCGATCGGGTGCGCACTGTGGGGACGAAATTCTTCCATCTCCCGGCGGAGGTGAAGGAGCAATACACAATTGATCAGCCGTCTGAAAGGATCGATGGTTACGGTAGCAAAGTGACCAATAATAAGAGCGGGCAGCTGGAGTGGATGAGCTACTTCTTTCACTTGATCTTCCCGGAGGACAAGGTGGACCTGTCGATTTGGCCCCGGGAGCTGCCGGAGCTCGTGACGGAGGAGAGCCCTGCACTGTTTCCGCCGAGGACGTTCGGTCAGCACGTGGAGCAGAAGCTGTTCCGCAAGCCGCAGTAGGATTTGGCGGGAGGATCCTCAGGGGATTTCACAGCAGAGGATCCGCCCTTGCAAATTGGTGGAGAGCAGTGCTCTAAACCCAAGAGACGGTTTACACGAAATCCGATTTTTGTAAGCTCTTACCGTGCGAACCGCTCGAGCGCAGGCGTCTCTCGAGTTTACAGCAGTCCTGTGCCGTAAAGCAGACGATCTGCTCTAGTTGGGGATGATAGATGTCAAGGTCTGCTGCGGTCCTTAACAAGACATACACATAATGCTGCTTCGGCTGGCCTTTTCTCCCTCTCGAATAAAGTTTTATTATCACTATTTTGGGATTCTTACCGTGTCCTTCCCAAATTTCTCGATTGCACTTAATGCTCCAATTTTCTTTGCAATAACATATTTCCAATAATACTTGTGTGCTAAATTTTTTGCACTGCTAACACGTGTCAGTGTGTGCTTCCACTGGGTTAGTTTAGCCATATATGAGATAAAACATACCCTGGTGTGTTCAGTCTAAAGTCTAGTTAAGAATTGTTACCTTATATTCATGACCCCTTGTCATCACAAGGTAAAGGCGAAGAGCGCTATGTGTGGTAGGTTAGAGCTAGAGGAGGTGTCACGAGAGGACAATAGGTTGGGGGTAGAGGGGCAATTTGGAGCGGGGGGTGGAGGGGGCAACCGGGGGCATGGGACGATTGATGAAGGAGGAGGCCACAAAAGGAGGAAAAGGAAGAATGGTGGATGATCTTTGGGAGGAGGAGGAGAAGAAAACAAGAAGTTACATTTGTACCCTTGCTTTTAACGTTTATTTGAGAACTAAACATGCATCAACTAACTTGAGGGCGTAAGTGTTTTTTGATAATTTTTAGGAGCGTGAATATTATTGTAAAACAAATAGGAGTACAAATGTAATTGCAAAAAGCTTTGAAGGACACAAGTGTAACAAACAATCCAAATTTTTATGTAAGTTATACAAAAGTTCTTGTAACACATGCTCGATTCCAATATCACACCGGAGCTTAAAGGTTATTATGTGCTATATGATTGTTTTTCCATTTTTGAATGTGTTTTGGAACTAAAAGAATTAAGTTGATCATGCTAGCTTTCTAGCCTTAAATTACATTAATTCAAGATCATATAGAAACAATCTTAAGGTATCAATTATTACATTGTTACAATGTCAAATTTAATTTGAGTGTATGATTTATAAGCTTTTCTGTGATTTTACTCTCTCTCTCTCTCTCTCTCTCCTCATAATACTACAAGATTTACATAACATATTTGACGATTTTGATATTTGATAGTCAAGAAATCTCCTTTTGTCGACTTGGATTACACAATAGAAGCAAATACAACAGTAGAGAAGTTTAAGTTTTTAGAACTCTGGGCATGAGGTTTATTAAGAGAATGGGTTTCGATGTACTTGACAAAAGGTTCATTATTTAGTCGAACATAGATTAAAAAAGGAGTTTTCTTAATTGTGCCCTCCTTAGATATTGCAATATCAGTTATGTCCCTCCTTTTTGCAATAGTAGATCTGCCCTTGACTTCTTCTATAACGATCACTTGTGCTCCTCGAGTTAGTTGCCATTTATCCCCATCCCAAATGTACGTTAACTTTCGGGATGCAAGGGTAGATAAAAAATTGAGGGAGAAATGTTATTTTTCTTCTTCTTTCTTTCACTCTTTCCCCTCCTCCTTGATAAATCCTGAAATCACCATAATATTGATTTATTGTCCCTATAGCTTCAACACTTTCATTAACAATAATCAATAATTAACTTAACTTAATAATTAACCTCTTGTAGTTAAATAATACTAATAATTGCTCATAAATAAATATATTAGTGTGCCCATTATTTTATGTATTTCTTTATTATTAAAAATAAAATAAAAAATAGGTGAATATTGTATAAATATTATTTAACATTAACATAAATAAAAAATACAAATAGCAAAAAAAAGAAATAAGCATTTTTAATACCTTAAAATACTTATAAAAATATTATATGTATAAATATGTATTCTCACTCTGAGTTTACATGAAAGTTGTAGATCTCAAAGTCTACAATTTTCATGTTGAAATCTTTTTGATTTAACATATATAACTGTTTTTAATTTGATTTTATACTATATTTTTATTTCTCTTAAGTTTGATTAGGCCACATGGCTCCTCTGGTTGAACCATGTGTCCCGACCTTTTAACCCTAGCTGCCTCTTCTATAGGACCATTAGCCGCTCATCAGTGCCACACTCACAGCCCTCTGATGCGTTTGATCAGATGACATCGACTTATTCCTTAGCGCTTCATTCTCAATGGTTAGATCTCACGATCCAATGATTGTTGCATCATTTATGAATAACTATTCATCAATCTTTATTCTCCTATTTTAGATTTAAATCCTTAATTAAATACATGTGAATATCATTAACTTGCATGAATTAAATTTAACATTTGATATGCAATTAACACATAATTATTTGTATTCAACCCCAAAAATTTAAGAATAAAGAAAATAAAAATAAACATAAAGGAAGTATTAAAGATAGCGATTGACCCTAAACCTCGATGCCTAGTCAAATATTGATTATATCGACACAAAATAAAGTAGGGGAGATAGGGCAAATAATATACATAACACACAGAAGCCCTAAGTGTATATTACACTATAAATAGATTATTTTACTACTATTTTATTTTTCATGACACTCACTTCAAATAATAAAGTTTTCAACATAAAACTTGTAATAATTAATGTATAGAAAATATAAAAATAATCGCCAATAAAAGTCATGCATAGTGCACATGGTACACACAGATGAAAAAGCCGCAAATATGATTTCATTGATCAATATCTACTCCATATAAACTCAAACTAAACCAACCTCACCTCAAATATATTTCAAATTAAATTATCTATCAAATGAAGGTGGTTTCATTTCAAACAGATCTAAGATACAAAAGACAACTTTTTAAATCACCATTGTACTAGGGTATCTATATATAATATAGTTTTATTTAATTATTTACATTTCATTCCCTTTATATTTCTATATAATTATATATTATATAAAATTTATTAAAAATATAAGAATAAATTAATACATTTAAAATAAATCCAAAATAAATAATGAAGTTTAATACATATGTATATTATGTATAATATGTATACATGTAATTATTTACATACATTGACAAAATAATAAAAATAAATAAAAATATTTAAGTACATAATGAATAATGTTGTAAACATATAAAATATGTAAACATAATATGTATATAAAATTCAAAATAAAAATAATATACACAAAATATAGTTATATATACCTATATGCCATATAAATATTAATATATAAAAAATAATAGTTGTCAAAATAAATAAAAATTACCTAAAAATAGTTTGTAAAATAAGAAACAACTTTCATATTTTAAGATTTAATTAATAAAATCTTTTTCTATTCTATTTTCATTTTATTTCAATGTTCATCCCTATTTTGTCCTCTTGCGGTTCACCTGGACAAATCAAAGCGTAACTCCTGCAGACCCAGGTCAACTCCCCATTCACCCTTTGGACTGGTCCTTGGCATGTATTTGCCTTTTTTCACCAATTTTTGAGCATAATACAATATTCACCTCTGCCCGATTTCTTCATGAAAATTTTCCATCAAGAGGTCAACTTTCACGCAGATTCATGCACTTTATTGGTCAATCCTGGAATTAGGTAAAAAACCCTAATAAAAAACCCCTCTCCAGTCAAAATTTCTTCTTGAGCTCCAGTCCAACCCTAATCCATTTGGCTCACGTAACCCCTAGATTACTTCCTATAGAAAAACCCTAGTGACAGGAGGTTCTCCCCTTGTGATTCAATGCAATGAGAAGGAAGGTTGGATTGGATTCACCATCATTAGAGGAATCTTCCATGCAATTTCAACTCCTAGGCCGTATAATTCAGGAGAGCCTCTTATTTTCTATTTTCAATTCCTTGAGTAATCAATAGTGTAGTTCTGCATTTTGTATCACTTGGTTTCATCTAATTTTGCATAGAAGTCAAAAAAAATCCTGGTCCCAATTGTTCCTGATTGTATTCTGAATCCCTAACATACCCCCATTTCGTTCCATATCGCTTCTTGACGCTCCAACTCACCTCCACTCACCCTGATCTTACTCAGATCAGGAGATAAGATAATCACCCACTTCATCGGAGACCACTGCCACACCTCATCCCTCACTCATTTACACTAATAATAGGGATGATGAGATCTTCACCCTCGAGCTGCGAACCATTATGTGCATGTCCTAGCTTCATATCACACCACCTGGGGTCAATTCGAGTCCCATATTGCATTTCCATGTGCCCCAACCTTCGTTTAGTTCCCAACCTCCTACAATGTGGCATGGGCCCTTCTAAGGCATGCAATTGACATTCAAGACTCCCACGATCATTTTGAGACCCGCAACATCTCTAGAGGTGGCTGGAGATTAGAAATCTTACTGATCAAAGCAGTCCTGACAAGGCGTTCTTCACAATTCTTCCAGAGGTCTTCTCAACCATTGGATGAAGAAAATGCTCAGTTTTGATCAGGAACATCGGATCAAGCAGCCCAACAACCATCAGATCCATCCTAGGATCTCATCTCAGATGCTCATCTACGAAGGGACATCGACACATTTGGTGTATCCACATGGATAAGTAGAGCACCAAGAACCATCTGATAGAGCATGAATTTTGGTATATTGCATATTTTACCCCACACCTTTTGTATATTATTTTTAATATTTGAACTCTCATATGAAGTATAATAAAATTAGGATAAATTACAACTCGAATCCTAAGCTTTATTTTATTTGCATATCAGTCCCATGCTAGGTCACCTCACGTGGCTCTCCAAAGAGGTGCCTGATATTTTGCAAGGCATCCCTCTAGGTTTATTTATTTCATTTTAGTCCCATAGTTTTGTAAAACTAGAGAAGTATTTTTGATAAAATTGCATATTTAGACCTGAACTTTTCTATATTTGTAATTATACCCCTATCACACGTAAATAATTTTTATTTTTAATTGAAAACCTTGCATGTATGCCACTGGATTTCTTATCTAAGTTCTGCATGAAGACTTTATTATAATTATAATCAGGTCCCTTCTAGTGTAACATTTTTATTTATTGTATTTATGTGTATTAGTATTTTCCTTGGGCTAAAAATTATAGGAAAACTTTAAGTGCTCGGAACCCATATTTATCATATATATATATATATATATTGTAGGGTATTTAAAATTATTTTTATATTTATTAAAAATGAAAACATGTTATTTTCTCCTATTTAGCTATTTAAAATCATAAAAAATACAAAATGTTTTCAAAAGTTCCATTAAATTACAGTAGGTCTATTTTTTTATATTTTATTATTCAAACAAAAATCTTTAAAAATTTCAAACTAAAACCCTAAAAATCGAAAAACCAAAAAAATAAAAATTTACAAAAATTCTTCGGAAATCCAGGAATTATGTTTTATGTAAATCCTAAACAAGTTTTAGGATTTAATTTATTCATTATTTTGCATATTTTCAACTTTAAAAATCCATAAAAAATAGAAAAATATTAAAAATCACCAAATTTAGAGAAATATATTCAAAACCCAAGAATAATGTATTTTTGTGATTTTGATTTTACTTAAACTCTTTTAGAAAACTGGAATATATTTTCCTTGTATTACTATATAGTAGATAAATTATATACTTATTATATTTTTTATTATTTTCAAAATTAAAACGAAATTAAATTTTTTAAAATTAAAAACATAAAAAGTATAAAACGTTAAAAACGATAAAAATTTGAATATCATTAAAAATACATAAAAAAAGAAAGTAAAAACAGGAAAAAAATATAAAAATCTTTTAGTTAGATATAATTAATAATTGTTTTATCTATCCTCATTTGGCTTCCACGAGTTTGATACTCTATCGTACTTACACCTATTATAGAGTTCTAATAAATTTTGACTCTAACACACATTAATCTATATATTTGTGGGTTAATTGTTATTTGAAGTAAGGCTGGTCATGCAACGATTCCTCATCTAGCTTGTTAGATAGGAGACCATCTCTTTCACTTCATCAAATAGCATTGTTGTTGGGGAAGCAACAATTAGGACAGACATTTTATACATAGTTTATTTATTTGTATGATTTTATTTCTCTTATTTTTTTGTTAATCATTTTGAATTGTCTAATCACTTGTCTTTTACCTTTATGTGAGGGCACATATAACTAAGGCAGATCACTTAGGCAATCCCATGCACCCAAGCAAGGCGAAGGCCGACCCTTTTAGACCGGGTTCGGTAGGAGATAGGAGAGGAGGAATAGAGAACAGATAGATAGCAAGATTATATTTTTTTAGTTTAGAATAGGCTTAGGTTGCATTTTATTTTGGTGAGAGAGTGACATTTATAATTTGTAATAATCAATTAGACTCTAAACTACATAAACATTATTGGGTCAATTTCATTAGGTAATTGTTCAATTGGGGGATCTGACCATATTTTTCATTATTATTATTGCCTTGTACATCTCTTTATCCTTATTTTTTTCTTAAGTTTCAGTTGTTTCTTGGGATTTGAGTTTTCCACTTTATTTTCTATTTCATGACTTTGTTGACCCTTATACTTTGGATTTTCTTGATCGAGTAATTTATGTCCAAAGCCCTAATTACGTCATGTGCTTGGTCTGATATGCTTGGACTTAGATCAATTTAACTGGTGCTTCACATAATAGCAATTCCTATTTAGGACGATTTCATCGTTGTATTGCATGTAATGTAATCTTAATTCTTGTCAATCATCCCCATGGAAAGCGTTGGGAAGCCAGATGAGCCCTTCTAACTTAGCATTCATCAATGTTTTTTGACTTGCATTGCATTTTCGACCTCTCCCTATGTTTTTGATCGCATAGGATAAGCAAAGGAAATCAAGAAATTCATTAGGCCTTTGCATAAAAATACTCAAAAAAGTGAAAACTAGACATCTAAAAAAAGAACTAAGAAAACTTGACCAAATAAAATTGATTAATTGGATTTCATTATCTCGGGTGCTTAAAACCCTCATTGTTCTCAGGTACATTCTAGATAGAGTGACATGTGACCCTTAGGGATTATAGCCAAATTCCATCTCCGATATTACTTTGTTCATCACCTAGGTTCACTAAGTATTGGTGCTTTTATCAGTGCGTGGGCTAGTAGGGTCGAGTCTGCTTATTTGAGCTTAGAGGAACTGTGACGATAGATCCCTTTTTCATCGTGACACATTCGAGTACCCTTTGAGGGAAGTATTAGATTCACCATATTGGCTTCCTTTTCCCCTACTTCTTTGCTGAGTACTGGGCCCAGATACGATAACAAGGACCCTTAAAAAGTATAGGCTACAAGGTACAAAGGAAGTGGAAAGTACACGACACTTATCGGGTGAGTACTGACTCTGCTATAGGGATAGACCTAAAGACTAATCTTGAAATTATTGTTTGAGAAAAACAAATAAAATTTCTGAGATAATTGCCGAACTCTTATGGCTCATTATGTAGAGTTGGTGAATACACTCTTGTATTATGGTTTGATTGATTAGTCTTTTTGGTCAAGATGAAAAACATCATGTATTTGTGCCATGTTTGTCTAACACTTCTTATCATCCTTTCTTTTTATGTGCCCATTGTAAGCCTTTCTTATTTATCGTATTTTCTTATCTCCTCTTTCATCTCTGTATCATCTATTCCTCATCAAATTTTTTTATCTCTCAAGATGTCAACTCATGGATGGCTTAGTTCGAACTTCGTGGACACCAACATCGATTCCCAGAGGTCGATATCTCCAATAATTCAGGACGATACCCTTGGGACCGGTTGAGACTATGAGAACTACTCTCAAGCCTCCCTGCTTTTTCTTTTCTACCAAGAGTTCGACATGACTCTCTTCCCAAATTCGCTTCCTTATGGATGGAGATCGACCAATCTCCATACATATCCCCTAATTTAATAAAGTTCAAGATTTACCCTAATCTTGAACACTTCTCTTCATATGAAGATTATTTTAAGACTGATAAGGGTATATTTCCTCTTACAGACCAAGAACCCGATCTAGATTCCTCCTCATCAGACTCACAATTCGAGATGATTCTTCAGAGAGGAAAGGGGCAACAAACAAAGTAAAATGAGGTTAATGTGTAGATGCTCTCCTCCATAGGTCACTAACAACTAACGCACATGCTGAGACATAGGCTACTTTCCAAGAGATGTTGATGGAAATGAGGATGGATAAAGAGAACCAAGGAGGAGAAGCACAAGATGGAGGAGATGAATGCCCAACAGGTGAAAACCATAGAGGAGACGATGAAGTAAGAGAGAAACCAAAGATGACACTCAAAGAAACTTATAACCCAGGAGCCGGCCAGATCACAGAGTGGATCCAAATTCCTCAGATCCACAGACATTTCGGATTAAAGCCACTGTTGATCCTCTCTTTCCCACATTCCATGGAAATACAAATGAGGAACCCTATATCCATCTACAATAATTCAACTGCATTTGCAGAACCATGCACTACCCCAACATCATGTTGGAGGTAGTCAAGATGATTGACTTTCCCTTTAGCCTTCGAGATAAGGCTCTCTATTGGATATATCATCTAGGGAAGGTGGTGATGACATGGGAACCATTGAAATCAGCTTTTCTGCACAAGTATTATCCCTTAGGTCATCTGAATCAGATGCAAGACTTGATCGCGAACTTCTCACAGTTGTCCCATAAGCTTATTCACGAGGAATGAGAAGATTCAAGATATACAGGAAAAGTGCACCATCATGATATTTTGAAAACTAGCTTGGTCCAAAACATTTTTAGGGGTCTGAATCAGGATAGTCAGAAGCTAGTGGATGCCACATGTGGTTGATCTCATTTAAATATGGATGAAGACGTCGTATGCTAGATCGTTGAGGAGATGGCTGAAGGTTTGGCCACCCAATCTTCATCCTGCGACTTTCAAAATAATCTGCAGATTCTCTGCAAGCCTATTAACATGGTGATGAATCACCGATTCATCATCTTTATTCATCTATCTTGGCTTAAAATCACTTACAAAATACATTTAAATAACGTTAGTTCTTATTTATTAACAATTCAATATCATCTATTAATAGTGTATTATTATCATTATTTTAATTCAAAATAAATAAAGAAAGGAAAAAGAAAGAAAAGAAAGTTGTATATATGAAATAAATACATACCAATCCTCACTCCGAGAGTAGGTCAAGTTTTGATCTAATCAACGAGGAATAAAGCTGGAGGAGATATAGTCCTTAATTCGTAAATATCTCAGAAAATCAATTCATATGTACACATTCATCACTATTCATCACACACATATCTTGTACTATTTTATTTATTATTAATTCAATCTGAAATAAAAATGTCTTCTTCTTAAAACTTGTACATAAAAATGTGTTTCAAATAATAAAAACAATTACATAAATAAATCTTGTAAAGAATAAACGTGGCAATATTTTGAAAAAAATTATAAAATGATCGATCCATAGATACTGATAGAAACTAAATAGGCACTAAAAAAAGTGCACGCTCAAACATCATTGAATAACTCCTTATAAATACGGATTCGGTTCAATATGAATGAATATTTATTAAAACAATTCCAATATAAATAAAATAATTACATGTATGCCCTCCCACTTTTTTTATGGGGCACGTGCGCCTACCAACAGAAGAAGGAAATAAATCTATCATGTCTTGCTTGAATGATCATTCTAAAGAAACTTCATTTACATTTAAAACAAAGAGAAAGGGGTATTATAACAAGATAAAATATGGGTAAGTATCCATATGAGTTCGCAGATCCTTTTTAAGAATTCCGATTTAGAAAAAATTATAGCTTCTACTTCCCTTGTATCGATTATCATTCCAACGATTAGATATTGAAAATAGATTATAAAAACAACGTTTATTTGTGGCATAAAAGAATAGAAATTTCTTTTTTATAAAATGAAAGGTAACAAGAACAATCAATCGAAAATATCGATAAATTATTGCATGGTTAAAGGAAATAAAAAAGTCTATTTCTACAATTTCATTTGCATTGAATTTAAATATCAGTTCTCAAAAGACCTATATCTAGAGCTGTAGAAACATAGGAGTGGCTTGGTAATACACCAATTTGGACACATTATAAAATTACAAAATGTGTGTTTAGTGCAAGTATGTAGAAGTCGAACACAGGGAGAAAGGGGAATATACAAAAATATTGGAAAGAAGACAATGATTGTTTTTGTATTTTTATAATGATTTTTATTATTTAATAGGTTTATAATATCTATTTTTTATGTATTATTATATTTTTATATTTATTTATAATTTCATAGTTTATTTTATA
This sequence comes from Ottelia alismoides, assembly GCA_037367405.1. Taxonomy (NCBI): domain Eukaryota; kingdom Viridiplantae; phylum Streptophyta; class Magnoliopsida; order Alismatales; family Hydrocharitaceae; genus Ottelia; species Ottelia alismoides. Next base: position 118,470 of record JAZKJV010007122.1, read on the forward strand.
TTTATATTTTTTTATTTTTTATTTTCTTTTCTTGTAAAGAGATGAAGTAAATATATACATCTATATACAAATAAGATAATAGATATAAATTCGTATAAAAATAAAGAAAAGTTAGAAAAATACCCTAAGTACATTCTTTGTTATTTCTTAAGGGTATTAAAAATATTTTTTGGTGTTTTTATTAATAAGTATTATAAATATAAAATAAGTAAATATTTGTATAAATATACAATATATGCTAGTATATGTATAAATATACCTATAAACACTCAAAATGCACAAAATAAATTCTTTTTGTCTTTCTTATATTCTACTCTATTTTTTATTTTATCTGATTTTTTACTATTTTTTTATATTTTAAATGAATAGAAATGTCAAAACAATACTCATATTAATATAATGAATTCTTTTGGAATTTAAAAATAGGTAAATAGCTTAAAATTTTCCAAAACTGATTTTAATATATATTATATGCCATAAATAAAATTCAAAAATAGAAAATTCATATTTATTTTTGATATTTAGATTAGTAGGATTATTACCTCTATATGGTTGATTTGACCGCATACTCAACTCAGCTTGTAATACAGTTGGGTGGCTTGTTTAAGCAACTCAAGGTAGTTGAAGACCCATGTGGGTCAGGTTGAAATCTTGAGTTAGGAGACTTGAATCGTACTTTTTACCCATAAGGGTCTACATTAAACTCTTGTGCACTTGTGGATTGATTTCTTATACTGTGATTAAAAGTGCTACGTAACACTATTGTTATTTGAGTTTATTATTCGTAGTGAACCAGGACATATTGTTTGATACACCCACTCCTAGTTCGGTGTTCGTGAAAAACAAACACCGAGCACAAGACATGGTATTTCACATTGTGCCTGAGGTAGTACCATAGTATACATAATGATTCCTTTGTCTTGTGGTGTCTGGACTCTCTAAGTCCCACTCGTTCCATCAAATAACTTCAAATATTTATGAATGTAGTGGGGTACATACAGAAGATCTCGTACAATCTGTCAACGTGACCAATGAGTATCTTCGGAATCCGTACATGTCTTGTCAGCATGGATGTGTGCCTTAGCATACAAGGAATATGATTTGCATCATTGTAGCTTTGATCCTCCTCTTCATCAAGAAGATACTAGAAGTACCACAATAAAAATCATCAAGTTGTATCTGAAGGTGATGCTACTCTCCCTATCATGTGAACATTCATGATATCCATGTTAGAAGCAAGATAATAATTAAGCATAATGATGTAATAGAAATTTCATGTTACAAAATCAACCAACCATTCACGAATTACAAGGAATACTCCAATCACAATGACAACAAAAGACAATATACAAAGCACCAAGATGACACATGACAATGTTAGACACTACTAAATTTAGACAACTGCATATAAATTTGCAAAAGACACTACAATCATGACATGGTTTCACCTTCCCTACAGCTTCTGCAGCTGGATGCCAACACACATGGCCAACTTGGAAGGGTTAGTCTTTTCCCTGTCAAAAATGATCTGAGTGTATGGATCCGCCAAGCTGTAGGCAAGCTTGATCCATGCCTCTAGGAGGATTAATGGAAGCAAGGCCTCCATTTCATCAAGAAATATCCTCCACCCCAGCATAGGGGTCCTCCTACTTTAGGTCATTGAGATGTTCACATTACAACCCGATCATTTGCTCCGTCAGCCAAATTATTTCCTACTCAGGAACGGGGAAGGGAGGGTCCCACCTTTTTGAGAATGTTTGCGGCTAGACGATTGGCTGCCTAAGTCGGGGCGGTGTCTCCTTTGAGGCAACAGGTAGGCATGACCGTGCACCTCGATCGGTTGCATCCAGTCCAGATCCCCTAGATCCTGCCCAACCTCATCATCGAATATCTGCAACATTGATGGGTCATCTTGAAAGAAGGCTGCAAAGGACCCTCGAGGTGCGGTTAGAGAGAAGAAGGCAAACATTCCCATATGGCAGTGGACTCATTAATCATATTATGGATGAGGTGGTAGTGGGGGAAGCTATTCCTCATTCACTACCTGAAAGCCTTATCGATCTGCAACATGAAACTGTCGTCCCAGCGGCCCGCCGCACTAGCGGCCCCGACCTCCCCCACCCTAGCGGCCTCGACCTCCCCCGCACCAGCACCCCAAACCTCCCCTGCTCCAGCGTCCGCGCTTCCAACCTCCCCAACGGCCCGCTGCCCTAGCATCCCCGACCTCCCCTGCCCTAGCAGCCCCAACCTCTCCCTCCCCAGCGGCCCGACCTCCCCTGCACCAACACCCCATACCTCCCCCGCTCCAGTGCCCGCACCTCCAACCTCCACCCGCCCCGCCCCGCCCAGAACCCCCGACCTTGACCCTGACCTTGACCCGTCCCGCCCTAGCGCCCCCGCCCTTGCCCTGACCCGCCCCCGACTAGCCCTTTCTAAATCTCGCCCCGACCCGCCCGCCCAAGTCCCAGCCCCACCGGCCAGCCCCGACCCACCCCAGCCCCAACCCCAACGGCACCCCTAGCCTTGAGCCCAGCCCCTACCCTAACATCGCTCCTAGCCCCAGCCCCGATCCCCACACACCCCGGCAGCATCTCAGTCGGTTCTCAATGTTCATTCTTGTGCTTGGTCCTCAGGTCCTACTCCCAGTATACCCATCCCTTCTTTGACCTCGCCGTCTTCGAAGATGCTGCGTCCACCCATTGGGACGGTCTCTTCTTTGTCTGACTCGATAAACGGAACTATTCATCCTTTACCTTATGCCCGCGCATCTCCTACTCATCATGGATTATCGTGGTCTTGCTCTACAAATATTTCTTGTGCATCCCATCATCTTGGTGGAGTGATATGTCCTTTTTGGAACTTCCATTGTTGTCTGGAAGGAAGGGAAGGGAGCAAAGGGATTACACGTTTAATCTCTCATATTAAGAGGGTGCATCTTTCCAGTGATGATCGGACGTCTATTATGCAGGACGCAATCACGGTTGATCTTGATCTATTTCTTGCAGTAGAAGGGACCTTGAGGGTCCTGGATCAATGGTTGTGCGGAAGGTGCATGAAGGTACAATATTTTTATTATTTAGCCAACATTTTTATTTACAACTTTTATTTTAAAATTATTTTATTTAAGGTTGATTTATTTACAAATAAAATAGTGTTACTTTTATACAAATATACAAATTAAGTTAGAAGTATTTACAACAAACACTTTTTTTGATTTTCTGATTAAGGACCCTATCTCCCCCTACTATATTCCAGGTTGATCAGGTCAAGTATTGACCTTCTCTCCGAGTTCGGGTCATCTTGTATCTATTATATATATATATATATATACAGTTTTCTTTCTTTTATTTATTTTTCCTTTCTTTCTTTCTTTCTTTATTTATTTTAAGTTAAAATAATATACAAATATACAATATTTACACACGGATGCAAGTTAGTAAGAATATGATGTTAGTATTATGCACATGTGTCTTATAAGGGATTTTAAGCTAAAATAAATGAATAAAGATGACGAATCGCAGATTCATCATCCCCCTATGCTTTACCTTTGCTAGTCCCTTAGCAAACTCTTATTTGAAAGAATAAGTGAATAGAAGAAAAAAAGGAAGGAAAAATAAAGAAGTTATGACAATATTGAGTATTAAACTTTTCTTCATAAAATTGTAGTTTGGAGCTTTATCAGATCTTTAGAGTATTAGTATGTCGGGACCTTAATGGGAGATGGATTTAAAACCTAACAGCCTCTAAGTTCCAAAAGACTCCTATTCAGGTCACCTCAACAGTCAGGTCAGAACAAGTCTACATACACAAATTCTTGTGACTATAAATTTTTACTTGTACCATGTAAGTAAGATATAGCTCCCCATCTCAAAGGTAGCAAAGAAACAGCCTCCCTCAACATGGTAACTCTAGTTCCCTGATCTTGCAACTCTTTCCTCGAGAAGCGGAGATATTCCATTCTAAGTTCAAGTACAACCAGCTCAAGAAGAGGGGATGGAGAAAAGAATGGACGGTAACCAGTGTAGCTACCTATCCTTGGATGCATGATCAGTATAGACAAGTCATCCGCTGCAAGCATACAAAATATTGTCTTTCAAGATCTTATTGTATTTTTTATCCTTGTATATACACTCCGGCAGGCATTTTACTTTTCAAACATGCATGTCCACTTCTGAAGATTCTACATTTTTCCATACTCTTTATTTTGAAAGTATATACAAGGTGCAGCATGTACATAAGGAGTTTTTCCTCTTGAGCCAGTAGACTATCCCTCTTTTGAAGCATTATTGTAACCCCACAACATCCTGTCTTTAGACCTCAACATCTCTAGACCAGGTTGAGACGCACTTCCTTCCCTAGAGAAAGACGAGAAGTTCCGCCTAGATGTACTACCCTCGTATGCTACCCCAAGCCAAAAGATTCTGCCTCCTCACTGCCTCATCCATGAAGAGATACGTGTAGAGTGCTTTGTCCAAGATAAGCCATGGTCTTAAAGAATCATGCGTGTGTTGTTCAATATTCTACTTAGACTACTCAAGATGACATGTGAGTATAGTCTTATGGACTCAAAGAATTAAGTCACTAGTACCTGAAGTTTTAACTCCATTTCTTATAAGGTTCCTCTGAAATTAAGTAGATTAAGGTCCAACTAAGCTCCATTCTTCAATTTTATTCCAGACTTAGTTTAAATGTCAATATTATCCTGAAAAATGCACATGCAAATGCAAGCAAATATGAACAATGCAAAGAAAGTATTTTTAAAAAAAACTTGATGCATATGTAAAAAGAACATTTTTGACACAATTTTCTAATATTAAACTTTTTATGGATTTTTGCAGGAAAATGCAGATGTATAAGAAAGTTTTTTTTAATTATGCAAGTTTTTATAGATTTTTAGTTTTGTAGTTTTTTTCCTTTTAAGGACAAGGGTTAGTAGAATATATACAAGTGTCTTTTATTTGTTTGTTTTTTTGTTTTGTTTTTTTGTTATTTTTTATTTTTGTTTTTTTTTGTTTTTATTTTTTTACACGCATTGATTTTATAGAATTATATACATATGCCCTAAGTAATTATCTTAAAAAGTACAAGTTATGTCTAAAGTATATATACAATATATATGACACCCCCCTATACTTAGCTCGAACTATGTCCTGATAGTGATCAGAGAGCGACAAAGGAAGTCATAACTCGTGCTAAGTATAGAAAAGTGAAAAGACCCTATGTTGCAACGACTCAAAGAAAAGATAAAAAGAAGAGAAGATAGGATCAAATAATCCTAAGTATAGTAGAGTGTACAAAAGGGAAAACCATTGAAAATAATGTACAAACTCAATGGAAATACAAAAAACGTGATATGTACAACATCACCCCCCACCCCATACTTAGGGTAGAGTATCCTTAAGTATAGGCAATAACAAAAGTGATGAATAGAACGAATATGAACAACATAAATCCATCACCCCCTATACTTAGGATAAAGCACATCCTAAGTAGCACATATACACACGAAAAAGGGGTGAACGATAAGATGGGAGAAGAAAGAGTGAAATGAAGGGATATACAAGAGGAATGAATGTACAAAGGTCAAGAAGGTCGAAAGTGGACCTTCTTATGGGACCACTGAGGAATGAATCTGATAAGCTGTAGGTTGATATTGAGGTCATTGTTAGATACAAATTGATCAGGATCGATTAGGAATGTATCCTTAGCGATTTCAGAACGTGCAGGCCTAAATCGGTTAGTTAAAGTAGTATGGTCATGTCCGGCCTGGGAAGTCTCGCAAATATCAAAGTAAAAAGGCTCGAATTCATTATCTGAAAAAGTAAGATTGATTCCTGCCTGGTGAGCCTCTACTGGATCGTCATATTTATCAAAAGGCCAAAATTCCTTTATAAAAGCAATCAAATCAAATTCAGCCTTATCAGTCTCATGCAAATCAAATGAATAGGAACGGACTCATCAGTGGAATTAGTCAAATCATGTACGTCCTGTCTAGTCTCATAGTCTGCCTTCCACTCTAGGGTGTCTATCGTGTAAATTCCGCAGATGTCATCAATGCATCACCACGTACTAGAAGAGGGAACTCCAAGATCTATGCTTTCCGAGTCTTCCTCCTTGAAGAGGAATTCTCGGGTCTCAGTATCATCTATTATACAATAAAAATATATGGTAGTATCATCATGGTCAAAGTCCTTGGGGCTGGCTAACACAAGCACATTCTCATGGGATGCAGGTCTTTGGTCAGTAATGGGTGTAGTGATCAACACATCACTCCCTACATCAGAACGGAAGCGAATCTCTCCTGATCCATAATCAATAACGTCTCACGCAGAGGTGAGGAAAGGTCGTCCTAGGATGATTGGAGGGTTCTCCACAGGGATGGAGGTCTCCATGGCAATACGACAAAATCAGAAGTGAATTTCATGCCCTTAATAAAATTGACAGCATTTTCTAGAATACCCTTGGCCTCTTAATAGATCCATCAGCAAATTAAACCATCATCCTAGTTTTCTTGAGAGGCCCAAGATGAAGAGACTATACCATAGAGAAGGGTATTATATTGATTGAAGAACCGCTGTCAAGGATAGTGATATCACAAGAATAGTCAGAGATGGAGCAGCTCACAAGAGGTATGGTAGTGTTGCCTTTCTTAAAATGTGGACGGTGAGAAATGGTGTAGGTAGTGTCCATTGTCAAGATGTTATGCTCAGATCTTCTCCTTCACTTTCTCTTCTTGTGTTGAGGAGTAGATAAATCTGTCATGGCATGTTGAAGTGGGGCTTTAACGATCTCATGAATAATGGCCACCACTTCGGGTTCAGTCAAATTTTTTAAATTTTTTGGACCCCCTCCATACAAGGGAGGAGATCAGAATCAGCATATACATGAGGATTGCCAAGAGCAGTCTGTACAGTGGCATCCTCGGGGACAAAGGTGGAACATGCAGTGAATGATTGTGTGGGAAAATGGTTTGGCATAGGTGCCCTCTCTTCGCAAAATGAATCATAAATGTGTCTCCTGAATTCTTTTTGGATTTTTGATTTTTTCTCATTTTTTGTATTTTGGGTATTTGTAAGCTCTCATGATTATCCTCAAGTAAATCCATATCCTCCAATAGTGGTGCGGCGTTCTGGATCTTATTGATGTTAAATAAATTGATAATCCTCGAATTCATATGCTCCATCATCTAGTTCAAGGTCTCAAGTGTGGACAACATGAAAGGTGACTCCAAAATCCCAGGATCGGCTGAGTGGGATGAGGGTGGGTTAGAATCAAAGTCCTCCGACTCCTGAAATAATGAGTTAGGCATATATGCACAAAAATCAGGAGGAAGGTCCTCCTGGAAAAAGAAAGGTGAATCGGCAGGAGGGTAAGAGGGATCCGCGAAGATCAGATTAAAATAACTCCAGTCGGCCATCTTTGAAACAAGAGAAAATAATTAGGAGAGCACGAGGGTCAAGTCAAAAGGTGTGAAGAAAAAGGCGCAAAGCACAGAAGGATGTAATATTAGCAAGCAAATACAATACAAACCCTCAATTCACCAACTCAACTCAATGTGAAGACTGCCAAGGTTCGATCAATTATCTTATCAATTTTAGAGTTTGGTGATAATACAATATATTAGAATGGTTAAAGCGAGCTATTAGGAACTCAATGCTCTCAGAAGACTGGCCTGATCCCATAGTTAGATCTTTCCCAGCCAGTATGAATTGCGAACCGTTTACCGGCTACCCGATCAATTCAATCTATTAAGGACATCACGGGCCGCTTTACTGGCTATCAGAGAGATCCTCACTAGAGAACAACTATCCCAAGATAGTAGTATGAAAAGAGTTCGGGTGTGGTTCTATCCTAGTGTGTGGGTTGGTCTCTCACTACATACAAACCAAACAGTGAGGGGGTTACTCTCCCTAAAACAATGATTTTTCCTTATGTTTTATTTTAGGGTCGAATTTTCTTTAGCAGTCCCGTATTTTAGGTCGTTATCACTTGGTTAAAATATTTTCAAAGAATTACCTACCGAGTGTCGAATTTCCTTTTTACCTTATGTGATTGAAAACGAGGAAGGAGATCGGAAATGCCAATGCGCAACTAAAAACAATGATGCATGTAGGGGTTAGAGATGTGTACCTTGTCACCACCACTCTACATGCAATATGATCCGCGTATAATTTAAATACATAAAAATAAACTATCCTGCATGATGCAAGTGAACCGTCCTAGATGATAGCTTCTATTAACGGGCAAGAACAAGTTAATTTGACTAAGTCCAAATTACGCTCTACTCTATAGGCATAAAAATTCTTGTTTAGGGTGTTCGGACCTAATTATTTACCTAGCTCAAGCAAATTAATTAAAGCAATCAAGAGGTAGCTCACGAAATTAGCGTGAAATAAAGAAAATAAAGGCGATGAAAACAAATCTGATGAGGTCCCCCTAGTGTACCGACACTTTGCGAATTAGACCCCGCAACAAATGAATGTCCTTTTCCAAGTGTTTAAATGCTAAATAAATGAGAAAACTATCTATACTCCAGAAGATGGTCTCTCTCAAATTCTTCTACCCCTTCTCCTGCGCTCTCATGCGGCTTTGAGATGAATCAAGCCGCCTCCTCTTCGCTCTCTCCTAGGATCGCCTCCTTTGCTCTGTAGGCCCTCGCAAGAAAAAGAAAATAGAGAATGTGTAAGAAACACAATTATAACAATATGAGCACAAATAATGAAATAAATGCAAAGGATATAAACAATGGAGTGAATGGAAAATGTAAACAGATATTTACAATCAAGAATAGCAGGTCAAAAGAGAAACCTAACTGCCCTCGTCGTGCCTCCCTAACAACGGCACCATTTTTATGAGTGTGATCTTCGGGTTTTAGTTTATTATGATGAGATAGTCATCGTTATCCCCAAATAATCTTGTGTCAAACAAACATTTTTTTTCTTCTCAAGCTGTAAGATTAACTAAAAGTGAATAATGAAGTAAGAGAAACTTTTGCACCTTATTACCTGTATATCGGATAGATTCGAACTCAGGGAGGCTACAATTCCCGAGGGTTATTCAAATAATCGATGAAAATTAATTAAGAGAAAAGCAGGAAGCACAAAGACAAACAATCCTTGGTTTTTGTGGAATTTTCTTCTTTTTAATTTTTTATATGTTTTACTTCTATTTTTATTTTCTGATTATAAAATTTTTAGTTTTTTTAATTTTGCAATTTCTTTTCAAATAAAGAACAATATGGACAAGATAAGAAAGACGCACACCGAACTCTTTTTATATTTTTCAATTATATCAAAAATATTCAGAAAATCCAAAGAAAATATTTTTGGGTTTTAAATATTTTGAAATATTTTTGGAATTTTTGTCAAATTTTCAGATGTTTTTGTATTTTTCTAAAAATCAAATAGTGGCAAAAATAATGAATAGTGCACAACCTGGAGCTATTTGCAACTTAAAAACATTTTACGTGTTAAACAATCCTGGAAATTATTTTTATGATAAAATAGAGACAAATATCTATAAACAGGGACAAAAATCACGATTTTTGGATTTTTGTAGAATTTTCTGTGATTTTTATAAGATTTTCGACGTTTTCAATTTTTGTTATGAAAAGAATTAATATATGAAATTAGGATAGAAATTAAAAGACTATGAAATAAGACTACTCTATTTTTTTTGGAATTTTTAGAGTAATATTCAATTTTTTATGAATTTTTGAATTTCAAGAAGAGAAAAGGATATTGTTTTTTATTTTTTAAATAACGATAAAATGCGCTGAAAAATTTTTACTAGAAAGATAAGCACATTAGAAGCATAGCATGATTTTTGGGAATTTTATTGACTAAAGAAAAACATTTATTTAAATATGAAAAGCAAGCAAAGTCAAGTCTGATTGAAGGACTAGTTTGCAAACTCCAAAGTTTTACAACCAACTTTAACAAGGAATAAATAAGAGGGAAGAAAGTGTAATTTACCCAATGAAAGTGTGTCGCGCACGTGATGTTCTGGTTGACAGGGACGTTCGCGTAATTTTTAGAACTTTTGAGAAGGTCATTGTAATTTTTTCAGAATACAATAAAAATAACCCCTAGGGTTCCCCTTTCTTCTCAAGAAAGGGGGCTAAAGTTGGGCATCGCCCCTCTCCTAGATTTCACCAACTAACGGGAGCGAAGGGCGCCACCTTCTTCGATTGGCGGATTTTGATTGATGGTTGGCGGAGACACATGCGTCGCAGAGGAGATGGCTTGGGAACAGCTCAGGGACGCCACTTTTGTGGCGGCGGAGATGGCAACGGCTACATTGGGCTGCAGTATTTGATTGGGGTCGAATGGCATCGGTAGAGGTCGGAGGTTGACCAGGCGGTGGCAAGGGAAGTTCTTCTCAGGTGCGATAGTGGATGACACCGCATCGTGCGGCGGCACGCGAAACAGCGGAGGACCTAGAGACAGTGGTCGACCTTGCACGTGGTCTCGCATTGGGCGTGGTCGGTGAAGTGCGGTGCAGATCCTCCTCGTATGGAGGATGGCGGTGGTCACTTCGGCAACGACGCTGGACTAGTGGAGGAGCTCCAGCGGCAGAGGGCTGGGATGTCGTAGCATGGTCGGCAATCGTTGGGTTTCAGGAGGCGAGCGACAGACTAGAATTTTTTATTTTTTTTATTTCAATTGTAAACAGTAAACAGTAATAAAAAAACTTTTTTGGTTTTTTTTGTAAATAAGAAATAGAGAAATTTAAAATAGAAAATAAAAATTGTTTTTTATTTCTATTTTTTATTTTTTTAATGATCCAACAAAATAAATGTTAGAGAGAAAGAAAACAAATATTTTTTTATTTTTTTTTATTTTTTAATTTATAAATAAATGAGGATGCAAGCATGATGACTTGATCCCCAAAATCATAACGGAATGCGTGAGTGGGGATCCGACGAAAAATGAGGGATGGATCCGAATCTCCGACCACCGTGTGTGGCCGGAGTTGAGAGATCATGCGAGGTAGAAAAGAACAAAATATGATCAAGAAATTAGGATGAAAAATCGGGATGGTGACGGATCTAATAGTGATGGATTTTTAAGATCTAGAAAAATAAAATGATAACGAAGAGCAAATACGAGAAAATAAAACTACGATTAATCTAGGATAAAAATAAGAAGAAAATGTGGATTTCGCCTTAAGAGCGGAAAAGACCTTGATCACCTCGATGAAGGCTGACACGCTATCACCGGATAGCTCAGAGGCTAGGCACCCTTCTACGACAAGAAGACTCTTGAAGATCGGGCTCCTCTTACCAAAGATTGATCCAATTGAAAAGATGGAGAAGGAGCCTTATTAATAGATAGAATGGGATTGACAATTGAATTTTTGAATTTTTGAATGAAGATAAGGGATAAGAGAGAAGAGCATTTGAAATGAGATAAAGTAGAAAGATAAATATTTACGAAAAATTAATTACTTTTTTTGTATTTTCACCACTTTATTTATTGGAAAATTAAATGTTAATTTTTTATTTTTTTGATAGTTAGTTAAGAAAATTAACTATATACATAAGCTACACACAAATATGACATTATGTACATGGGTAAATATGCAAATTAGCTTTTTATATAATAATTTTTTAAAATATTTTTTTTCAATAATTAGTAAAAATATTTACAAATATTTACAAATATAATATGTATTAATAAATAGCAAAATTGCACAAACCACCCCAGAAAATTGACTTTTCAACCGTAATTCTAAAAATTATGAAATCAAGCCATTTTAAAGATAATTTAATTTAGAATACAATGGAAGTGAGTTTGGTTCAATCTGAGTTCATATGGAGCCAGAATTAATCTTTCAATTATTAATGTCTTTTTCCAAATGTGGTTACTTTTATTATATACATGATTTCATTGTGCAATTATTTTTATTATTTAGTCAACATTTCTATTTACAATTTTTATTTTGAAAATTATTTTATTTACGATTAATTTATATACAAATAAAATAGTGTTAATTTTACTCAAATATACAAATTAAGTGAGAAGTATTTGCAACACACATTCTTTTGGATTTTCTGATTAAGGACCCTATCTCCCCCTACTTTATTCCTCGTCGATCAGGACAAGTCTTGACCTTCTCTCGGGGTTTGGGTCAGCCTATATCTATTATATATATACACTCTTCTTTTCTTTTCTTTATTTTTCCTTTCTTTTTTTATTTATTTATTTTAGGTCAAAATAATATACAAATATACAATATTTACACATAGATGCAAGTTAGTAAGAATATGAGGTTAGTATTATGTATAGGTATTTTATAAGGGATTTTAAGCTAAAATAAATGAATAAAGATGACGAATCGCATGTTCATCAGTAACATTAATGATAGATTCATCAATGCAGAATTCATAGAGTCCACCAGAAGTTAGACTACCATCTGTAATATATTTATCATAATGATTTATGACAAGTTTATTACATAATAAGAATGAATGTCCATTTATAACTATCTTGGATACAGATATAAGGTTCCTTCTAACATCTGAAACATAAAGACTCTTTAAGTACAAGAACTCTCCTACTAGATATAATATACTTCAGGTTCTGAAAGCGACTACTACAATAGTTGCATCAAATCCAATCTAGATGGCTATCTCACCTTCATCAAGATTCCTAGTTTTCTGAAATAGATGCAAGAAATTGCATACATGAACAGAAGCACCAGATCGATGATCCAACTACTATATCGTCCTGTGAGAAAATTAATTTCATTGATTAAAATCTATTTTATACCAATTGGGGATTTACCTTTCTCTGTGGTTTTAAGGTATTTTGGGCAGTTACGCTTCCAGTTCCCTGGATTCTTACAGTGATGCCATACATTGTTCTTCTCTGATTCTGTTGGTGTAGAAGCATTAGAAGTTAAGCCAACAACTTGACACTTCTTCTTTTTCTTCTAGGTCGAATCCGTCTGAGCCCCATGTTTCCAACCATGCTTCCCCTTTGACTTGTACAACCGTTGCACTGCCAATGGGATTTTCTTTCTTCACTTTGTCTTCTGCAGACTTTAATGAAGCCATTAACTCAGCATTAGTTAAGTTCAACTTGTTCATGTTGTACGATACAATATAGTTACTGAAAGACTTGAGAAGTTACAACAGAATGAAGTCCGGCTACATTTCTGCATCCCTCTCAGCCCTGAGAGTTTCCAGTTCAGAGATATAACCAAAGATTTTGATTACGTGCTCTCTAACAGAAGTCCCTTCCTACATTTTGCAATGAATAAGTTCTTTCACAACATTATTATGTTGAGTATGGTTGACATCACTGAACATCTCTTTCAGATTCAGAATTATATCCTAGCGAGAATCCATTTCCACATGCTGCTTCTGAAGCACATTGGATATTGATCCCAGAATATAACACTTGGCCAATGCATGATCTTCATCATATTTTTGATTGAACTTTATTTATTCTGATATTATAGGATTTATACACTTATTGTTTGAGATCACGAATGAAATGCAATCATTAAACAGAACAAGATCCAAATTAAGGATCCAATACGAATAATTTAGCCCGATCAACTGGTTGACCTCTAGAAGCCTACTGAGTGGGTTCATGGATTTCATGTCTGAAATTAAGAGTGCATTGTATTAGAACATATAAATAATATATATTCAAATTAAATTCTTTGATTAAGTATTTTTAATCACATTAGTCTTACCTTTTTAACTTTAAAAATCAATCCCATATTAGACTTGCAAAGCAAGAGATATACTTACTGTTATATCTCTAGCAAGATCTGGGATCTTATTTTTACCTTTGTTACGTCTAAATAATATGAGAAATTGTAACTTGGATAAAAATATGTGGGAATGCATTCTGCCTTGTAAGTCCAACTTGTATTTTCCAATTTGATCTTTAACAATCATGCCCACCATCCCTAAGATAATGTTGACATGTTGTTAATTGAATCAACTGTCAACAGGACTAGAACCACTATGTGTAATCCAATATCAATAATATAAGGAATCGATATTGGGGTCACTATGCATACAGCCTTACTCTTTCAAGAAGCAAAGAGCCCGATCCATTTACGCTTTTATGTAGGAGTTGTCACTTGAGACATGCATATTCTACATACAAGCTATGGCGACGGAACCCATTGCCTTGATGAGAGACCATCAATATCATTTATATGATCCTCCATATCTCATTCAAATTTAATTAATTATTATGAAGCATATTCACATAATTAATTTTTCTACGAGAATTACAACTCTATTCATAATAGAGTGTTTATTTTAATTGGAATAACTAATTTAATCATATTAATTAAATATCAATCCAATTCAATCAATCAACAAACAATTAGGGATTGCTTTATATTATTGTATAGTATATACCCTCGTGAGTACATAGTATTTTGTATTTTAATAATTAGAGTACAACTTGACTTACTTTTATTATTCTTTCTAAAAAATGGATCCGATCAGTACACTCAAGTTATAGGGAGTATTTCCTTGACATGCAAGGCATTAATTAAGAAACCAAGATAGCATACATGGACTAGACACCTTCACCATTCCGATTGAGAACAACATAAAATAATGTGAATGTACTTGCGATTTTATTGATAATAACATAAATATTAGGCATCTTAAAACATTTTTGAGATCCTAAATTTCTAAGCATATCAAGCAACCATATTTTGCATGTAAAAGTTATCCTACAACTATTATAGGATAAATGAGGGGCTTCGACATAAAACATATATTCAATGTCCATTGATGCTTAATCGATTATTTTCATAAATATTAAGCATCAATTTAATCATGCAAATTTATAATTTCCATGATTTACATTGAATGATAAACACATTAAGCAAGAAGACTTCATCTAACCCAGTTTCACTAAATATAGAATATATAGCCCAAACAGAGTCGGAATCACGTGAAATAAATTTGAGATATTTCCTGGTTTGATTCAATACTTAATTCAATTGTTTATTTCAAGTTTTATTATAGGAAAACAGTAATCAAAAAATATTTTCTTACAGATCGATGAATACATGCAAAACCAATTCTATTGCGAGAACTTTTTGAATTTTAATTCATGTGCTTTTGGCGCCGACAATTGGCTATTGTTTTGGGATATATTTAGATATTCTAATTACATTTTATTATCCAAAAACCACGTCCAAACAGTGCATAAACATAGGGTTTTTATCTTAGTGGAAAAATAATTCGAAACTTGCATCTCATGCAAGACAGCGAGTCCCCGCGCATCTAATATACAAAACCTCATTTACCTAGGATTTTGGATCATATCCAAGACCTTGACCAAGGATATGATACCACTTGAATCTATGATTTATGCCTTCATGCATCACGGAAGCATGAAGATCGCATTACATGCGATCAAGAGCGACTAGTCATACTAGTTGCTCGGGGCAGTGGAAACTTATCTTCTTTAAAGAGATGAAATCACATGAATTGGGAACACTTCTCGAATAATTTCATCATAACCACAAATAAGATACAGGAATACCTCTTGAAGTGTGGTTGTGATCGTTGCCTCTAAAGAAAGAGACCTCTTGTCTCAAGTCCAATCCGACGAAGAAGATGTTTGCGAGCGCGTTGATGAGACATATGCTTCTCGCAATTCAAGTCGAAGACCCAAGCAATGAATCTCACAATTTTTTATGACAAAATCCTATGTATTATTAACGATCAAGGAACACTTAAGATGACGGAGATCCGTGAGTAATCGAAGCGGCAGCA
Organism: Ottelia alismoides; assembly: GCA_037367405.1. NCBI lineage: Eukaryota > Viridiplantae > Streptophyta > Magnoliopsida > Alismatales > Hydrocharitaceae > Ottelia > Ottelia alismoides. The sequence goes on from JAZKJV010007122.1 coordinate 134,236, forward strand.
CGACGACATAGCGACGACGACGAAGCTCTCTAGGTCAAGGAGTGGATGGCCGCTCTTGAGAGAGAGAGGGGGGAGGTGTATGACGAGAATTAGAGAGAGAGAGAGCTTGCAGTTGTGTTGTAAAAAGAATAGCTAAGGATGTCCCTTCTTTTAAACAACTTTGGATGTGCAAAGATTACAATCCATGTGCTTCATAAACCAATGGTTGAGATTGTTTTGTACTTTTAATCAGTGACCATGATTTTTGTTGCGTAAATTTGCAGCAACAATTAATTTATTTTAATTTAAATATATTAAATAATCATTAGTATAATTTAATTCAGTTAAATCAATATGCATAGAAGGATAAGGAAAGAGGCCAGACACCTTCCAATAATGGAGTTGTCGAACTCCTTGATTTTAGGAGTCAAGGGTGGTCGTCCACCCTCCATAATGGAAGGTGTTATCGTTATTCCAATTATGTGAGATATTTTATCTCAAATAATTCTTCATTATTTGCAATAATGTTTATTGAAAATTAATCCGCAAAAAGAATTCTAAATTATCTTGTGACAATTCCAATCATGCCATTGAAAAAATGTGAATCCTATTCAAATATCCAAAATAAAATGTAAATTGCATTTTCAATTAATTGTCTAATGTGAATACAATTTACATCAACATTTAATTCGTAAATACTATTTACAATTATCTCTCTCTCTAGTATATTATAAATCATATTGATGGTATACATGATTAATATGGATAGTGATATCCACATTATTCATATCCTTGGTAATTAAATCATATGTAATTATCTTGGATCTCCGTTCTCATGTATCAAAACAATATGAATCATATTCTTATTATTCATTATACTTAATATTTAATTATCAATTTTACAATGCCCAGATATATTATTCAACAATGAAATTATTCTTGAACTCTTTTAAGAATAATGTGCTTTCGACGTGGATACTTGGAGACAAGGATAGTGTGATTGTACATTCCACGCATAGTGACTTGGATGTTGAGATCATATCTCAAATCCATATCTCAGAGACCTCTCAAAGATGCTTGATTAAATCAAAGTCGTAAACCTAATCTTCTCGTTGTAACTAAATCGTATTCAGATCAACGTCCAATATTTGGATTAAGATAGAGTACTTCTCTACTAAGAGGAGCCACTAAAATCCAAACCTATTTAATCACTCCGTCTGAATGGAAGCGTTATGGTTATACAATCATTTATGATCACATCACCCTCGAGTATTCCTAATACCTGTACATCCTGCATGCTGGAAGACCTAGAATAAACTCGAAGTTCTAGATCACTTTTAGACTATCATCTCCAGGGTTTTATCATTATGTTTCTCATTTGGTCATTGGGAGTTGGCATCGATCATACATTTTCTAAAAGCATATATTATACCTACAAATTCTTGTCATGATTCCAAAGCAAAATGACCATAAATGGAATTTGGTTGGTTCTAGTACCTCATGAGTGAGCTCATGTCTTATGGTTCAGTAGCGAACACGTATGATACATTTGAGAGATCGTATTACTCATTTGACATTGTATACACACCATCTCGTTGGTATATAGACTTGATAAAGTCATAAACCTCGGTTTGTCAAGTGAACAAACTTAGACATATATCAATACATATGTCTCTGCTCTGAGGATGCATTCCTATATCGTGATAGTATATGACATAGGTCTTGGTTATCTCGATCTCGTTAAGTCAAATCATTGACCTAACTTATCCGACACCTATGAATCTCTATTCCTATGTAGAGGACATGCATCAAGAGGTCGAACAAATATCAACCTTTAGAGAAGCATTGCCATCTCCTTCTCAGGATGGAGATCATCTCTTAACAATCATTTGATGGTGCTTGATGGGTCCTCAATCTAATTCTTTAGATATCACCCAAGCACCAGCCTTTATGATTCAACCATTGAATTAACAGCTTTATGATTCAACCATTGAATTAACAGCTTTATGATCATTAAGATGGCCATGGTACATAACCTTAATTGTACTAAGAGACCTTATACATGCATTCATTCATTTAAACTCTAACATGGAGTGAAATAAATCAATAATCTCTATTGATATATCAAATATTACAATAACATTTATTGTAGAAATGGTTCACCTTGGGCCCAAATGGCCAATACTGACATTTGGTGTTGAGAGGAAAGGGAGGTTCAGAGGGGGTGGTAGGCAGCACTTCCTTGGGGGTGGGAGGAAAGGGAGGGTGGTGTTGTGGCAACAACTTGGGTTGGGAATTTAGAAGGGGGCATGGGTCAGGGACTCGGCTGGGTGTGTGCATATGGCTAGGGTCTCGGAAATTGTCGGTCGAGCTGGGCAGGTGAATCATGCATGGGTTCGAGTCAAGCCAATTTTGGGTCGGAATCTGGGGCAGCTCGTAGCCTTCAAGTTCGGGCCCGTGCAAACTTGAGCTTAGTCCGATTTGGTAAATGGGCCAAAATGGAGGCAATGTCCATTTGTATCGACGGTAGGCTTGAGCTTAGGTCGGGCTTGAGCAAGTCGGGTAGTAGGTTGGGTCAGACTGGCCCTAGCACGTGCTCCACCTTAGTCATTCTATCTCACTTGAACACAAATGTAGAAGAATACATAGGTCCTTGGTATACATCGTAAGCACAGTTTCACAACTACGAGGGTTTGTTCTACTCGATTGGTGGTGACACATGTTCAACCATCCACTAGTTATTCCATATGACACCGGGATAAGGAAAAATGGGTCACCGAAGTCCAATAGGATACATAATGAGATGGACATGATGGAGAACACAGTTCAATCCCAATGTGGAACATGTGGGGTAGAACGTCATAACAGGAGAAACACTACACATGAGAGGACTCAGAATACGTGCAGTAACTGTGGTGGAGTGGGTCATAATAGGAGGAAATGTTCTAATAGATGAAGTGCATGCACCCTATATTTTGCATTTTATAAAATTCTTATATCTCGTTGAATAATGTCACATTATTTCTACTAAATTATTTTTTTTTGAAATAGATGGAGTCAGGCCCAATTAATCGGGCACTTTTACAACAACAGCGGGAGCATTGTTCATCAATTGTTTGGATGGGCAATGTACTTATAACTTTTATCAATATTTGCATTCCCATTACGAAAAGCATTATGACATTAAATCTGCTTGGCAGTTTCAGGTGATAAGATGTCTACGTTGTAGAAGGCAGGAAAGCACATTGAGACATGTTCCCTTAAACAGGTGCATTGTTCCCAACATTTACCTTGTGGGATTTTTTGGAGTCATGCAGATGGATTTCATATCTTTGGACTGGCATCTAGTTACTGCTCTTGTGGAGAGATGGTACTCGAAGACACATGCATTCCACATGCACGATGGAGAGATGATTGTTACCTTGTAGGATGTCGCTTACATTTTTGGTTTGAAGATAGATGGCCTTCACATGATTGGTCCCGCCAATTCACCCAATTGGCGGGACTTTGCGAGCGTCTTCTTGGAGTCCGACTAGAACGACCCGATATTGATGGAACTCGTATACGCATGATGATGAATCTCATATTCATCATACTAAAAGTCAATTATTAAAGACTTAGCTTAAATAATTCAATGAAAATCACCAATAATTACTCACTATTATATTGTATTACAATGTGTATAATTAACCTATAACTATTGTATGTAATTAATTTGTAATAATTTTATTATTAAAAACCCATAAAAATGTAGGTTGATTAATTGTCAATAAGTTCCTAACCCTTAAAAAGACTAAAAACTACAAAAAAATATCAAAAGCCCAAAAATCGGTGTTTTTAACCCCTTAAAATAACCCCCAAAAATACTTTTTGTATAAATGACCTTTTTTAGCTTTTTGTCCATCATGAAACTTGTACATCTCATCGAGATCTACAACTTTCATGTTTTGACATTTTCTTATTTTTGCCACTAACTATTTCTTTTTTCCTTAGTTTTTATTATTTCTAATTTTCTGAAGTAGCCACGTTGTGCTCTCAGGAGCCGCCATGCGGCCTCACCCTTTTCCGTTGCCCGCCACCCACTCTCACCCTTGGATCAACTCCATCACCACCACTGAGCCATGTTGCACCCACAGTCGCTCGATCACCCTCTAGATGTGATCATAGTCGCTCCATCATGCCTCATCCACAACCATCGGATTCCCTTTTATCCTACGACTAGCATCGCTCCACGTCATCCACTCATTCCATGCCGTCGGATTACATCCTAAACTCCATCTGATCCACTCATCTCCGTGTATCCCCCATCTGTAAGATCAGATCCTTGATCTGATCCAACCCCTTTGACCATGCCTAGCCCTCAATCGTTGGATCTCTAGTTCCAACAGCTAGAATCTCATCGTCTACCTCAGACGCCTTCCCCCTCCATGCGTTACAACGCGACAACCGCCACCCCCTTTCAACTTTAACCAATGCCTCCAACCTTCTCTCCCTCTCATAAAGCCACCTACGTGACACCCCTAGATCTTCCATCCTCGCGTCGACATCATTGCCCCCGCTTTCACTCCTCCGGTCATTCAAATAGCCCTGCCACCTCATAACTGCCGACCATAGCCTCCTATAAAATCGCCATGCTTATTAGGACCAAGGAGTCGAGCTGACACCAAAAAAGGGCTCTGCATCTTAAATGATACAAGTCTGGGTGTTGAAGGTATCCTAGATACTCAAAAAAGACATACCCCGGTGTACTCCCAGAAAAACAAGTGTAGATGACCCCAACTCTCTTGACGGACACACTGATCAACAAGCTAAAAATCTACATGTGTTGAGTGAAAAGGTACTCGAGAGGCCCCTCGTTCCAATATGAGGGGGAGAAAAATAGACACAATCTTATGCCCTCCATTATATGACCGTCCATCTACTTTTCAAGTCTGAAAAACTAATGAGACGGTGGATTGAATGCAAGAATAGACTTATTCCCTAGTGTTGAGGATTGGGTCTAGAGGAGAGTCTCCTGGATAGGAACTTCGAGTGATGTCTCGACTCAACTCTCATGATTGCAGTACACTAAAAGTCATATCCTTATATTTTATGTACAAAAAGAGAGTCTGGGAATTAGAGAAGTTGGATTCCTTCTGACTAGAGCATTGTTAAACCCAGAATTTTAGGATCACTTAAACTAAGGGTCTTCGAAAAAATTGAACCTTGAAATTTTCACATGCACTGTCAGAAATTAATCCAACTTCTTCATTCTTTATATGCTCGAGGACGAGCATGGTTTAAGTATAGGGTATAATGAATCTCATATTCATCATGCTAAAAGTCAATTATTAAACCCCTAGCTTAAATAATACAACCAAAATCACTGATAATTCCTCATTATTATATTGTATTATATTGTGTATAATTAACCTATAACTATTGTATGTAATTAAATTGTAATTATTTTATTATTAAAAACCCAAAAAATTTGGTTGATTAATTGTCTACAGGTTCCTAACCCTTAAAAAGACTAAAAACTACAAAAAAAATACCAAAAGACCAAAAATCAATATTTTTAACTCCTTAAAAATACCCTTAAAAAATACTTTTTATACAAACGACCTTTTTTGGCTTTTTATCCAACAAGAAAATTGTAAATCTTATCGAGATCTACAACTTTCATGTTTTACTTTTTTCTAAATTTTTCCTCTAACTATTTCTTTTTTATTTTCCTTTGTTTTTATTATTTCTAATTTTCTGGTGCAACCACATGGTGCTCTTTAGAGCAGCCACGCGGCCGCACCCTTTGCGCCACCCCTCACCAACTCTCACCCTAAGATCAACTCCATCTCCACTGTTGAGCCCCGTTGCACCCACAGCCACTCGATCACCTCTGGACGTGATCACAGCCGCTCCATAGTGCCTCATCCACAGCCACGGGATCCCTTTTATCCTACGGCTAGCATCACTCCACATCATCCAGTCATATCCTGTCATCGAATTGCATCCTAAACTCCATTTGATCCACTCATCTCCGCCTATCCCCCATCCATAGGATCAGATCCCTAATCTGATCCAATTCTTTCGACCACGCCCAGCCCTCAGTCGTTGGATCTCCAGATCCAATGGCCAGAATCTCATCGTCTACCTCAGACGCCATCCCCCTCCAAGCGTTACGACACGTCAACTGTTGCCCCCCTTTCATTTTTAACCAATGCCTACAACCTTCTCTCCCTCTCGTAACGCCACCAGCGTGACACCCCCAGATCCGTCCTCGCATCGACATCACTACCCCCGCCTTCGCTCCTCTATCCATTCAAACACCCACGCCACCTCATAACGGTCGGCCATTGCTTCCTATAAAACCGCCACCCTCCACCTCCGAGCACCACATCCACCATCTTCGAGTACGAGCCCTAGCCCTCCTCCACCTCCCTGTAACAGACGAAGGTCGGAGGAGAGCCATCATGGCCTCTCCCTGCTCCGGTGTGATTTGTGGTTTTCCAGCCACGTTGCGGCACCTCCAAGCCTACCAAGCTCCGAGGCCTAATTGACCTCGTCGGGCGACGACAGGAGGCTCTAAAGGATGTTACCACAGAGCTCCTTGCCTCCTATAAAACTGCTACCCCCGACAACTATCCATCTTCGATGAGGTACTCCAATGCCTCATACCCCTTCCATTTTATTTTAATTATTCTGACAACCTTGTTCACCTTCACCCTCACCTGACCACCTCACGACCTCCACCCTACCACCAGCACCTTCGCCCACTACTCCGCTCACCCTCCTTCTTTCTCTGTAGCCTCGACCACTCTGTCCCAACTTCCCTCCAGTCCACCAGAGTCGAAGACCAGGTCTTCCATTTCCCTCCGCTCGCACAAGACCTCGCTTCACTCACCTTGCACACTCGCATGCCTCATCTATATTTTAACATCTACAGGTACATACTTCGTCAACGGTCGGACGTGCAACTGAGTTCCGACTCCAAGATCCGTCACCGGTGGAGCTCCATCGATTAGCCACTCGAGTCACCACCGGATCATTGCCACACCTCCAGCACCTTTGCAGGCCCCTTAGGCATCTTCTCTGACATTCACAGGGTCTCGCAGAGCGTGGAGGAGCCCCATAATGCTCGCCGGAGCCCCGCCTTCTCTGGTGGGGTGCGGTTGAAGAAGGAGATGCAGATACTGTTCGATCCTCACGATCGAACGGTCCATATGAAGCCACGTGATCTAGCCCGAGCCTCATGCCGCACCTACATGCTTGGGAAAACCATGCCAAGTGCCAAACCACCAACTCCAGCCACGTGGCACGAAGTTGCGATACGCCCCTGATGAGCCCCAGAACCGACCGGTCGTGTGCTCCACACAAGGCGGGAGCACAGTCGTAGTGTCGACCAACCAAATCCTGGGGTCAATCAACAATTAACCCACAAAGCAAGAATGTATCAATTAAGTCCCAAAAAAATAAATGTGAATTAATTTTTATTACTCTACAACAAAATGTATAGTGACAAGCATGTAGAGGTCGAACCACAGAGAGCAATACAAAATGCGTAGCCTAGATGTATCACCAAGTCATCCATGTGTGAAGCTTGTTTTTATGTGGGTTTTTAATTTTATATATATATATTTTTTTTTATTATAATTTTTATTTTGATTTTATATTTTATACCCCTTTTTTTATTACTTTTATTTTTTTTATTAATTATGTAAATATATATACTATATATATATATATAAAGAGATAGATATATATAAGAAGAGAGAGAGAAGTAATATCGAGTATATATATATATATTTATAAACCTAGAAACTTAATATATAGGCTCATATTGTTAACCCCTTTTTTTTTTTTTATATTTCTAATTTTTATATATTTTTCAATTCAAAAATGTCCACAATATAGGACTAAATAAATAGCCGTATATAATTTGGGTTTTAAAAATATCAAATAATACCCAAAATTGCCCAAATTAATTTTAACATATTAATGATAATATATAGATAATTATAAAAGAGAAAAATGTATTTTTAGGGTTTTTAAAGGGTTTTTCTAATTTTTATGTTGATTTTGGGGTTTTATGATTTTTATCTTTTTCTTTTTCACTTTTTTAGGGGTTTTCATTTTCTGGACTCAATCTATAGATATTTATACCATATATATTTTTTTTGGAATTTTTCAAAGACATTTTATAATTTTTTTGTATTTTATAAATTAGACAGTGAAGAAAATGCATGTTTTTGATTTTTAATAATTACCAAAATGCAACAAAATTCAAATCTAAAAATATAGCAAGCAAGGGTACCCTAACAGGAGCATATGCCTATTTTTTCAAAATTTTTCAAAGAAATATAGAGCACAAAATAAACAGACAAAGCATCCCAAAATATATGGCCTGGCAGGGGCATTTTTGCAATTATAACATTTGTTCGGGGTGTCCATGCAAATATCACAGTACAAATAAACATTTCTTTTTATTTTACAGGCCTTTTTACAATTATCAAAACCCGGCAGGGGTTATGTGCAAAAACTCCTGTGCCTCACGTGGGACTACACGTGAGACGCAGAGGGACCCATCTGCAAATAAAATTAAACTAAGGGATCAAACTGCAAATTGTACAAGTTATTTACAACGTGACATTTTATTTTTGGAATCAAATATTAATTACAAAAAGGCAGGGGGGTGTATGTGAAGTTTACCCCCTCAGGCGCTTCATCCAACGGCTGATCCTCGCTCACTTGCCACGCGGCGCCTCCACGTGAGCCGATACCGCTTCGCCGATGGAGGGCTGAGATTAGATCACTTGAGGTGATCTGACGGTTGCTGCGGGGCTCCATCCAACGGCTCCCTTCTAATCTGGGACCTTCATCTTCATCCAACGGCGGAGAGGGCGCATGGAAGAACAGGGAAGAACGCTCGCCTGAGCGAGCTTCTCCCGGCTGGATCTCGCACCTCCGCCGTCCATCACTGCTCCACGATGTCCCAAAAGCTTCCTGGAAGGTTCCTCTGTCGTCCGGAGGTGTTGGATCGACCAGAGGTACACTGGAGCACCCTCGCGAGGTCGGAGAAGAAGTGGGGCTCCAGGTACCTCCGGCGTGACTTGATTTCGCCTCAGGGTGCTTATTTGCGCACCAGACCTGCACAGGAAGATAGCATGGCTCGAGGGGATGCTCCTCGACCAAAAAGGTTGAAGCTGTGCAGCAACATGAGGTGGAACGGAGGAGCTCCGACGAAGGGCGGAGGAGGAGCTCCGATTCGCCAAGACCTGGGGTCCTGGGTTGAACAAGTGTGTGCATTTGATGGAGAACTCGAAGGGGATGGAGATGAGGCGATTTAGGCGGTCGGAGACAGATAGGATCACAGTGGGGAAGTCGCCGGAGCTCAGCTCCGGCGAACTTCGAATTTCTGATTTTGGCCTAAGCTAATCATCTAAATGCTAACCTAAGGGCTGGAATTAAAAGCTAATACTAAAACCTAACTACTAAGCAAGAAAGAACAGCTCTTATACCTGGGGGCCGCCAGGGAGCAGGGTGGTCGCCGGAGCACCACCGCGACAAAACTTCCTCCTTCTCCGGCCGAGTCAACTGCTGGGAAAGCTCCTCTTGTCACGAGGGCAACGCCAGGAATCGAATCAAGCACAGAAAGGGGGGTGAAATTGGCCAAATTCGAGGAGGAGGGCGGAGCTTTTTATTTATAGACATTGATGAGTGGCCTTATTGACCGGCGATTATTGATTAAACCAGTGAGTATCAGATTGATCTATGATCTTGGCGGGCATCATGGATGATCAGAGGACAAATCTTGTGAAGGAAGCGAGTGCGATGGTTCACTGAGCCAGGCGTGAAAAATGGCGGAAATCGGGGAAAAGACGGGTTGCGTGAAGTCAGACGCCTGGAGGTCCAGTTGACCTGCGGTCAACAGGCGCGACGCGCCCATTGGTCCACCTCAGCCGCTACACGCCAAAATAGAGACCCTTATTAAAAAATGAATTATTTATCCTAGTAAATGACTTTATTAGATTTTACTTATAAAATAAAAAATGTTTATAAATTAATGTAGTATTTATTTATGATTTTTATTTATTTTTTTGAAGTATTTTATTACGGTTTTATTAAAATAATGTGTATATGTATGTATTTTATATGTATTTTGGTATATTTTATTTTTAGTTTATTTATTTTATTTTATTATTTTAGTTTCTTATTTTATAATTTTATAACTTATTTTTGTGAGTATAAATATATTTTTATTTTATTTTTATGAGTTTATTTATATTTTTAAATAAATAGATGTATGTGTATGTATGTATACTTATAGGTATTTTACCTATATATTATATACATTTTATTTATTTGATGAATTTTATTTGTTTTTATTTTGGATTTGTATTTTTAATGAATGATATATTATATGTACATAAAATATGGATAAATAAAAGAATAAAAGAATTAAGTTCCTTTTTATTTATATACATGTATGTAGCATAGGTCTTTTGTCTATGATTATTATAGACTTATTTTATTTATCAAATTCTTTTTGGTTTTCTTGTAATTTCAACATGTACATGATTTATATACATTATTTACAAGATTATAAAAATAATAGGTAGTAAATAAAATGAATATTTTAGTCAGGTATTATGTACAAGAAGGGCCAAAAACCTAACTTCCACAGATGGACTCCAAAAATTATGAAACCAATTTTATAAAATAGTTTATGAAAGGCTATATACAATTAAAGGTGAGTTTGGGTGATTTGGAGTTTTTATTTGCAAGATATGGGTCTGTGAAGTTGAGATTTTGGCTTTTTATTCTGTGTATAAAATGTACACTGAGTGTTATTTTTACACAAACTCAATTTTGTATTTTTATTTACATTATTATCTACAACTTTCATGAACCAAGTTTCTTTATTTGAGGAATAAATAGTTATGTACAAAATAGGTGTCAAAAATGCATAAATGGATGAATGAATAACTGAGATATTTATTGTATATCAGCCCTTATCTCCCCCTACTTTATTCCTTGTCGACCAATACCATGCTGGCCTTGGTCTCGGGGTTAGGGTCATAAAATATTTACAATATTTTATTCCTTTTTCTTTTCTCTCTTTATTCTATAATTTTGGCATTAAAAACTTTATTTAATGTACAATTAATACAATGAATAATGAATGCTATTATGTACAAATTAATGTTGTTTACATGCATTTGCTGGGGTTTTTGAGGCCAAAATGATAGAATAAAGGTGATGAAATGGAGATTCATCACCCCCCTATACTTGCCTTTGCTAGTCCCTAGCAAACACTTATGCAATAAGCGCAAAATGAATAAAGAAAAGAAAAAGGAAAATGCAAGAAAGATAGAGTGAATTGGGGTGCTTTCAGTGCAATGCATGTCCTTACAAAATCTGAATTTGGAGCTCCTGTTAGACCTTGGGTGTGAAGGTGTGTGGAACCTAGTCGGGAACCAGTTCTAAAGTACAACAGCCTTCGGTAATCACAGAACTCGGTTCAACCCACCTCAATAGCCGGGTCAGAACTAGTCTACATCATACGCAAACTCTTATAACTATGAAGCTGACTTGTACGGTGTAAGTGATATGTAGCTCCCCACCTCAGAAGTGACAAAGAAACAACCTCCTCCAACCTGGTAACTCTAATGCCTCGGTCTAGCAACTCTTTCCTCGAGAAGCGGGGTATTCCCTTCTAAGTTCAAGTGCAACCGGCTCAAGAAGAGGGGGAAGAAGTATAGACTTTTGGAAGCTCAGCCAGTGTAGCTGAGTCTCCCTGCTGCAAGCTTCATGAGATGTAACATGGATACCATAAGCTTTTGCTTTATTGAACTATATACACTCCGGTGGGGTTATTAAATTTTCAATCCGACCCACCACTTTTTTGGAGTTCTCCTTTTTTTTTTTTTTTTCAATTGCATCTGTACAACATATCTACATGGTGCAGCATATATACAAGAAATTTCTTCTTGAGCCAGTAGACTATCCCTCTTTTGAAGCTTTATTGCAACCCTCGGCTTCTGTCTTTAGCCTTCATCACCACTAGACCAAGTTGAGGTGCACTTCCTTCACTATAAGAAGAAGAGAGGTTCCGCCTAGAAGTACTACCCTCATATGCTACCCCAAGCCAAAGGAAACTGCCTCCTCACCACCTCATCCATGGAGAGCTATGTGAAAGGTGCAGGTGTCCAAGTTAGGTCACGGCCGACAAGAGTCATGCGTGTGTTTCGAAAAGTTCTAGTTAGTCCACTGAGGTGACTTGAACCCAGTCCTGATTTCTCAAAGAATTAAGTCTGAATAGACCTGAAGTACCTTAAACCTAGTTCCCATAAGGTTCCAGTGTAGTTAGGTGCGGTAAGGTCCAACCAAGCTCCAATTTGAGATTTTCTTAGACTGATTCAATCATCAAGCTTCACTCAAAAGAATATGAATGGTATGCTTATGCTATGTGCAATGAATGATGCAATTTTTCACAAAAATTTGGAAGGATCAAAGAATGTTTTTACAAAAAGAATCTCTGCACAGGAAGTACGAACTGATAATGTTTAAAGAGTATGTACATTTATTTACACAGGCGTGCTGCTTTATTTTCAACATTTAGGAAATTTTTAGCGACTTTACAGGTATGCAAGAAATAGTTTATTTGGTTATGTATAGAAAGAATTGTATGTATCTTGTTTCTGATTTACTAGTATCTGCAATGGTGTTATTAATAGCTTTTTGAAAATATTTTTGCAAACTATAGTACACGATAATCTTTTGCAATCCTTTACACACATTTGAAAACTATTTTTGCACAGATTTTTCACACTATATGTAAATATATAATTTTCACAATACTTTTAACAAGCATTTTTCAAACATTTGCACATAGGTTTTTCAAATCCTTTCTTTCACACAAAGAAAAATTTTGCACTCAACACAGTTTCACTCATTTGAAATCATTTCTCATCAAATTTTTCCAAAACTGGTCACACTATTTTTCAAATCATACTGTATAGGTATCTGATTTATTAATCAGTAGGTACAAAAGAAGAAAAATTGTCTTTGACGTATAGTATGGTTCTGTTCTTATAAACTGTATTTGCCTTATTCCTCATTTACAAATGAAAGATTCTTGTGTGGGTTCCTCAGACTTACTTCGAGAATCATTTTCACAAGGGTTTTTGAAACCTCTAGTCCAAAATAATTTTGCAATATGTACACGCATTTGAAAAATCCTTTTACAAATGTTTTACACAACATAGATAGATTTTTCAAAACACCTTTGACAATCAACTTTTCACAATCATTTGCACACTACTTTTCACACATTTTGCTTTTACTCAAAGAAAATAAGTTTTACACACAAAACTAATTTTTCAATCGTTGAATACTTGTTCACGCTATTTTCAAACAAATTTCACACGATTTTTCAAAGGAGAAAGTTTCGTAGAACACTTTTCTGACTTACTAGTCAGTATAATTACAATGAGTCTGAGGAACTCACAATCATCTTTAATTATTATAAAGCTACTTTTTACATTTTATTTTGTTGTTGTAGTGATATTTTATTTTTCAGTATGAGTTATGGCTTTTAGTATATACACAGTATATACGACCCCCCTATACTTAGCTTGAGCTATGTCCTCATGGATCGAAAGGAAAAAGCAGAGACATAACTCGTACTGCGTATAGACAGATCTAAAGAATAAATACGAATGAAATGAATGAATGAGAAGTTGACCGTCCCCCTATACTAAGGATCAAATAATCCGAAGTATAGCAGGTGTACAAAAAGCGGGGATGGTCAAGGGTGAGAATACACTGATCGTACTCAGATTGTCTCCCCCTATACTTAGGGTAAGATACTCCTAAGTATAGACAAGAAGAGGAGACAATGGAGAGGATCGAACCGAAATTAAAAACCGTAGGTGCACACCCCCTATACTTAGGACCAAGTACGTCCTAAGTATAGAAAACTGTCTACAAAGGCGGCACGTGTTAGATAGAAAAAGAAAATAGATAAGGAAAAGAAGAAAAGAAGAAAAGAAGAAAAGAAGAAAATCAGAGCAATAATGGTTGGAGTACATCGTCTGAATCTTTTGGTGCTGCAGGAGGTGTAGAGACATCCTCGGGGTGCACTAACTGAATAGAGTCAACAACGGCCAAGAACGAATCTGGTTCCAAGTAAGGCTTCAGTAGTTGGCCGTTGACGACGAAGGGCTGTGCGTCAGGGGACAATTCTGATATAACAATGCTTCCGTTGTCACGCACGTCGCATACTCGAAATGGCCCTGTCCACTTACTTTTTAATTTACCTGGGAATATCCGCAACTTTGCATCAAACAACCACACTTTCTGCCCAACATCGAAGGTCTTTCGTCTGATGTGCCGGTCATGCCAGCGTTTCACCTTCTCTTTGTACATCAAGGTGTTATCGTATGCGCAGTCTCGGAATTCCAAGAGCTTGTTCAGATCGTCCTTTCTCTTCTGACCACCTTTTCGTGAGTCCAAGTTACAATTACTAATTGCCCAAAGGGATTTGTGAATTAATTCCACGGGCAGATGACATGGTTTTCCATATACAAGACGGTAGGGCGACATGCCCAAGGGAGACTTGTAGGCCGTACGGTAAGCCCAAAGAGCTGAGTCCAAGAGTTGAGACCAGTCTTTTCTGTTTGGCCTAACAAGTTTCTGCAATATGGTCTTGATCTCTCTATTGGATAACTCCGCCATGCCATTGGTCTGCGGATGATAAGGAGATGCGACACGATGATCGATGCCGTACTCCTTCGTTAACTTCTTGACCTCTTTGTTGATGAAATGACTACCCCCGTCGGATATGAGAATCTTGGGTATCCCAAACCGCGAAATGATGTTCTTCTTCAGAAACTGGCAAACTGTTTTGCTGTCGGCGGCTCGGGCGGGGATAGCTTCAACCCAACGACTCACGTAATCTACGGCAAGAAGGATGTGCTCAAAACCTTGACTGTTAGGGAAAGGTCCCATGAAGTCAATGCCCCATGCATCGAAAACATCTGCTATCTGAATGATTTTCAGAGGCATTGAGTCTTTGGCAGTGAGTGTTCCTTTCAGTCGCTGACAATCAAGACATCTTTTAACAAATTCTGCTGCATCCTTAAATAAAGTGGGCCACCAGAGGCCACACTGCAATACTTTCGCTGCCGTACGATCTCCAGAATGGTGCCCACCAGATTCGAGCGAATGACAATGCTCGAGGACACTAGATTGCTCCGTCTGAGGAATGCACCTGCGCCAAATACAATCTGCTCCTTCCCTGAATAGAAGGGGATCTTTCCACTGGTAAAAGCGGATGGTCGACATGAATTTGTTCTTCTGATTCTTCGTCCAGTCCGAAGGTATTACCCCAGAGGCGAGGTAATTTACAATGTCAGCGTACCAAGGGAGAGCATCCACGGCTAAGATAGCTTCGTCAGGGAAGGTCTCTGTGATAGGGGCGTTACTCAAAGGAGAGTCTTGCTGTTCTATTCTGGAGAGGTGATCTGCTACCACGTTCTGAACTCCAGGTTTGTCCTTAATTTCCAGATCGAATTCCTGGAGGAGAAGGATCCAACGAATCAGTCTGGGCTTGGCATCCTTCTTCTGCTGTAGGTACCGAATAGCAGAGTGGTCTGTGAAAATTGTGACCTTTGACCCCAACAAATAGGATCTGAACTTCTCTAAGGCGAAAACCACAGCCAGCAGTTCTTTCTCTGTCACTGTATAATTTCTTTGAGCTTCATCTAATGTTCTGCTGGCATAGTGAATGGCATAGGGCGCCTTATCTTTCCTCTGCCCTAGAACAGCTCCGACGGCAAAATCTGACGCATCGGTCATTATTTCAAAGGGGAGAGTCCAGTCGGGAGGCTGCAAGATTGGAGCTTGAGTGATAAGCTCCTTCAACTGATTGAAGGCAAGGAGAACTGGCTGATCAATAATAAATTCTGTCTCCTTGCACAAAAGTTCTGTCAGAGGTCGGGCAATGCGGCTGAAGTCCTTGATAAATCGTCTGTAGAATCCCACATGCCCCAAGAATGACCTTACATTCTTTACTGACTGAGGTGGCTGAAGGTTTGAAATGACATCCACCTTGGCTGGGTCGACTTCCATGCCACGTTTAGAAACGACATGGCCCAACACAATACCCTCTGTGACCATAAAGTGGCTCTTTTCCCATGAGAGCACTAAATTGACTTCCCGGCATTTCTGAAGCACTCTGTCTAGGTGCTCGAGGCAAGAATCGAAACTATCACCATAGACGGAGAAATCATCCATGAACACCTCAAGAAAACTGCCTACCATTTCGGCGAAGACTGCTAGCATGCATCTTTGGAAGGTTGCGGGTGCATTGCATAATCCAAAGGGCATCCTCTTGAAGGCGTAGGTGCCGAACGGGCAAGTGAAGGTAGTCTTCTCTTGATCCTCAGGGGCGATCGCCACCTGGTTGTACCCGGAGTACCCGTCCAGGAAACAGAAGAACTCCTTGCCTGCTAATCTCTCCAAGACTTGATCAATAAATGGCAAGGGGAAGTGGTCCTTCTTGGTTGCTGCATTAAGGCGGCGGTAGTCAACACACACCCGCCAGGATGTAGGTACCCGAGTTGAAATCTCCTCTCCTTTTTCATTTGTGATCACAGTAAGCCCGGATTTCTTGGGAACTACATGTAGGGGGCTTACCCACTTTGAATCGGAGATGGGATAAATGAAGCCTGCATCACACCACTTTGTGATTTCTTTCATTACCACGTCCCGAAGGTTAGGGTTTAGCCTTCTCTGAAATTCGCGGGACGGCTTGGCATCGTCTTCTAGATAGATATGGTGTGAGCACAGAGCTGGATTTATCCCTCGGAGGTCTGATACGCTCCAACCAAGTGCCTTGCGGTTCTTTTCTAAAATCTCGAGAAGTCGAGATTCTTGATCCAGATTCAGCCTGCTGCTGATGATGACTGGATACATGTGTTCTTCACCCGTAAGGAAAGCATACTTCAGGCCTGCAGGAAGTGGCTTGAGTTCTGGTTTCGGTCTGTCCCCTTTACCGGTCACTTCTGATATTATGCTGGTGGTGGAATGTATTTTGAGACTGTTACCATCCTCAACATTCTGTTGAGATCCAAGTGATGTACCGAACGGTTCTGCGGTGAGCTGATTATGTTCGGTCTGGAGTGAATGCTCAAGAAGATGCGCTTGTATCTGAGAATCTGTCTTCCCCAAATCATCGGAGCATATGCCGACCGTGCTTTCCAAGTCCTCCTCAAGAGTGAGGATTTCTCGGGTCCATGGATCGTCCAATGATAACTCTGAATCTCTGATCTCTGCAATAAACTCACAGTCTGCTTCTGATGCTGCTTGACTCTCATCAGTTGTGGCGTTCTGCTCCTTGTTCATGTTGATGGTAATTCGCTGGGTCTTCGAGCTGAAGGTGATCTTTCCAGACCCGTAGTCAACCACGGCGCCTGAAGTACGGAGAAATGGTCTGCCGAGGATGATAGGAGTCTGGAGCAGTGGTGCAGGAGAGTCCATATCAAGGACTACAAAGTCAGCTGGGAATTTCATATCCTGCACGGTAACTATCACATCTTCCAACAAACCGCAGGGCCGCTTAACGGATCGGTCAGCGAACTGAAGGATCATTCGTGTCTGCTTGAGCGGTCCCAGCCCGAATTCTTGCATTATGGACGAGGGCAGAAGGTTGATGGAAGAACCACTGTCAAGAAGAGTACGCTCGAAGACCTGATCGAAGATCACACAACTGATCAGAGGTGCTCCTGAGTCTTGCTTTTTCTGGGGGAGGTTGGTGATAGCTGCAACTGTGGCCATGGACAGAACGTGTTTTTCTACCTCTCGGCGTCTGTTGTCTTGCGCTGGGCGACGCCTGTTAGTACATGCCTCTTTCAATCCTTTCTTCACAGCTGGCATGTATTCCACGGCTTTTAACAAGGGAATCTCAACAGTCAATTTATCCAAAATATCTACAACACCAGGATCAGACAATGCAGTTTTTCTTTTTGTCATTTTTTTGGATTTTTGTATTGCATGCGGAAAAGGAATATTCATATTACTGGCAGGAAAATTAGAGTTCTTATTTACATCAAGATCATCGCCCACAGAATGTTGTACATCCGGAATACAAAAAGGCGTACAAGCTGGATCTAACTCTGCTGGTGCTGCTGGGCGATCAAAAAGAGTAGCATTGGCTCCATCGGCTGGCACAGGATCGGCTGCTGCTGGCGGCTCCTCCAAGGCTGGCGCGGCTTCACTTCTGCTACAGGCTTCTTTTTGTTGTTTTTGTTTTTGCTGATTTTTTTGTGTTTTCGGCTGGAATTGCTTCTGGCAATGCACGACGGCTGGACTGGTTTCTCCTTCCTCTTCCTCCTCACCCGCCCCTGGAGCTGGCACGGCTGATGTGGAAGATGACGATCCACCTGTTTCTTTATTCACCCCATATCTGGTAGCAGGCGGAGGCAAGGCCCTACCGCTCCTGAGAGTAACAGCATTAGAAAAAACAGTAATATCATGATCACACGCGGACTGGACATCACATTCTACCTGCTCCTTTTTCTTGAAATTGTTGGGGTTGGCTTCGACCTGCGCCGGAATGGTAGTGCGAGTGGCGGTCAGGTCATCAAGCCGCTTGGTCATCTCCGCTAGCCCTTGGACAAGCTGGGCTAGACACTCCATGGTGGGATTAACTGGGGGCACCTCTGAAGATGCAGCGTGCATACCACGCTGCTGTTGGTTAGATGGAGGGGGAGGCTGCTGATGGTGTTGCTGTGGTGGAGCAGGAAGTTGAAGTTGTTGGTAGGACGGAGAGGGATACTGCTGGTATGATTGAGGCTGGGCAGCTGCGTATTGGTGATACGGCTGCGGATGGCGATACTGCTGCTGCTGCTGATACGGAAAATTCTGCCTCCATTGATGTGCGAATTGAGGAGGCTGCTGGTGTTGCTGAGAGGGGTGCCCAAAACGACCACCCTGAGGTTGGTGGTACTGCCGGTTGGCAAATGGCTGACCCTGGAGTTGTCCCTGAGGACGGGTCGGCTGTGCATCATTAGTCCAAACCCCATTAACTTCCTGGACCAGGGGTGGTGGCGGGAACACTGAATCGGTGTTTGAGATAAACTCTGGTTGGTACACAACCATCTGCTGTTGCGGCTGGCTCTGATCAGGTGCCTGCACGTAGTACACGTGCTGAACTGTCGGTGGTTGCTGGCTTGGCTGAGGCTGGTGTAGCGGTGGTTGCTCGTCTTTTCTCTCAGCTGGAGCTTCGAGCGGTGCTGCCGACTGAACAGAATTGATGGTACCTACCAGCAGTTCTAGCTGCTTGGTGATGTGGTCCAGCTTATCCAGGTTCTGGGTCCTCTTCTCGATCACAGCGAGTTTCTCAAGGTCCTGTGATCGCTTCTCAATAATATCAACCTTAGAGAGATGGCCCCCAATGATACTGAGGTTGGAGCTCTCATCTCTCTCTGCTTCTTTCGATGCAGCCATGTGAACTTGTTTCTGGAGGATCTGGGGCTGCTTTTGGTATGCCTTGGACGAAGAGAGTGCGGCCTCTCCCTCGGCCATTTCTTCGAAAATTTGCCAGACAACATCTTCATCCTTGTTGAAATGGGAGCCCCCACATGCTGCGTCTACGAGCCTTTGACTTTCAATGTTCAGTCCCCCAAAGAAATGCTGAACCAAGCTGGTCTTCGGAATATCATGATGGGGACACTTCTCCTGCAGATCAGTGAATCTCTCCCATGCTTCATGTACCGACTCATGGGGTCCTTGGGAGAAATTACTGATACGGGCCCGCATCTGGTTGAGTCGACCCAGAGGGTAATACTTGTGCAAGAAGGCGGACTTTAGCTCCTCCCAGGTCGTCACGACCTTTCCCATATGATTGACCCAATAGAGGGCCTTGTCCTGTAGGCTGAAGGGGAAAGCCGTCATCTTTACAATGTCCAGGGGGACATTCGGATAGTGGGTGGTGCGGCAAATGCGGGAGAATTGCTGCAGGTGAATGTATGGCTCTTCATTGGTGTTGCCATGGAATGCAGGGAGAAGGGCTATGAATTGGGGTTTCAGCTCGAAGTGAGCGTGTACCGGTGGGATGAGAATCCACTCGGTCATCTGGCTGTCTCCCGGATTGTATGTTTCTTTGAGTGTTGGCTTCGGCTGTGGTTGGAATTCAGGATCATCATTGGGGTCGTCACCACCTCCTCCACCTTCACCTCCTCCTCCCCTGCCTCCTCTGCCTCGGCCTCCTCCTCGGTCGTTCATCATATCAGTCAAAATGTCCTGGAAAGCGGTCTGCGTAAGGGCCTGCTCAGTCAGCTGCTGCTGTATTGCCTGGATGGATGCCAGCAACTGTGCATTGACTTGGTTCTGATCTGGCATCTGTCCCTCTGGTATGGGTGGCTGCTGACCCTTGCCCTTTCCTCCTGGCGCCATGTCAGGGTCTGAATCGGACGAAATGAACTCCGGCGTAGTTCCAGGGCTCGCACTGGCTTCTATCTGCATCATGAGATGGTCCGAATCAGATCACTCTCCATAAATACCCAGCTGTCGTGATGAGGCTGGAGTTCAAGTCAACCCCAGCGTGTTGTGAATGGAAAAATGATGTAGACTGTAATCGACTCCCATTCACAACGGCGATAGTGGGACAAAAGTGATCCCAGTTTATTGGGTGGCCAAGAGAAAGGTAGAAAACGAGGAGTCTAGAGTCCGATCCGCAAAGTCCGGATTAGTTCTCGGGAATCGCCTCGAAATTATTGGCGAAGGTGAGTCCATGGAATCGATGTAGGTGTCGGCATGGTCCCGACGAAACCATCCATGGATCAACTTCGCGGAGCACAAGAGAATATCGGATTTTGGAAGAACGATACGATGGTTAACGAGGAATAAAAAGGAGTGTAAAACAGTAGAAAGGCTCGGTTGAGCGGGGTGGTCAAAGGAAGACATAACAAAATTGGCGCAAAGGCGCGGGACTTTGATCTTTGAACCTTAATCTAGATCCATACAAACACAAGACAAAATCGGGTTCACCAACTCACGCCATGTGAAGCCGTGAAAGCTCGGCTATTTATTATCTTTTCTTTTTTAGAGTTGTGATTTTCAGGCATTTCTTATAACAAGTCCTTAGTACGCTACCCTAAAGGAGAGAGAGTACTGCCGGAAGAGTATCCCGTACTTGTCCTCCTCCTGTGTAACCTGTAGTCTGTACTTTTTGGAGTCCTTGTAACCCTTCCTGGATCCCTACTCAGCCAAAGAAAAGAGGGAGGAAGCCGATAGGCGAAACCAATACTTCGGTTCTCGCTCGCAACGGAATCACCCGTGAGCGTGCAAGAACCTACTCGGACGCAGGACGATGAGACAGACACCCCCGTGAAGGCGTGGCCTATGCTCAATACTTCGGACAGGGTCGATGCTCTCTCAACAGAGAGTCACCATTGGTGACCAAGTCCTACTCGCCTACGTACGATAGAAGCGCCATTACTTCGGAAATCCAGGCGATACACAAGGCAGTTGCAGACTGGGTTTTGGGCTCTAATCCTTAGGGGTCGCACTCGCTCAAGGGAGTAGGGTTTTGGTCCCCCTCCAAAGTACCTGAAAACAATGAGGGCTTTATGAACCCGGTACAAGGATAGTCCATTACAGATTTTAATTAAGGTCAAAGTTTATTTAGCAGTCCCCTTGTTTTAATTTTTTGGGTTTTCACTTTTTTTGGATCTGTTTTCATACCAGCGCCTAACGTTTTTTGTAGATTTTCATTTAAGTCCTAGGTGCTCAAAATCAGAGGGAGATAGCGGAAAAAGCCGTGCAAGTGGTTCCATGATGGAAATCTCACCATTGAACCGAATGATGCATGCTGAGTTAGAAGACTTACAGTGCATCCCAGCTCTCTCCATGTGGTATGCAAAACAGAATTTTTAAACCTATCTACATGTCGGTATGCAAGGCACAAAATCGTCCTAAACATAAGCTGCTATTAACGTGAAGAACCATAAGTTGCTCATTCGTCTCTAGCCCAAGAGAGTCCGGTCTTGGCTCACCCCTCCTCTGCCCAACACATTTGGAGTAGGAGAAAGCGCTTGTTCGGGTGTGAGCTCGCGGCGCGGCGGGCCAAGAGACGAATTTACAACTTGTTTGAGTTTGACTAGATCCAATCGAAGTAGACTATAGGAACATGCATTCTTATTAATGTTTGGACCTAGCTACCGAGTCAAGCAACCTATATCTAGGGGCTCCAAGCACACAAAACAAAGTAAAATAAAGGCGGAAAGCTCAAAACAGCGGGAAACAAAATAAAGAAGGTGGTAGAAATCGCGGGAAAACAGCGATGAGGCCCCCAGGTGAACAGACACCCAGGCACTGGACCTCATTGTGAAGAGTAGAGTCCTGTTAATTATTACATGCCAAAATAGTCTCTCTCTCACCAAAAATTACAGAGATAATCCTAAATGTTCTAAGCCTATCTAATCCACATCTCCTTGCTTCCTTGATACTCTCTCTCCTGATGGTCATGAGAAAAGAAGACCATCCTCCTCCAAGCTTGGCTGCCTTGGCCTCCTAAGAAGCCATCCTTGCGTGGCGGACCCTCGCATCAAAGTCACAAAAAGAGTGTATTAGAATAGTTCACTTAATCAATCATAGAGCACGTAAAGATAATCACAAGAAATGAATCAATTAAGCATAGTGATTATTGTTAATAAAATGGCTGCTCACAGAATATAATCAATCATGAATCAAAAATGAATATCACCAAAAATGTACACAAGAATGACAAAGAAGAAAGTAGGCTATGCTCATTGCTCCCCGGCAACGGCGCCATTTGATGAGCCCCAGAACCGACCGGTCGTGTGCTCCACACAAGGCGGGAGCACAGTCGTAGTGTCGACCAACCAAATCCTGGGGTCAATCAACAATTAACCCACAAAGCAAGAATGTATCAATTAAGTCCCAAAAAAATAAATGTGAATTAATTTTTATTACTCTACAACAAAATGTATAGTGACAAGCATGTAGAGGTCGAACCACAGAGAGCAATACAAAATGCGTAGCCTAGATGTATCACCAAGTCATCCATGTGTGAAGCTTATTTTTATGTGGGTTTTTAATTTTATATATTTTTTTTATTATTATTATTATAATTTTTATTTTGATTTTATATTTTATACCCTTTTTTTATTACTTTTATTTTTTTTATTAATTATGTAAATATATATACTAATATATATATAAAGAGATAGATATATATAAGAAGAGAGAGAGAAGTAATATCGAGTATATATATATATATTTATAAACCTAGAAACTTAATATATAGGCTCATATTGTTAACCCCTTTTTTTTTTTTATATTTCTAATTTTTATATATTTTTCAATTCAAAAATGTCCACAATATAGGACTAAATAAATAGCCGTATATAATTTGGGTTTAAAAATATCAAATAATACCCAAAATTGCCCAAATTAATTTTAACATATTAATGATAATATATAGATAATTATAAAAGAGAAAAATGTATTTTTAGGGTTTTTAAAGGGTTTTTCTAATTTTTATGTTGATTTTGGGGTTTTATGATTTTTATCTTTTTCTTTTTCACTTTTTTAGGGGTTTTCATTTTCTGGACTCAATCTATAGATATTTATACCATATATATTTTTTTTGGAATTTTTCAAAGACATTTTATAATTTTTTTGTATTTTATAAATTAGACAGTGAAGAAAATGCATGTTTTTGATTTTTAATAATTACCAAAATGCAACAAAATTCAAATCTAAAAATATAGCAAGCAAGGGTACCCTAACAGGAGCATATGCCTATTTTTTCAAAATTTTTCAAAGAAATATAGAGCACAAAATAAACAGACAAAGCATCCCAAAATATATGGCCTGGCAGGGGCATTTTTGCAATTATAACATTTGTTCGGGGTGTCCATGCAAATATCACAGTACAAATAAACATTTCTTTTTATTTTACAGGCCTTTTTACAATTATCAAAACCCGGCAGGGGTTATGTGCAAAAACTCCTGTGCCTCACGTGGGACTACACGTGAGACGCAGAGGGACCCATCTGCAAATAAAATTAAACTAAGGGATCAAACTGCAAATTGTACAAGTTATTTACAACGTGACATTTTATTTTTGGAATCAAATATTAATTACAAAAAGGCAGGGGGGTGTATGTGAAGTTTACCCCCTCAGGCGCTTCATCCAACGGCTGATCCTCGCTCACTTGCCACGCGGCGCCTCCACGTGAGCCGATACCGCTTCGCCGATGGAGGGCTGAGATTAGATCACTTGAGGTGATCTGACGGTTGCTGCGGGGCTCCATCCAACGGCTCCCTTCTAATCTGGGACCTTCATCTTCATCCAACGGCGGAGAGGGCGCATGGAAGAACAGGGAAGAACGCTCGCCTGAGCGAGCTTCTCCCGGCTGGATCTCGCACCTCCGCCGTCCATCACTGCTCCACGATGTCCCAAAAGCTTCCTGGAAGGTTCCTCTGTCGTCCGGAGGTGTTGGATCGACCAGAGGTACACTGGAGCACCCTCGCGAGGTCGGAGAAGAAGTGGGGCTCCAGGTACCTCCGGCGTGACTTGATTTCGCCTCAGGGTGCTTATTTGCGCACCAGACCTGCACAGGAAGATAGCATGGCTCGAGGGGATGCTCCTCGACCAAAAAGGTTGAAGCTGTGCAGCAACATGAGGTGGAACGGAGGAGCTCCGACGAAGGGCGGAGGAGGAGCTCCGATTCGCCAAGACCTGGGGTCCTGGGTTGAACAAGTGTGTGCATTTGATGGAGAACTCGAAGGGGATGGAGATGAGGCGATTTAGGCGGTCGGAGACAGATAGGATCACAGTGGGGAAGTCGCCGGAGCTCAGCTCCGGCGAACTTCGAATTTCTGATTTTGGCCTAAGCTAATCATCTAAATGCTAACCTAAGGGCTGGAATTAAAAGCTAATACTAAAACCTAACTACTAAGCAAGAAAGAACAGCTCTTATACCTGGGGGCCGCCAGGGAGCAGGGTGGTCGCCGGAGCACCACCGCGACAAAACTTCCTCCTTCTCCGGCCGAGTCAACTGCTGGGAAAGCTCCTCCTGTCACGAGGGCAACGCCAGGAATCGAATCAAGCACAGAAAGGGGGGTGAAATTGGCCAAATTCGAGGAGGAGGGCGGAGCTTTTTATTTATAGACATTGATGAGTGGCCTTATTGACCGGCGATTATTGATTAAACCAGTGAGTATCAGATTGATCTATGATCTTGGCGGGCATCATGGATGATCAGAGGACAAATCTTGTGAAGGAAGCGAGTGCGATGGTTCACTGAGCCAGGCGTGAAAAATGGCGGAAATCGGGGAAAAGACGGGTTGCGTGAAGTCAGACGCCTGGAGGTCCAGTTGACCTGCGGTCAACAGGCGCGACGCGCCCATTGGTCCACCTCAGCCGCTACACGCCAAAATAGAGACCCTTATTAAAAAATGAATTATTTATCCTAGTAAATGACTTTATTAGATTTTACTTATAAAATAAAAAATGTTTATAAATTAATGTAGTATTTATTTATGATTTTTATTTATTTTTTTGAAGTATTTTATTACGGTTTTATTAAAATAATGTGTATATGTATGTATTTTATATGTATTTTGGTATATTTTATTTTTAGTTTATTTATTTTATTTTATTATTTTAGTTTCTTATTTTATAATTTTATAACTTATTTTTGTGAGTATAAATATATTTTTATTTTATTTTTATGAGTTTATTTATATTTTTAAATAAATAGATGTATGTGTATGTATGTATACTTATAGGTATTTTACCTATATATTATATACATTTTATTTATTTGATGAATTTTATTTGTTTTTATTTTGGATTTGTATTTTTAATGAATGATATATTATATGTACATAAAATATGGATAAATAAAAGAATAAAAGAATTAAGTTCCTTTTTATTTATATACATGTATGTAGCATAGGTCTTTTGTCTATGATTATTATAGACTTATTTTATTTATCAAATTCTTTTTGGTTTTCTTGTAATTTCAACATGTACATGATTTATATACATTATTTACAAGATTATAAAAATAATAGGTAGTAAATAAAATGAATATTTTAGTCAGGTATTATGTACAAGAAGGGCCAAAAACCTAACTTCCACAGATGGACTCCAAAAATTATGAAACCAATTTTATAAAATAGTTTATGAAAGGCTATATACAATTAAAGGTGAGTTTGGGTGATTTGGAGTTTTTATTTGCAAGATATGGGTCTGTGAAGTTGAGATTTTGGCTTTTTATTCTGTGTATAAAATGTACACTGAGTGTTATTTTTACACAAACTCAATTTTGTATTTTTATTTACATTATTATCTACAACTTTCATGAACCAAGTTTCTTTATTTGAGGAATAAATAGTTATGTACAAAATAGGTGTCAAAAATGCATAAATGGATGAATGAATAACTGAGATATTTATTGTATATCAGCCCTTATCTCCCCCTACTTTATTCCTTGTCGACCAATACCCATGCTGGCCTGGTCTCGGGGTAGGGTCATAAAATATTTACAATATTTTATTCCTTTTTCTTTTCTCTCTTTATTCTATAATTTTGGCATTAAAAACTTTATTTAATGTACAATTAATACAATGAATAATGAATGCTATTATGTACAAATTAATGTTGTTTACATGCATTTGCTGGGGTTTTTGAGGCCAAAATGATAGAATAAAGGTGATGAAATGGAGATTCATCAGCCCCGAGCCTGGTTCCCTCACGTGCCCCACACGTGAGGGCTTGGGCAAATGTAGAGCTAACCCTGGACATTTTGGTATTTGCATTATGGTCCTTAGGCACATGCCTCATGTATGTGCCTGGGTATTTTATATGATGGCCCTTGTAGATTTTGAGATTTACATTTATGCCCCTGCGTGCATTGAAGAAATTACAGTGAGGTCTCTTTAGGGACCAATTTGTGATTATTTAAACTTTTGCTTCTTGCATTTTTACTGCATTTATGTCCTTGCACTATTTTATTCATAACTTGAGCGTTGTGAGTCAAATTTGCATGATGTTCGTGTTGTTTTGTTCCTTATTTCATCGTCTATTTCATGACATGTTTAATTTTTTCATCTGATACCATTTTAAATGAAGTGATTTTTAATGTTAGATAAATATCCTTACTCCATGTGTCTTTGTCAGTAATATATGATTGCTCATATTTTTATGCGCAAAATGACTTTGAAACTGATTCTTATATTATACTCAGTTTCTATAGGGCATTTTTGTAATTAATTTTTAGCATTCTTATCATTTGAACCTATTAATACATTAAGCATTCCATACCTTAAAATTGCATTGAAAAATTAAATAAAAAATATGCATGCATCATATTGCTTGCCTTTTATTGTGCATCTCCATGGAGACCAAAATTGAGAAATTATTCATACATACTCTTAATTGATCAAACTTTGATAAATATATTAAAGTAGCCTGTGTCCCTGTGTTCGACCTTGGTAAACTTTTCAATTACAAATACTCCACAACATTCAAATGATTGTGGTTTTTGCTGACCAAAATTTGTTTCTTGTACTACTACAATTTACGACTATTAAAGAGGCGGATTTCACGTCCATCAAATGGCATCCTTGTTGGGGACGACCCATTAAGATCTAGGATGCTTGATCTCCATGGAGGCATGGAGTTGGGAGCTCTCGCTGAAGAGGCCGCAAAAGATTTGGACGAAGAATTAAAGGAACTGTTGTCGGCACTGCCTGCATTTGCATATTATAAAAAAAATGTTGCATGTGCATTTTTAACAATCCTCATTAGAGGGCTCGCATGTTGTAAAAAAAGAAGAAAGAAAAATAGATCACTAGATGATCTATCCCCCCCCCCCCACACACACACAACTTGCACATATACAAGTGTAATTACTCCTCCCGACCCCCCCCCCAACTCAGATCCTTTTCTTTGGCTATTTTTAACATAAGTATAGTGCGGACTCGATTCATTCATCCATCCCTCGCTTTGAGTCTTCTTATACTTAGGTCAATTTTTTACCTAAGTATGGGGGACTCTCCTCCTCAGTTCTGCTATATCACCCTATATTTAACCGAGCCATGGCTTCACATCACTTTTGCTATGGGGACATAGCAAATGTTAAGAATAGGGGGGTATATGGTATATTACTGTATATTTACTTTAGCCATAGCTCATATATTTTTTAACTTTTGGAAAATCTTTTTCGTCTTAGTTTAGGAAAACCTGTGAACTGAGTTTTGTAAAAAGCCTGTAAAAATGTTTTCTTAAAAATTAAGGGATTGACTTATTGTAAATAAAAACCTTTTTAAAAAAACTCCATAAAAATTTGAAAAATTAAAAAAAAAACTTTTCTTGATTGAGACTTTGACTACTGGGCTAAGAAGCTACTTTCAGTGAGGGAACTTCAGTCTCCCATAGCAGAGTGGTGGTTTAGAGGACACTATATATGGCTCTATCCTTAAGGAACACGGGTCCATCTAATGGCCCATACTTACTCCCATACTGTTGAGAGTAGATGCAACTATTCATTTGAGTCTGGGACAGTCATAGTCTCTCAAGAGAATTAAAAAATTAAAATTAAAATCAATAAAAATCTGCAAAAGCAAAAATCATAAAAATCAGGAGTTGGTATATTCCTAACACATTGATGAGCGTGAAATTTACCTCTTTAATAATCGGTAATTGTAGTATAGGAGGTGAAAATCGGTCGATCAAAACACCACAATCTTTGAATGTTGTGGAGTATTTTTACTTGGCAAGTCTACCAAGGTCAAAAACAGAAAACGGTGATTCTTAGTTGTGTGGTTTTAAATTATCTAATTACTAATTAATGTTTGATTCATTTCTGTATTGGGATAATATACAATGCAATGAAATGCAATTAGATGTAAAAATACAGAGGCAACAGTTCAGCACAGAATCTAAGATTAAGATTTTTGCTCCAAAATATGTTAATTAGTATCCTAAAAATTTATCACAGATCAAAGATATAGTTCAAGAGAAATATTCAAATTAATTCAAGCTGCAAGCATCGGAGCTGATAGATTGGTCCTACTTTTAAAAATTCAATAAGGATATTTAAGCAGAGTATCTATCCACGAAATTCCTGTGATTTAATTCCACAAATATTATAACTAATAATTCAAAGGGAATTATTCAATGTAAATTCCTCAGTCGTGCTCCTACAAAAGAGATCATTAATTTCTCAATGAAAATGTAGCGCGGATATGTCAAAACTAGCCTGCATTTGTCAACATAGATCCTCAAATAATAATTATCAATAAAAACCTTAGATCTGTCCACAAGTTGTGCGAAATGATAACGCATGAAAATGGCTTCAAAATGACGTATTATATGCTAAAAACGGAGTTCGTATGAGAAAGATGTGATGAAATGAAATTTCAGGGACTAAACTGTAATTAAAATAAAACTTTTCCTTCAAGCAGGTCCCTAGAGGGGCTTATTTGTAATTTTGCAAAGTTAGAGGGGTTGCTCTGCAATCTACCCCTAGCGGGTGTACATTTGTAATTTCTGAAATGATGGAGGGCCTTTTTGCAATTTTCCCCCAACGCACGTGCGACGAGGAGGCTCAGAGATGGAGCGGAGGCTCGGGCGGCCCGGGGTTGAGGCTCGGGTGCCTGACCTCAGGCTCAGTAGCTAAGGCGAAGGATCGGGTGCCGAACCGGAGGTTCGAACGCCAAACCGGAAGTTCTGACTGGCCAAGCTGGGGTGGCGACGAGTGGAGGCTCGGATATCCCAAGCTTAGAGGTATGGAGGGGCGGCTGGATGCTTCCACGTGGCGACTCTGGGGCCGTCGGATTAAGGGTTATATGCCCTGATCCAATGGCGGCTGGAGGGTAGAGCGCGGATGACAGTACCCCCGGCGGCGAGGCGAGGCGCGGAGGCAAGCTGGACGGTTGTAGATGAGAAGTACGACGGGGGAGAACGGTTGGGCTTGGGCCGGTCGACACACGACCAGCGGAGCCTAGAGGGCGGTGGCACGGCAGGAGAAGCGCGGAGGGCGGAGATCGGATGGGGCGATGGTCCTCGATGGGTCGAGCGATCTTTATCTACAGGCGTTAGACAAAATCGGAGGAAGGCGGTCGGGGTTCTGTGCTCGGGTGTTGGGTATCGGAGCTAAACTCCGACCTTTGCAAGGTCGAAGGTGCGGTGGAGACAGGAATGAGGCGAAGAGGATAGGGATCTGGAGAAGGAGATGAAGAGGGGATATCAACTCGCTTGAAGGGAAATAGCCGGGGTGATCTCCAGGTGAAGCTCGGTCGCTTTTCACGCGAGGCAGTAACAGAGGGCGAAGCTCGGCCACTGGATCATGTCGGTGAGGCTGTTGTCACCAGCCATCAGGAGAATGGCAGATGCCCATGAAGAGGGAGGCCGTGAGGTTAAATAGGGAGGAGGGAGGAGTAACGGCCAGAGATGATGTGGAAGAGGAGTGACGGAGGTCGATGGCCTCGTAACGGCCGGAGGCGTGGAGGGGGAGGCGGACGTTACATGCAAGGAGTAGGTAGAGGGGCGCGGCCAGCGGGGCCGTGGGATGGAGCATGTAATGGCTAGGAAGGAGAAGAAGGTCACGTGCTAGGCACGTGACTCAGGGGGCGGTGGAGAGAGAACTGAAGGATATGGAATTATCCTCAAGCGCATCACAGAAGCGTGATCGTCATATCAAATACGAAGCAGAACAACTAGTCGTAGCAGTTGTTCTGTGCAGCGGAATTTAACAAATTTTCTTGCGATGAAACCACATGATCCAAGAATGATTCTCGGATCGTTTCATCTAGAACCACAACAAGTATAAAGGAATACCTCTTGAAGCGTGTTTGATCTAGTCTCTAAGAAAAGAGACCTCCTGTCTCAAGTCTGATCGTCGGAGAAGACGCTCGTGAGTGCGGGGATGAACCGCGTGATTCTCGCAATCCAACAAGATGAATCAAGCATGGTGAACTCCCGATCTCTTTGTACGAGATCAAACGTCCTCTTCGTGAGTGTATCACTCCAAGAAGACGGAGAACCGAAGAACGTCGAGGCGGCGACGCAGTGGCGAAAGGCGTCGACGGCTTTCTCCTCTAGGGTTTGGTGGACGGCCACCGAGAGAGAGAGAGTTGGCGTGTGAGAGAAATGAGAGAGAAAGAGAGAGATGTGCTCCAAAATTGCATTGCCTTGGAGAGTATGGTATGCCTCTCTATTTATAGGGTTTTGGGATCCATGGATCTCAATCCATTGGACATATAAAATCAGTGGATGAGATTGATTTATGTTCAATCCAATGGTCAAGATTGTTGTTGGTAAAAGCCAATAATTTATGATTTAATTTAGATCAAATATATTTAATAAATCAAATACAATTCAATCCTAAATACGATCAACCAAATAAGGAGAGAATAAACATGGAGATTACATCTCCCATGTCAATCATGGTGGACGGCCACCAATCCAAGTAGGACTTGGTAGCCGTCCACTTGATTCCATGTGGAGGCAATCTCATGAAATCCCATGAGATTAAAATCTCCATGGAAATCTCCATTATTAATTCCAACAACTTTTGTTGTGATTTATTCTTCGAAAATAATTCATAATTAATTTTGAGAATATTGCAATCTTACCATTGGAATTTTGTGAATCATATTCACAACCCAAAACAAAATATAATTTACATTTTCAATTAATTACACAATGTGTATCCAATACACATTAATAATTAATCAACAAATATAAATTATAATTAGCTCTCTCTAATACATTATAAATCATATTTATAATATATTATGAATAATTGTATATTGCTATCCACATTATTCTTATCCATAATAATTAAATCACATTTAATTATATTGGATAATTTCCACACACATCAAGATGATTAAATCACATTTAATCATCAATTCTTCAATGCTTAGAATTATGGAATTATTCTTAAACCCCTTCAAGAATAATGCGATTTCTCCGCAGATACTTGTAGATAAGGACAAGGCGGTTGTATTGTTCCACGTATAGTGACTTGGATGTCGAGATCACATCTCAAATCCAGATCTCATGGACCTCCCACAGATGCTTGATCATATCAAGATCGTAGACCTAATCTTCTCATTGCATCTGAATCTCATTCAGATCAATGTCCAATACATGGACTAAGATTAGGTCACTTCTCTATTGAGAGGAGACACTAAAATCCAAACCTGTCTCATCACTCCCTCGGAATGGAAGCGTCATGGTTATACAATCGTTTATGATCATATCACCCTTAGGTATTCCCAATACCTGTACATCCTGCATACTGGAAGACCTATGATCATCCTGAAGATATAGATCACTTTTACACTGTCATCTTTAGGGTTTGATCATTAAGTTTCTCAATCTTGGTCATTGGGAATTGGTATAGATCATATGCTTTCCCAAAGCATATATCTTACCTTCAAATTCATGCCATGCTTCCAAAGCATGACGACCATGCATGGAATTTGATCAGTCCCAATACCTCGTGAGTAAGCTCATGTCTCCCGGTTCACAAGTGAACCCGTATGATCCCTTTGAGAGATCCTATTACTCATATGTCCTTACATGCACACCAGCTCGCTAGTGTATAGACCTTGGCTAAGTCATCAACCTATTGGTCTGCCAAATGTACACACTCAGACATATAACAACACTTTTGTCTCTGGTCAGAGGATGCATGCCTATGTTGTGACAGCATTCAACAAAGGTCTTTGGTTATCTCGATCTCGTTAAGTCAACCCATTGACTCAACTAATCTGACACCTCTGAATCACTATTCCCATGCAGAGGACCTGCATCAAGAGGTCGGTCAGATATCATCCATATGAGAAAGGATTGCCATCTCCTACTCAGATTGGAGATCATCACTTAACAATCATGTGATGATGCTTGATGAGTCCTCTATCTAACTCCCTAGATATTCATCCAAGCATCAGCCTCTATGATTCAATCAATGAATCAGCAACAGTATGATCATCAAGTTGGCCATGGTACATAACCCTTATTGTACAGAGGGACCTTATAGTGCATTCATTCATTCAATCTCAGAAAGGGAGTGAAAAATAATCAATAACATTTATTGATAAATCATTTATTACAATAACATTTATTGTAGGAATGGTTCGCCCCGGGCTCACATTGCTAACAAGAACGTGGGGTACCACGTGGCATGCCCAGGGGCTGCCACGTGGCACCCCAAAAAAATTCAAAATTTAAAGATAAAGAAAAATATAAAAGAAATAGAAGGAGACCTCGGATCAAAAAAATCCTTCACAAAAGTTGTTCGTCTTGACGAGATCTACAACTTTCATGAAGGACTCGGGAGCAAAAGAGGTCACATGTACAAAGTGGTATTTGTGGTGGTTCTCCATGTGTATAGAAAACCGGCTTTTTGGAGTTTTGTAATTTTTTTGGTGGTTTTAGAGGGGATAAAAATCTATAAAAATTACGACAAAATATGAGAAATTTGTTTACATACTAATCTAATTTTTTGGGGTTTTTTAATAAATAATAAAGTAGGAAAATAAAATAGATGTATGAAACACACAATTTTTGTACAGACTCACAACGGACACCTGGACTCAGTCGGTTTCTTTGATTTCAATTATAATATGGATTTAGATTTTTATGTTGCTTAATAAAACTTTCATCAAAGAACACAAATGAAGAAGAAATAAAATTAAAAGGGTTAATTATGTACATAAAATCTTAGGTCAAAAATAGCAAAAAGTCAAAATGTGCAAAAGAGGCCCAAAATCCAACTTTCACATGTAAGCTTCAGATTTTACGAAATTGCTCTTTTTTTGAAGGTATTTGAAAATGGAGTACTTTAAAAGTGAGTAGACCAAAATCGGACACTGTATGAGGGAGATATGCTCGTTTTAGTCCGTCAGATGTGAAATCAGACTTTGGGATTATTTAACAACTGTTTAAGTTAGTAATTTTTATGAATTTTTTATTTATTCATGTTAGTAATATCTACACGATGGAGGTGGTTTGGGGTCAATCGGAGTTAGGATGAATTAATTACAAATGTGAGAAGTTAGTGGCTTTTTAGGTTAATTTACAAATGGAATTTTTAATGTAATTATGCATCATGAAATGCAAATATTATTCACACATGTATGAATGCTAATAGTGCTCTATTAATGATTAAATGCATGTGAATCTTGGGGAACAAAGCCTAATTGACCAATTTTAGCATGATGAATACGATATTCATCGCACATTCAGTCAAGGCTTGAGGAATTTCGAGGACATTTGATCTATGTGATCTTGAGAGTCTGAGTTAATATGCCTTAATCGTTAGAGTTTTAAATTTAATAATCCACACTTCCCTAGTTTGAAAGATTTGAGCGCTATATTGCACTCTTCATCTCTGCCTTCTAAAAGAATATGATCAGCACTTCACTTTCACAACTACATGATTGATGAGATGAGTTGAGTTATCACTTAAGGAACTAGTACGGGTGATTTAAGTTTAGACTCGATTGAATGATGCTCGAGGATGGGATAAAGTTAATGAAGGGTTCAACAAGCCTGAGTATCAGCAAAACCGTAGCTAGTATGTAAACTAGTTCGCGTGCTATCTCTTTGATATTTACCTATGTGCCAGGGTGTGATGAAATATAATTAAATTGTTGATTAATGTACGCCAACTTTTGGTAAAAGCAGTGGAGCTAGCCAAACAAATGAAAAGAAAAGAAGGAAATGTCAAAGAAAAGCTCTATCCTCCAAAGTCAAATTATAAATGAGCCTCCACCAATGGCGAGCACTCCCAAACATTTTCAAAGTGTCCACGTGGACCAAGTGCTAATTAGAACCAAGGAGTCGGGCTGACACCTGAAAAGGGCTCTGCATCGTAAATGATACAAGTCTGGGTGTCGTAGGTATCTTAGATACTCAAAACTCCCAGAAAAACAAGTGTAGACGACTCCAACTCTCTTGACGGACACATTGATCAATAAGCTAAAAACCTACATGTGTTGAGTAAAAAGGCACTAGAGAGGCCCCTTGTTCCAATATGAGGGAGAGAAAAAATAGACACAATCCTATGCCCTCCATCATCTGACCGTCCATCTACATTTCAAGTCTGAAAAACTAATGAGATGGTGGATTAAATGCAAGAATAGACTTAATCCCTAGTGTTGAGGATTTGGTCTGGAGGAGAGTCTCCTGGACAGGAACTTCGAGTGATGTCTCGACTCGACTCTCATGATTGCAGTACATTAAAAGTCATATCCATATATTATATGTACAAAAAGAGAGTCTGATAATTAGAGAAGTTGGATTCCTTCTGACTAGAGCATGGTTAAATCCAGAATTTTAGGATCACTTAAATTAAGAGTCTTTGAGAAAAATGGAGCCTTGAAATTTTCACATGCACTGTCAGAAATTAATCCAACTCCTTCATTCTTTTAATGCTCGAGGACGAGCATGGTTTAAGTATAGGGGTATAATGAATCTCATATTCATCATGCTAAAACTCAATTATTAAACCCCTAGATTAAATAATCCAATAAAAATCACCAATAATTTTCATTATTATATTGTATTATATTGTGTATAATTAACCTATAACTATTGTATGTAATTAATTTGTAATTATTTTATTATTAAATATCCAAAAAGGTAGGTTTATTAATTGTCTATAAGTTCCTAACCAGTAAAAAGACTAAAAACTACAAAAAAAGATCAAAAGCCTAAAAATCGGTGTTTTTAACCCCTTAAAATAACCCCAAATATACTTTTGGTACAATGAACTTTTCTGGCTTTTCGTCCAACATGCAACTTGTAAATATCGTCGAGATCTACAACTTTCATGTTTTTACTTTTTCCTAATTTTACCTCTAACTATTTATTTTTTATTATCCTTTGTTTTTATTATTTCTAATTGTCTGGTGCAGCCACGTGACGTCACCCTTTTGTGCCACCCATCACTCACTGTCACCCTTAGATCAACTCCATCTCCACCTTTGAACCCCGCAGCACCTACAGCTGCCCCATCACCCTATGGACGTGATCACAGTCGCTCCATCACGCCTCATCCACAGCCACTGGATCCCCTTTTATCCTGCGGCTAGCATCGTTCCATGTCATCCATTCATTCCCCATCGTCAGATTATATCCTAAACTCCATATAATCCACTCATCTCCGTTTATCCCCCATCTGTAGGATCACATCCCTGATCTGATCCATCCCCTTTGACCATGCCTAGACCTCAGCCATTGGAACTCTAGATCGAATGGACAGAAGCTCATCGTCTACCTAAGACACCTTCCCCCTATAGGTGTTCCGATGCATCAACCGCCACTCGCTTTCATTTTTAACCAATGCCTCCGGCCTTCTCTCCCTTCCGTAATGCCACCATCGTGACACCCCCAGATCCGCCATCCTCGTGTTGACATCACTGCCCCCGCCTTCACTCCCCAAGTCATTCAAACACCCCTGCCACCTCATAATGGTCGGGCATCACCTCCTATAAAACCGCCACCCTCAGCCGCTGAGCACCCCATCCACCATCTCCGAGTACGAGCCCAGGATCTCCTCCGCCTCCCTGTGACATACGGGGGTCAGAGGAGGGCCATCATGGCCTCTCCCTACTCCGGTGTGATGCGTGATTTTCCAGCCACATTGCAGTGCCTCTAGGCCCGTCGAGCTCCGAGGCCCAGCTGACCTCGTCAGGCGACGACTGGAGACTCTCAAGGAGCCTTAGCCCAAGCTGCTACCCCTGCCAACTATCCATCTCCTACGAGGTACTCTAATTCCTCATACCCCTTCCAATTTCTCTTAATTATTCTGACATCCATGTTCATCTTCACCCTCACCTGACCACCTCACGACCTCCATCGTACCACCAGCATCTTCGCCCACTACTCCGCTCACCCTCCTCCTTTCTCTGTAGCCTCGACCACTCCGCCCCAACTTCCCTCCGGTCCGTCGGAGTCGAATATCTTCCATTTCCCTCCATGCACGCAGACTCGCTTCACTCACCTTGCACACTCGCACGCCTCGTCTATATTTTAACATTTGCAGGTACACACTTCACCAATGGCCGGATGTGTGCTTGAGCTCTGACTCCAAGCTCCGCCACCGGTGGACCTCCATCGATCAACCACTCGAGTTACCCCCATAGCATAGTCACACCTCCAACACCTTCGTGGGCCCCTCAGGCACCTTCTCCGACCTTCATTGGGTCTCGCGGAGCGTGGAGGAGCCCCTTAGTGCTCGTCGGAGCCCCGCCTTCTCCGGTGAAGAGCGGCAGAAGAAGGAGAGGCGGATACCATCCGATACTCACAATCGAACTATCCAGATGAAGCCACGTAGTCTAGCCTGAGCCTCACGCCGCACTTATAGGCTCGGGCAAACCAAACCAAGTGTCGAACCACCAAGGCCAGCCACGTGGCATGAAACTACGATGCGCCCCGAGCATGGTACCCTCACGTGCACCGCACGTGAGGGCTTGGGCAAATTACAAAGCCGACCCTGGACATTTTGGTATTTGTACTATGGTCTTCAGGCGTGTGCCTCACATGCGTGCCTTGGTATTTTATTTGGTGGCCATTGCATATTTCGAGATTTATAGATATGCCCCTACGTGTATTGGAGAAATTATAGTGGGGCCCCGTCAATTTTTGTAAATTGAAAATAGGTCCCTCCAAGGACCTATTTGTGATTATTTATCATTTTACATCTTGCATTTTTATTGCATTTATGACCTTGCACTATTTTATTCATACCTTAAGCATCGTAAGTCCAATTTGCATGATTTTAGCGTCGTTTGTTCCTTATTTCATCATCCATTTCATGGCATGTTTAATTTCCTCATCTTACACATTCTAAATGAAGTAATTTTTAATGTTAGATGATGTCCTTGCTCCATATGTCTTTGCCATTAATAGATGATTGCTCATATTTTTATACGTAAAATGACTCTGAAACCAATTCTTATATTATGCTCAGTTTTCATAGGGCATTTCTGCAATTAATTTTTAGCATGCATATCATTTCCACCTATTAATACATTATGCATTGCATAGCTTAAACTTGCATTGAAAAATGAAATAAAAAATATGCATGCATTATTATGCTTGCCTTTTATTGTGCATCTCCACGGAGACCTGAAATTGAGAAATTATTCACGCATACTCTTAATTGATCAGACTTGATAAATATACTAAAGTAGCATGTGTCCCTGTGTTCGACCTTGGTATACTTGCCAAGTATAAATAATCCACAACATTCGAACGATTGTGATTTTTGCTGATCAAAATCGGTCTACTATATTGCTACAATTTACGACTATTAAAGAGGCAGATTTTGTATCCATCACATGAATTGGCTCCTTGAACATTTTTTTATTATGTATGAGATGGCCGAGAGGATACCATTCTACAATTCACAGTGACATATATCCTACAGCTCTAGGGAGGTGTAATTTTCCTCGACAAGCCAGGAAATGAGGTTTCACTGATCTACCTTCCATTTCTCGAGGATCTAGAGACTTGTGGGACATATAGTTGGGGCTCAACTTGTTTGGCGTACTTGTACATGCAGTTATGCATTGCATAGAGGGCAGATGCGGTTGAGAATGGTGGACCCATGATTCTGTTGCAATTGTACGCTTGGGAACGCCCCCATATCACCCCCATTATTCATCACCGACATGTCTAGCAAGGGAAGCCTTTGGGGTCAAGGTAATATGAGGTTAGACATCACGTCGGAGTCAACACATGTCACTCGACCTAATAGGGATGCATTGGACCTCCAGCTTGGGGAGCAAGTATGGACTCAATCATGGAATTAACCATTTATGGATGCTTTGAATTATTATGTTAACATATTTTATGGTATACAAAATGGTTTGGACACCGTACACATAGGAGGTTTTGTCTCAATTACCTCCATACTGTCTGGACAGTCAAGACTTGCACACGACTCGTGTACCATTGATTCACTTTTACATTGTTGAGCTACACACCCGGAAAGAGTCTTTTGTCAGTTTGGTGGGATTCAGAGGATACCAATGCCTTGTGATACCTCATCTCATTTGCATTTAACCGATTCACATGGAAAGAGTAACATCGATTAGATGGAGTTCCATGCGGTCTACATTAGACTATCGTACATGCATGGGGACTACAATGTATCGATGGATCCCATACCCTTAAGAGGACTTGACACGACCAGCGACTACTTGCCATGATATCGTAGTGTTATCTAACGATTTATTGGTCGACATGGATGCACCTTATATTATGTCGTAAGTACAAAGTTACATTAAATAGAAATTATGGTTGGCTATTTTATACTATTCTAACAATCATTGTTCATATTATACGTGTCCCATTTCGATGAGCGAGTGTGTCTTTCAATTGATGATGCTCCACGGATGAGAGAGCTTACAGTTGAAGAAAAATTATGTCTACGTGAGTCTATCCAGAGGCAATTCAGGGATGACCCTGGTGTGGAGGTTATGTGGAAGATGTCAAGGTAGAATATGCATCTCAATGCCACTCACATGTTCAAGGATGTGGACGAGGACGATCTCATTGATAAAGGGAAGATAGGACTTCCAGTGAGGGAGGTGTCCCTCTTGAGATACAACTACCACCACAGTCTGGCATAGAGTTTGATACTCCCATTCTTGAGTGCGGCTTATCTAGGGAGCCTATCACACCACCTGCACCACGAAGGGATCGAGCAGTTACAGATGCATGAGTTCGCATCACTCACCCCTCCCATTTGACTTCTACAAAATTGAAGAGATACATATGAGCCGCAATGCTGATTGAGCCACAATGCTGATATCGATCGGCATATCCAACTCCACGGATTTGATCCAAGCGTACTTGAGACTTGACACGACCAGTGACTACTTGCCATGATATTGTAGTGTTATCTAACGATTTATTGGTCGACATGGATGCACCTTATATTATGTCGTAAGTACAAAGTTACATTAAATAGAAATTATGGTTGGCTATTTTATACTATTCTAACAATCATTGTTCATGTTATAAGTGTCCCATTCCAATGAGAGAGTGTGTCTTTCAATTGATGATGCTCCACGGATGAGAGAGCTTACAGTTGAAGAAAAACTATGTCTACGTGAGTATATCCAGAGGCAATTCAGGGATGACCCTGGTGTGGAGGTTATTGTGGAAGATGTCGAGGTAGAATATGCATCTCAACGCCACTCACATGTTCAAGTATGTGGACAAGGATGATCTCATTGATAAAGGGAAGATAGGACTTCCAGTGAGGGAGGTGTCCCTCTTGAGATACAACTACCACCACAGTCCGGCATAGAGTTTGATACTCCCATTCTTGAGTGCGGCTTATCTAGGGAGCCTATCACACCATCTGTACCACGAAGTGACCGAGTAGTTACAGATGCATGAGTTCGCATCACTCACCCCTCCCATTTGACTTCTATGAAATTGAAGAGACACATATGAGCCACAATGCTGATTGAGCCACAATGCTGATATCGATCGGCATATCCAACTCCATGGATTTGATCCAAGCATACTTGAGACATAGACAATCAATGAGAGACCAGTCAAATTGCAATATAAATGAACAAGGAGTGTAAATGCTTGATTCATATCTGTGACATCTTTATTGTAAAATAAGACATGTATGTCACTTATATATGAACTTTTTATAATATGTCTCTTTTCTTGGGTTGTTGACCTGAGTTTTGTGGTTCATCTCCCTTTATGAATTCCCACATTGTATATGAATCTTTTGTCCAACTAATATATGAACCATGTGTTATTGACTTGTGCTATATCATATGTGGAACATTGTTCTTGGTTTCAATAAAATTTATATTTCTTAAAAAAGGGAAGCACCAGCTCTGCATGCATAAGCAGAGCTGCTGCTTCTTTTTTTCGATTCTGACCAAAAGCCACCTCTTCAAGAGTCGTCTTTAGGAAGAGTCATCTCCTAAAAAGGTGGCTTTAGTTTAGAGTTGCCTCTTAAAGAGGCAGATTACCTATGGTACATAACAAAAAAAATTGTGATTGCCCAGTGGGGACTTGTTTAGAAATTTATCGATAAATCCCTGATTTATCCATAATATTTGTTTTTATTATATATCTTATTTAGGAAAATCAATAAAAATAACTAAAAATAACACTAATTAATTAACTAAGTGTTGTGAATGAATATCGTATTGTTGTATATTTTTTACCCTATTATAGTGCTATTATTTTACGTATTTACTATTTGTTAAAAATACAATAAAAATTATAATAATATAGTATATACTTAATCTAATGTTATTTATAAAATAAAAATCCATAAAAATAAGAAAAGAAATTAAAAATGAGTAATTTAATTCCTTAAATTACTTGTAAAAATATTTACTATGTTTATATGACTTATTTCATCTTTAAATTCTACATGAAAGTTGTAGATCTCATCAAGATCTTCAATTTTCATGTTAAACATTTTTAAAATTCTATCTTTAATTGTTTTATTTTAGTTTAAGTCTTCATTTGTATTCATATAAATTCTGATTGGGCCATGTAGCCCAATCATGCCCTTCTACCTGGTTGGTTCATTTCTTTGATCCTGCCTAAATCTCTGACTATAAGATCCACCTTGATCGATTGATCTTAGCTATTCATCTGCAGTCAATACTTAACCATCTGATCATATGTGATTAGATGCATCACGATCGTTCCTTTGTGTCACTCTGGAACTGTTGGATCAGATGATCCAACAGTCGTTATCCTTCATCTACCTTCCAACTACCCTTCTAAGACTTCGCAACGCTTTGTACCTCACCGCCTTCACCCATTTTTCCCAATCTCTCTAGCCATTCCTCTTATCATCTGACGACCTTAACTCCTTCCCCTAACATCCCTAAACCATGCCAACCATCTACCTCCTCCGAACCATAACCTCCCTACCAATGGTGGTGGTGGAAACTTTTGAAAAAACCATCTGCAACCCTTGTCCTCCATATTCATATATTCCACCACTGCCTCTTAAAGCGGTTGTCCACCCTTGCATGAAGACAACCCTATCCATATGCTCCTATTTATGACATAAAGTAGGAGGAATGATCGATCACTCATGGACCTTGTTCTTCTGGTGTGACCCATGGTGGTACACCAAGCTACGACCATTACACAACCGACGAGCTTCTCGGCATTGTTGCCCAAGTAAGAAGCAACGACCAGGCATCAAGAGTGTTGCCCCCAAGCCGCTGCATCCACCATGATGACATGGTAAAAAAATCCGAGAAACAGGTTTAGGATAGTGCTTCTTTGAGTTTTTTCCATCTATGTATTTAGAACCCAACTTCGATTTAATATGCTCTCGACCTTCACCGTGGACAAGTCATCCATGTGGGAGGTCATGTTCTCCGT
The DNA here is from genome assembly GCA_037367405.1 of Ottelia alismoides. Lineage (NCBI taxonomy): Eukaryota > Viridiplantae > Streptophyta > Magnoliopsida > Alismatales > Hydrocharitaceae > Ottelia > Ottelia alismoides. The sequence goes on from JAZKJV010007122.1 coordinate 176,651, forward strand.
GATTCATGTTCTATCGCAACCTCCACCTCGATTCATCTCCTCTGTTAATTGTAGATGATGAATCTGTATTTCATCATCTTTATTCATTTATTTTTGCTTCAAATCCCTTATAAAATACATGTAAATATCACTAATTAAACTCTTTTATTAACTCTAATTATTGTGTAAATATTGTATATTAATCACTACTTTAACCTAAAATAAACTAATAAAGGAAAATTAAAGAAAATAAAGGATTGCATATATGCAATAGATGCATGTTTAATAAAACCCTGAGAGAAGATCAAGACTTGACCTAATCAGCAAGGAATAAAGTATGGGGAGATAAGGCCAAAAACACCAAAAATCCCACAAAATGCGCTTGCCACTTGTAATTATTTCCCACATATACATTATTGACTATAATACACAATTCTTTCATTATTCACCACCAAATCCCTTACAGATAATTGTTATTTCTTCGTGAAATTTGTGTATAAAATCCTCTTATAAATAATAAAAATAATTTAAATTAAAAGTTGTATTTACTGTATAGATAACATCACGCTCAAAATGCCACATAGCTCTACTTTCAAGATCAATATCGCATCCACCTGAACTCCAAATTCATTAAACTCACTTTCATTGAACTCATAATTAAATTATCTTTAAAATGAAGGTAATTTCATAAAAATCTGAGTTAAGGTGTGAAATGTGGCCAATTGGGGTATCATTGTATATTATACCTATGTACACTATGTAAATTATTTCATTAATTGTTTCTTTGTACATATATGTGAATATTGTATTTTTAGTTAAGTGTAAATATTGTATCTAACTCAAATAAAATACAAAACAAAACTAAAAAATAAAAATTAACAAAAAAACAAAATCATGTATTTATTGTATATGTATCAACATGTATATGTTGTATGTATACCTATTTATTTAACCTGATAAATTAAATCTTAAAATCAAATAAAAATATCATTAAAATACTTGTAAAATATTTTAAATAAATAAAATATTAATTATGTACATATGAATAAAAAGAATTAACTTAAAAAACAAAAATAATGTGTATATAGGTATAAAAAATGTAAATAACCCTATGTACTTATTTTAACCCTTGTAATTATATTATTTATTTAATTAAAAATCACAAAAATTAACTTTAAATTATTCCTAATGTTTTTTATTTACATCACTTATTTAAATTAATCCATTTTTATTGATTTATTTAACATTTTCTCGTTTTTTTTATTTTCCTATTTTAGCTCTATTCTAGGCGCTTTTTTATTAGCTGACCTAGGCCAACTGCTCAGTCTGCACCCAACTCCCACTAACCTCACTCCTTCCGTTACTTCATCCAGTTTTCCCTTGTGTTCTAATCCATAACTTCTCCCGCTCCCTTCTTCAATTCCTTCGCCTATTCAATTCTCATTCACCCCATCACTTGAGATCCACTATCACTCCATGATTCGCTCCCCATTTGAATTCAAACTTCATTACGGTCACGTCGATAAGTATCCCCTTTCCACCTTTGGTGAGAAGGTATCCGTTTCTAGCGCCACTTTCTCCCCGAGATCGGTTATAAACTTCAGAGTGAGGTGACAGCTCCTCAAAGGTTCGATTAGGAGTGTGAGAGGTTGATCTAGGAGTTCGATCATCACTGGATTCGAGTTCTCGCGGATCTCCTCTGTCCTTACACTTTCCAGGTCTCGACCCGATCTGTTGAACTTTAGATCTTAGGTAATTTTTTAGTTTTTTCCTCTTAACTTCAATATGCCCTTCATTTTCTCTAAATTTAGAGGATCGCATTAATGTCTAATACTCACGTAGATTGGGGCATTAGGATCCTATCCCTGGTCTGAACAATTCATCTTTGATTCACCTAGCTAACCATTACATCCTATGTGTCGATTGCTTCTTCTATCTCCTTACACCATCTGATCACCAATTCGATCCTCGGATTGGATCGATTTGATTAGGATCGAATCCCCCATTTTACAGGTTTTGAACCATCTCATTTTCCACCTTTACTCTCAATGATTTTATGTAATAACACCTGTCAGACTTTCGCTTCCGAGCATAGTTTCCCTTCCAGGTCAACAGAGCATTAGAACAACAAAAAGCATAGAGATTAAGACTTGAAGCAGGTTCCTATAGCATAATTATTCATCACCTTCCATATCTTTGATCAGGTGACTTCAAGTAGATCCAAGGTGATCATCCGATGCGGAACACACATATCCTTAATCTGGGCATATGATTGAACAAGGAATAGAGTTGAATTGAGGGAGATCTGTGTGATCAATGTTCAAGGAAGAGCCATTGCTTCCCAGTTCATCCATACCACTTCACCTCCCTTCGATCAAGAACAAGGCACGTAGGATTGATCATGGACGTCCAACCATCACCAAATATCTACCGTAGGTCAATATCCACATATGATCGTGGCCATACAAGCACGCTTAATCCAGAGATGTCTGATCAGATCCACGAGCATATGAGGCGACATAACCACCACGCCACTTAAAGGGTAACTTTGCACCTTTATCCATGTCCTTTATCTTATTTACAAATAAGTCCCTACGAGCACATGTGTCTTTTTGTCTTTAATTGAACATTTGTATTTTCAGCCTCAGTCTTTGTTTTATTTGCATTAAAACATTGTTTCAACTATGTGTGTGTTCGTCATGTGATTCCTTGGAAAAATTGCGATAAAAAATATCACAAATGTTTGTTATTGTTTGGACCTCAAAAAAAGTCATTTGCATGTAAGTTAGATCCCGCATGGCACACGTGCCTGGGTGCATGAGTTTTTGAGAAATTTGCATCATTTTTTCGCAATTTTTATTTGTTATCATTTAGTATGCATCTATAAATAGTTACATTTGAGCCCCTATAAGCCTGCATATTTCTTTACATGTTAAAAATAAATAAAAATAATCAAAAAAATAAAAAATTCTGCAAAAAATCACATAGGCTCTTGTTTTCATTCACCTTGCATCCACAACTTCCTTATTGCATTTTTCATACTTTTTATTATTTATTAAAATTTAAAAACTCCACAAAAATCCTGTTTGCATTTCAAATCATAAAAAGTATAAAGATCCATCCAAAAATTCTAAAAAATACATATACGCTTGCTTTGATTTATTCTAATACTATTATCCTTTTTGCGTATTTATCATCTATAAAAACATAAAAATTGCAAAATCATCAAAAACACTAAAAATTCATATAAATTCAATTAAAAATCTAAAAAAATCATAAAATGGCTATTTAGAAAATATAAAAATCCTTTATTTTGTATACATTTCATCCATTTTTGTCTTCATTTATTATTTTTTTAATACAAAAACATTCGGTATATTCTCTATGTACTTTATTCACTATTTTTCAATTACTTAAAAATCTAAAAAAATCATAAAATTCTGGAAAAATAAGAAAAACATCAAAACAGGTAAAAAATCTTAAAATAATTTTAGTCCAATTTTCTGTGTATATTTGATAAAGTCAAAAATCCCAAAAAGAGTGCATTATTTTCTTTGTTTGTTTTTCTTTTAATATTCCAAACATATCTTTTGTAAAATTTAAAATATATAAAAATAGAAAACTAATAAAAGTTTCAGAATTAAAATTCAAAAAAATAATAAAAATTCAAAACCAAGTATAGTGTGCATAGAAATTCCTTTATTATTTCCTTGATTATTTATTGCATAGAATAACCCTTGAGATTTTCGTAGTCTCTCTGAGTTCCATCATGTTGTTATACAGATAGATTGAATAGCATTTTCTCATGCTACATTTTTGTATTTATTTTTGCTTGAGAATAATTATTTTTTGTTTGACGCTTCTTTGTGTTGCGACAATACTTGTGAATAATTCATCCAAATAAAAGCCCAAAAAAAAACATGTCAACAAAATGGCACCATTGCCGAGAAGGCATAACGAGGGTAGTTAGGTTTCTCTTTTGACCTAATATTCTTGGTTGTATATTTTTACCTATATTTCTATTCATTTATTTCATTGTTATTCCATTATTTTTGCACGTATTTATATAATTGTCTCTCTCACACATTCTTTTGTTTCCTCTTTCTTACGAGAGCCCGACAAGCGAGGACGTCATTCTTAGGAGAGTCGACGCACCCAAGCGAAGCAGAGGCAGCTTGATTCTCCACCAAGTTGTAGGAGAGTGTAGGAAGAGGAGAAGAAGATTTTGGAGGAGACCATCATTTGGAGCATAGATAGTTTTATTTTAGCATATTAGTCACTTAAAAACTCTTGTAAAAAGGACATTATATACTTCGTATGCAAGGTATGTTTCACCAAGTGTTGGCGCACTTGAGAGACCTCATCGATTTTGTTTTTCATCGCCTTATTTTTCTTTATTTCATGTGGTTTTATGTGTTTGAGCATTTAGTGATTGCTTTATTAACTTGTTTGAGACAGGTAATTAATGAGGTCCAAAGTCCTAGACTAGAATTTCAATACCTACAGAGTAGAACATATTTTGGACTTGGTCAAATTGAACTAGTTCTTGCCCATTAATAGATGTTATTACTAGGACGGTTCACATGCATCATTTAGATTATTTTATTTTTTTATATTTAAATTCTGCACAGATCACCCTGCATGTAGAGTGTTAGCGATAAGGTACTAAGTCCTGCATGCATCATTGTATTTAATCGTGTTAACATTTTTTACTTCCTTCCTTGTTTTCACTCACGTAATTTAGAAAGGAAATTGGACACTTAGTAGGCAATTCATTGCAAAATATTAAAAAAGAATGATAGTTTGATAAAACTGTGACTGCTAAAGAAAACTCGACCCTAAAATTAAATGTAAGGATAAAATAAATTATTTTGGGGAGAGTAACCCCCTCATTGTTTGATTTACTTCAAAGTGAGAGAGGGACAAATAATAGGATAGAGCCAAGCCCATATTTTCATATAGACTACTAATTTTACAAAAACGATTAGCTACTTCTCAGTGAGGAAATTTGGGCAGGAGGTAGACGGTCTGAATTTCCTTAGTAGAGTGGATGGTTTAAAGGACATTGCATAAGGCTCAGTCCCTAAGTAACGAGTAGCCATTTTACGGTATGTACTTACATCCATACTGGTTGAAAGTGGATGCAACTAGTAGTAAGAGTCAGGCCAGTCTTTATAGAAATATATGCACTTAACTAACTCTTTCAAAGATTGTATTTATCATCAAATAAAATTGAAAAGATAATAGACCGATTTATTATGATCTTCAATTGTTGAGTTGGTAAATAAGTGTATTGTTTGATTACTAGTGCTAGAGAACCTTTCGTACACTTTGCGCCTTCTACTCATTCTTTTCTTGTTTGACTTCGTGTTCTCATTGTTAGCCATGTGAGCCCGAGGCGAACCATTCTTACAATAAATGTTATTGTAATAAATGATTTATCAATAAACACTCGCATCTCGCCTCTTCATATCGAAGATGTCAAATTCAAGCATTTCTCGTTCGGACTTTGAGGACACTCCAAACTGCTCGTCTTCTACTCGGGAAGACTTAATTTCCGAGTATGTCTCTTTCTCCACTTCACCCTTCACGTCCATTAATAAGTTACTCAAGATTGACTCTAAACCTGAACTATCATTTGGGACTCCATCCTTCTTGAAAACTAATCCAGTGCAGTTTACACTTGCAGAAACTGAAACAACACACTTGATGCCAACTAAGGGAAAAGGTTCCATGGACGAACAGTTCAAGAGCAACACCACCATGTTGGCTTCAATTCAGTCCATTCAAGCTCAATTGACATAGCAGATTGACTTTCAAACTACATTAAGAGATATGATTCTCGAGTTGAGGCAAGATAGACAAGATAGGAGAGAGGAGAATAGAAACAATGGAGGAGGTGAGAATCAGGGAGATAATCTTGTAGAGCCAATGGCTAAGCTCTCATTAAGGAAACCCTATAATCAAGGAGCAAGGCAAACGAATACATGGATTCAAATTCCTGTGATTCATGGGCATTTCGAGCTCAAGACAACTATCTTACCACTACTCCCCATATTTTACAGACACATTAACGAAGAACCTTATGTACACCTCCAACAATTTGATCGCATTTGCAGCACAATCCATTCCCAAAAATGTTATTAGAGGTGGTGAATATGATGGCTTTTCCCTTCAACTTGATGAACGAGGCCCTTTATTGGGTAAAGCACCTACAAAAAGTAGTCAATACATGGGAAGAGTTGAGGTCTGCTTTTCTAAGCAAATATTATCCTCTTGGATGCCTCAATCAAATGTGATCATGGATGGCCAACTTCTCCAAAATGTCCCATGATCATATTCATGAGACGTGGGAAAGATTTAAAGATTTAACAAAGAAGTGCCCCCATCATGATATTCCCAAGATGAGCCTAATGAAAACTTTCTTTGGGGGTCTAAGTCATGATAATCAGAAGCTAGTAGATGCCTCTTGTAGGGGTAGTCACTTCAACAAGGATAAGGATGTCCTATATCAAATTTTCATGGAGATGGCAGAGAGCTCTACAGCTCTTTCTTCTTCGCGTGCATTCCAGAAACATCGCATGCCTTCTTTTATACAACACTCCATAAGGCTGTCAATATGACGACATCTCGTGAAGTGGATAGGGTGGAAAGTTCTGATCTGACCATCATTGGAAACCACCTAGATAAAGTTGATATAATTGAGAAACGATTCAAAGATCTTGAGAAGCTCCAAGTGATCGAACAGAGGACAAAGAACCTGGACAAGCCAGATGAGATAATGAAGCATCTGGAGCTTCTTGTGAGAATGATGAGCGCATGTCAGAGCATGGGTGCAGTAGCCAACACTTATGCTCGAGAGTAGACATCTTCCAATTCCACCCACACAATAACTTTTTTTAGAATCAATCAAAGATCATTCATCATATGCAAAACCTATATCAGAGTGAAGAAGTTTAAGTGCAGATCAAATGTTTTTCACCCACACAGGAATGCATGGGAAAATAAAAATTATCTTTTTTTAAAAAAAAAGGTCAAATTTCATTCATCTTAGTAAAGAAGAGATTCCGTCCCAGTACAAAAAAGTCCAATATAGGCAGATCATAAATGCATTACATAACAACAATAATAAGATCACCAACATCATATAAAGTGATAGTCCTCCCAAAAAAACAAAGTTGGCCTAAGCAATATAAAAAAAACGGCTGAGCGAGCACAGCAACACCGTCGGTCAAGCGGACTCCGCAACACCGATCAAAGGAGGTCGGAACCCTACAAAAGGATGGGGATAATTATCATCGTCACATCTTGTGAGGGTGAGAGTTGGGTGCTATCCTCCCTGCGGAACTGATGGTAGAAGTCCGCATAAAGGTATTTCGAGAAGTAGAAGTCACACCAATCTCCAGTGTCTCTGGATAGCGAAAAGAAAAAAATGATGGATATACGATTAGATAAAAAAGGAGACAAACCGTTGTCGAAAATCCTGCCCATTTTGTAAAACCATTTCATAGCGAGTCTCACAAATTTTTGAGGCTTCGTTTATCAGAGAATCCACATGTAGCAATTTCCCATCAAAATCCATCAGAAAATAAAAATTATCTATTATCACTGGATTTGCTCGAATAGGATGTCAGAATCCACTGATCACTAGTCAACAGAACATAATTAAATGAAATATAGGGAAGACCATCAACAGTTCAGCGCATCCACTACGTGCAGACCCCTGATCAAGTCTCGCAACATTCACAACAGATTGTCTCGTACCAGTAAGAAGGTCCATACATTCCTGAGCAGAAGTCTCCACCTCCCCCTTATCATTCAAGAGGTGAACAGTATCTGGTTCGGCCGAGAGCGCAACCAGCCCCATCCATCCAAGCAAGGCCAGTTGGTTCCCAACAGGGCCAGAGACCCACCCACTAATTTCAGGGAGGCAGACCTCATCATTACTAGCACCAGCAGTTCCAACCTCAGTATCGATCTCCACATCATTTCCAGAATTGGAGATATGGCCACCAACAGATGCAGTCTGCATACTTTCCACAATCTTATCGCCAGCAGCAGAATGCATCATACAGACTATATCCACATCCTCCTCCTCCTCAGTACCAGCAATATAGATATCAACAGCCTTTGCATTATCAGTCTCAGCAACAACTCGTCATTGAGCACTCCGAGGCGCCTTCGGTGAATTCGACACTTGATTAGTTGGCATTGCTGATGAAGAACATGAATGATCTCACTTAAAGGCTTGACGACTTGACCACCACAAAGACATTGATCCTAACACAGGTAAAGGTCAATCCCAATAATTTCAGATGCAAGGAGCATGTAGCCCAAGAATTATCCATACCTGAAATAGGTATGGCCCTTGATTTTACATGTTTATCTAATGCCATTCATCTCAGGAGCGGTAGAGATTGCATCCACCTTCACAACCATTAGGATTGGAAGATCAAGCCAGAGAGAGATTCACCTTCTATGTCATCTTCTTCACCGTCATTGCCAAGAACCAGTGTAGCAACACCCGAGCATGGAGTTTCACCATCTTCTTCCTCACCATCATCATATTCACCTTCACCCAGCAGATGCATATCACGGTAAGCAAGGGAGAACACACCATTCGTAGATTCCTCCTCTTCACCAATCGCAGTAGCTCGTCCTATTTTAGAATTGCTTTTTCCTTCTCCTATTTTGGATAACACAATACAGATTGATTCTGATTGTCCCATTGTACAAGATGATTCTCTTTTGAATAATCAAAATAAGAATTTGAATGTTTCTTCTGATTCTGTGACATTTCCTTCTACTCTAAATAAAACCAAAAAATCAAAAAGTTAAAAATAGTCTTATTTGATCCTAGAGTGGTTGAGATATTATAGAACATCTTTTTAGAGATGCCACTCCTTAAGGCCAAAGAGTACATGCCTGCAGTTAAAAAAGGAATGAATGGATTATGTACACAAAAGCATCAAACAAAGCATAACAGACAAAAGAAGACAGAAGAACATATCTTGACCGTTGCCACAATTCATGCCATCAGCAACCTTCCACCCAAAAAGAAATATAAGGGAGCACCTTACATCCGTTTCCACATTTTTTTATCAAGAATTTGATAGCACTCTTCTCAATAATGGTTCCTCCATAAATCTTATTCCATCCTCTATACTCACTGAGTTTGGGTTAGGACCTTTTAGATCGACCAAGATGATCCTTCTGTTAGGCCAAAGGACATTTTAGAGGACGTTATTGGTGCTGTGAATGCAATTCTCTATTGATTTTGTTGTCATGGATATGGACACACCTGCACCGTTACTCCATACCCCAATCATACTAGGTCAATTGTTCCTCTGAATGGCAAAAGCGGCAGTTGATTATGGTACTGGAGAGATCATCTTCCACTCTAGTAGTGACAAGGTGAAAATTGAGATGATCCTCAATCCTATACCCTCACCACCACCACCACCACCAGCAGATGAGAGACAGACAGTTACATGGCTGAATATAGAGAGACATATCTTTTTAGTAATTTCATTGATACCTAAGAGTTCCTTTCTCAGAAGGAATCTCTAGAAAGCACAATCAACATGAGTTCCCTTGCTGATCCTACTGATGTGTTTGTTGATGGGCAATTTGAGTTGATTTCTGAGGATCAGTCCGAGTTTTGGAGGTACCCCATGATATTCCTTTGATACATCATATTGAGACTACTGATGATATACCTCCTTCTGAGAGTTCTGAGGTATAGATATTTAAGAGATATGCTGACTTTACTGACATATGCACAGATGAGAGACCTTTTAGAGATTATTGCTGAGACATCTGAACCCATCATTTTTGAGATTACCAAGGATTATGAACATCCTGATGAGTCGTTCCTTTCTAAGCAGAAATCATTCGTTGCATATCATTCTGAGATTCTATGTGTTGAGCCGTTAGTAGCCACGGTGGACAGTTCATAGAGTACATATCATATACCTTCTACTAGTGCAGTTACAGACGTCGTTGCTGAGTTGATTCAGATCCCACCTGAGCTCATGTCTTTACCATCAACATTGAAATATGCCTTCCTTGCACCCCCCCCCCCCAGATGTTTCCGATCATCCTCGGCTCACACAGTTGATCGATGAATAAGAATCTCAGAGGTTATTGAGAGAAATCGCAAGGCCATTGGAAGGAATATATTGGATCTCTGTGGGATAAGTCAGGCTTTGTGTGCTCGCATCATATCTACTTAGAGGATGCTTGTAAACCCTCCCATGAGTGTCAATGTTATCTAAATCCAAATCTGATGGAGGTTGTCATGAAAGAGATCAGAAAATGATGTGATGATGACTTTATATATCTCATTTCAGATTCCAAGTAGGTAAGCTCGTTTATATGTCGTCTCAAAGAAATCTAGGATTACTATCGTGAAGAATAATCGTAGTGAGGAGATTCAGACCCGAGTACCTACTTCAAGATGTGTCTTTGTAGATTACTGGTGTCGAAACTCATCTACCAAGAAGGATCACTTTTTGTTGCCCTTTACTAATCTGATTATTGAGAGTTTAGCGGGGAAAGAATTCTTTTATTTCTTGGATGGGTACTCGGGTATAACCAGGTTGCTACCGCTCTTGAGGATCAGGAGAAAAGTACTTTCACTTGTCCGTTTGACACCTACACCTTTAGATGGATGCCCTTTGGATTGTGTAATGTCCATGCTACATTCCAAAGGTATGTTGGTTATCTTTGCCGACGTGGTTGGTAGTTTCCTTGAGGTCTTTATGGATGATTTCTCGATCTATGGAGATAGTTTTGACACATGTCTTTCTCATTTCGACAGAGTCCTTCAACGTTGTTGTGAGGTAAACCTAGTGCTCTCATGGGAGAAGAGTCACTTTATAGTGACCAATGGGATTGTATTAAGCCACATCTTCTCTAAACATGGTATGGAGGTTGACCCAGCTAAGATCAATGTGATATCCAAGCTTGAGACACCACAGAACTTGACGCAGTTGACATCATTTCTAGGACACGTAGGATTCTATAGGCGATTCATTAAGGACTTTAGCAAGATCAACGGACCTTTGACTAAGCTTTCGTGCAAGGAGAGTGAGTTTGTTGTTGATGAGAAAGTCTTCCTTGCATTTCATCAGATGAAAGAGATGGTTACTAGTTCTCTTGTCCTACAGCCACCTGATTGGTCTCTCCCATTTGAGATCATGACGAGCGCATCAGATTTTGCAGTTGGTTGTTATAGGGCAGAGAAGGGATGGGATATCATTTGTTATACACTATGCTGGCAAGACTCTAGATGAAGCATGACAGAATTATACAGTGATTGAGAATTAGATGTTAGCATTTGTGTTTGGATTAGAGAAGTTCATATCTTGCCTCCTTGGTTCCCATGTAATTGTGTACATGGATCACACTGTCATACAGTACTTATAAGCAACTAAGGATGCCAAACCACCTTATCAGATGGATCCTTCTTATCTAGGAATTTAATTTGGAGATTAGAGAAAAATCTGGAGTGAAAAATGTTGTGGCGGATCATTTTCTCGAATTACAAATGCGAATACTTTTGAGCATAGCATGATCCTTATTTTTAAGACCTTTCCAAATGATACCATTTTGTACGTGAACTCAATCCCATGGTATGTTGACATTGTGAATATCCTATCTCTAAGAACGTTCCACAAGATTGGCCAAAACACAAGGTAGACAGATTTCTGTCAGAGATACATTTTTACCAATGAGAGTATTCATACCTATTTCATGAGGGTGTGGATTGTATCTGGAGAAGGTGCATTCCTCAGGAAGAACACACCAACGTACTTGAGCACTACCATAAATTAGAATCTGGTGGGTACCATTCGGGGAAGCGCACAGCAGCTAAGACTTTACAGAGTGGCCTATTGTAACGACCCCGATTCCCAGGTCATCGGATCCTCCCATAACCCGATCTGGTTACTCAGCAATAATTTATTCAGTAATCACAACTAACATTCAGAAATAGACTGCAAATAAAAATACTCAGAGGGAAGTATTTCAACACTTCTCCATTCACAAAATATAGTTCACATGATTCATTGTCCCACTACAACCATTTACATGTACATCGATTGGAAGGAAAATACACAAAAAGATTACTAACTACCTTACAAAATAAATCTATTCTGGATGGTTGAATGTCTACTAAGGTCCTTGTGATGGCTCAATGACACATGTTGGGTTTTCCATAAATCATAGGATACCAACTATCGAATTCTAAGTAACGAAGAAGAGAAAAGCAAACAAATTGTGTAATTTTTCAAAAAGTTGTAATCACAAAAAGTTTCATTCCTTCTCATTAATTTAAGTCATATTCCTTTCTACTCCGCGTCAGGGATTAGTCCAGGGGAACCCCATCATTCTCGGACTCCGAAGCTGTGGACACTTCGGGATTGGAGATTGCGTTGATCTAATGAGATTATGTTGCCGCACGTCGCCTCAACCAATCCTCCAAGACTACCCTGACAATTTCCTTTTCTTTTATTAATCAGGGTCTCAAACCCTCAGTCTGGAAAACAAAGGAGCACACCGTCCTCAAAGACTCGGTTGCTCAGACCTCAGGCTATCATTTAATCATATAACCTAGCGGCTTTAAATACATGTTATCGTGACCCAACCGCTATTGAACCACCCGTGCCTCCACATGGCATGAGCACATCTTCTGTCGTTCAACCCGAATATATTGGCTCCAGGTACCATGCATTGCAAATCATTCATTCCGTGCGCACTTATCATAACAGGGCAACCGTGTACCACCTAGGTAGGGAAACGTCAATACGGGTTCCTTCCGACAAACCTACAGGTTGCATGTCCGATCTGTAGTTCTACGCCCAGTCATCCTTAACGTAACACACGATCCTTTTCAGGTACCAACTCAAACCACATCAATTCCCATAATGTAATTCGTTTGTTAAGTCTTCGATTTGCATAATCATCAATACTTAGTATATACTCACATATATATTATTCATACGCATATATACTCGTGTTTATGCTTATTTTAACTCCCGAATCCTAACTTTCCAAGCCACTACATCATTTCAATACTTGATGAAATCCATGATTCATTAACATTTCTGTCCCATTTTGTCTTAAAACCCTTAACAAATACATGTAAATATTCATTAATTTCCACTTTTTAACAAAATCCCATTCATGAATAAAAATGCACTTTTATGCATCAAAAACATGTAAATAAAAAAATAAAGAAATGAAATGAATACAGATTGTAAATATTTATATATGTACAATATGACTTAGAAAATATAAATATAGCTGTAAGATATATTTATATAACCTAACCCCCCAAACCAAGTCAGCATGGATTGGTCGACAAACAACCAAGTAGGAGGAGATAAGGAAAGAAAACCATAAAAATAATTAGAGTACACCCCACACACTCTTTATTATTTATCAAATAAATATCAACTCTTCATTTATTTTTAATTAACTCATATGAACATAATTTCACCAAACTCTTATTCTAATTATTTCTAAAAATGTATATAAAAATAAAAATAAGTTAAAATTATTATCTTGTATATATGCCAAGAAATCCAACTTTTAAATTGTCAAATTCTAAACTTCTGAACATCATAACTTTCTCATACAAACTCCAATTTTACTCTACTCACCTTTAAAGTTCATAAAATAATATTCTCTAATTATTGGACGTGATTGCATTAAAATCGGAGTTCGTTTGCAAAAAGTCGATTTTGGGACTTAATGACAATAGGGTTTCTGGGCTATTTATTTTACTTAGAACACACTATTTATAGTTTTATTAATTTTATAATTTCTAATTATTTCCATGATTTTGTATTTTCACCATGATTTATTTCAGAATGTTTGGAGCTTATTTATTATTTTAATAAAATCCAAAACTCTAATTTATAGATGAAATTGAACTATATGACTTATACCTGTAAAATCCACAAAAATACACAAAGGCATTATTTATTATTCTACTAATTAAGAAAATATAAAATAAATATATAATTATTTATTTATTGAATTAAAAATTCAATACCTATTTATTAAGTATTATTTATACCTATTTATTAATATAATATTTATATTTCAAATGATATTTATTATTTACAAAAAAATTAACTATACCATAATTTAGATAATTTAATTCTCTTTATTTTTCGTTTTTATACCTATTTAAAATAATGATGTTTATTATTTATTACCTAATTTGTACTGAATTTCCAACATCTGGCCAACCAGGTGCTGACACGTGCCAGCACCTGGTTCTTCTTCTTCAAGAAGTCGGTGTAGAGTCTGTTCAACCGGCCATTCTTCAACAAATTCTCCAGCTTCATTCATAACCTCCTCGAGTGATCCAAGCCCTCTAACTTCTCCTCCTAACAACTTTAATTCACGTCAGCCATTCGATCCATCTAACAAACTCTTCGATTCATCTATAAAAGCTCATGAGTTTGGCAAATTCATACAGACTTTTCCATCTACCAGAACCTTCAGTTCCAGTGCCGACCCTTCTCCTTCCAAGCCTCGTGCCGGATGACTATGGTGGTGACAGCGTCAAACAGGCGCCCCGCGTGGAAGATGATCGTCGGAGGAGAAGCTCCAGGGCAACCACTTGCCTTGCTTCGCCGCCCAGCACCGCGTCAAGCTCCGGGAAGATCGACCGTCGAGCTGCTATCCGAGGTAAATACACCTCTCTTCTCAGATCTATTCCTCCACCTTCACTATTTTCTTTCTCGAACTACATGTCGTGTTTAGCGATGTTAATCGTGTAATTAGGTCTCTTAATCACCATTCTTAGATGTCCATCCAATTCACCTTTCAAATTCAATTCGAAATCAAACCAATTCGCGTTTCATTTTCGTTACTTTTCATTATGTTTTTCATTAATACTGGAAACATCATGTTCAATTTGCAAAATCATTACTCTTTTGGCCGATTCTTGAGTGAATCGAGCACATAAAATCATTATTTGCAGGTCCCATAATCATCTGGAGCAACATCAGATCATTTGAAGCTTCTTAACGTAAAGGTATTCGTAATCAAAGAAGGTGTATCAATATTGACATCAGTACCAGGACCAGCCGAACCGTGAACTTTATCGACGGAGAACGTCGCCTTCCGGCCACCCTTGGAGGAGCACCACTGCGAGTTAGCTAGAGGGGTGAAGGCATCACCCCTTTGGCTCCGTCAGAGGCCCAAGCATCGAAGCTTTCACCGTCGATAATTCGGAGAAGATGCCAACATCGCAAGGTGCGCGCTAGATCTCAAGAACATGAAAAAAGCTAGGAAGCACAGGCTGTTGACACGTGGTACAAAAGTACGAACCAGATCAAGTTCCATCTTCTAATCCTGACCGTCCGCTGCAAAACGGTGGGAAAATTGCAAACTGAGTCCAATGAAGTTCCAGAAATTCTTAACCGCCCCAAAGTTTCCAAAAATTACATTTAGGTCCCCGCGTAGGGACCTAAATGTAATTCCTTTAGTTTTCCTTTCATTTCAATCCCCATAGGGGCGTTTTTGTAATAAAACAATAACTTTTCTTTGTAGTTATGCCCCTAGCTTGTAGGGGTTGTTTGGACCTCGAATTTTCCGTATTTTTCCATGTTTTTTAGGGTAGCTTGATAACTACCCAAGACATTTTTCTATTATTTTTCCAAGATTTTCCGTCGCTTCGTTGAGTCATTTCAAATTATGTCATTCCAAGTTAGTTTTGAGCCGAAATTTCTTTTCAATTTCTTTCTTTGTAAAATCAAGAATAAAAGAGGATTTTTCTGGAATTTCTTCCTTGTCTCAAAAATCGTAGTTTTAATATTCTGTCTCCTTGAGTTCGACCCAGGCACACTCACCTGGTAAAAATAATTAGTAAATGACAAAATAGGAGAAAATGTTGCTTCTTTCTCTCTCTCTCTCCTATTTTATCGTATTTTTTGTTTGATCAACGGGGTTCCCTCTTTGCGGTTTTTTCTCTCTACACCGACAACATCTTAACCGCATGTCGGAACCGCATTATCAATGCTTAACCCTTATTTTAGTGGGAATCACAAAGAAACTTTTCATACTTTCTCAAAAATAGCCAAAATTAGGGTTCTTCTAGCAAAGAACATAAAATCAGAAATTTCAACGATCTCATGTGAAAACCCAACAACAAAAGGAAGTATTTCGTTACCTAATCGAGCTCTCTCGCACGTATACAGGGCTTTATCGTGATTCTTTTTCAAAAAGAAAGATTTATAGCTCCTGAAATGATCGATTTTCATTTTCGTATCAAAAACACTAAGAACGTGCCAAGAACACGAAGAACGAACGAAGAATGCGAAGTACGTGAAGAACATGAAGAACACAAAGAATACGCTAAGAACGCGAAGAACGCGAAGAACACACGAGGAACGCGAAGAATGCCAAGAACAGATTTTCTCTTAAAACTTCGGCAGAACTTCCCCCTATATAGGGTGATATTTCTAGGAAATTTTCGGCAGAATTTCCCCTTGTATCGGGACATATTTCTGTAAAAATTTCGACAGAGTTTTCCCTTATATCGGGACATATTTTATAAGAAAAACAGAAAGTGATTCCTCTATAAAATCTTTGAGAGGAAAACAATAACGAAAATGAAAGAATATACTCAAACAGCAAGAGATGAAGAATCGGTAGACACCACGCGTCTTAGGTGAGTGAATGTGTGGCGAATCACAGGGTTCACTAACGTGCATAGCCGCATGCACCTAAGTAGAGTATTACACAGATTTCTCCGTCCAAATAACTCTAAAAGCATAACTGAAAGAATGGAAACATAAGTGATGGAGAATCGATAGACACCACGCTTCTTAGGTGAGTGGATGTCTGACGAATCACAGGGTTCACTGATATGTATAGCCGCATGCACCTAAGTAGGGTATTACACATATTTCTCCTTGAACCACAACAGAAAATGAATTGGAAAGAAAGATGAATCAAGAACAAAGTTAGGAAGAAAAGAGGATGAATTGAAAGCCTAGCTTACGAACCAAACTAAGAGAGGATCATATCTTTCTCCTCCTCGTTCTCTCGGCAGTGCTTCGCTAGCGCTCTTTCCCCGCCTCCCACTCCTCCTCCCCGCCTCTCAACCCTAGCCCTTGGGGTGGTGGTGGTGGTAGTGGAAATCAAAGAGAATGAATGGGTAGGGGGTATTTGTAGGCTCTAGGAAACTGCTAGCCATGGTTAGTAAACCATGATTTAACTCTTAACCGTGGTTAGCTGCCCATGGTTTTGGCCAAAACTTATCCGAAACTTAGGGCTTAAGTTAGAAAGTTCTATAGGATTCTAAATTCACTAATGACGCTTAATTAACGCTAATCCTGATTAACTTTCACTTATCACGATTTAACTTTCACGGTTTTAGCTTATCTTTTGCTAACTATTGATTAGTGTTCACTAATGGTCATTAGTTTCTTTAATCATGTTTAATTGGTATTGATGACAGTCATTATGGGTTAATGACTTCTTAAACCTCTTTACTTCTCTTTCTTTAGAAAATCATAACAATTCCAAACGAAGTCCGATTCATACGAAACAAATTCTTTTTGTTTCCTCTTAACGAGTTGGATCTTATGATATAAGATCCGAGAGATGCCAAGTTCAAGGTTTTACAATTATAACAACCTTAAAGGAAGTCTCATCCTCGAGACTTATAATGATGGCATAACAACCTTAAAGAGGATTGAAATCATAACAACCTTAAAGAGAATGAACACCATTTCATTTATAAAGAAGATATACAACACAGAGTGTTATCACTCAAACAAGTAGGGGTATTTCTCTCTCATTTCCACCTCAGGTTCCCATGTGGCTTCTTCAAACTCTTGGTTCCGTCAAAATACTTTAACTAGAGGCACCTCTTTATTCCTCAACTTCTTGATATCTCTACTTAGTATTTCCATAAGCATTTCTTGGTATGGCAGGTTTGGCTCAACATGTAAATCATCATACCTTATCTTATGCTCTGGATCCCTAATGTACTTTCTCAGATTTGATACATGAAAACATCATGTATTGTCGAAAGATGTGGAGGAAGCGCAAGTCTATACGCAACTTTTCCAATCCGTTGAATGATTTCAAAGGGACCCATGAACCTAGGTGCCAACTTTCCATGCAAGCCAAACCTCTGAACTCTCTTCATAGGAAATACTTTGTGGAATACAAAGTCGCCTATTTCAAACTCAAGATTTTTTTCGCCTGGCATCACTATAGCTTTTATGGCAACTCTGAGCAGTCAAAAGTCTTTTTCGAGCAAGCTCTACAGCTTCCTGTGTCTCTTGGAGTCTATCTGAATCATAAAGGTTCTTTATCTCGACTTCTTGCCAACACAAAGGAGTAGTACATCTTCGTCCATAAAGTGCTTCAAATGGTGCCATGCCAATACTTGCATGGTAACTATTATTGTATGTGAATTCTACAAGAGGTAAATGTTTAATCCATGATCCCTTCCATTCTAAGGCACACGCTCGTAGCATATCCTCTAGTGTCTGAATCGTACGTTCTAACTGACCATCTTTTTGTGGATGATATGTTGTGCTCAAGCATAGTTGTGTATCTAAGGCTTTCATGAAGTTATCCCAATAATGTGAGGTGAATCCTAAATCTTTATTGGAACTCTGTTTGGAATGCCATGGAGACGAATCACGTGTATAATATATAACTCAACAAGCTGGTCTGGAGTGAAAGATAAGCTTATTGGAATAAAGTGTGCTACCTTCGTTAGACGATCTATTATAACCCAGATACTATCTTTACTACCAGTCGTCTGAGGTAAGCCAATAACGAAGTCCATGGAAATGCTTTCTCATTTCCATTCAGGTATGGGGAGGGGTTGCAATAATCCTGGTGGCTTTTGGTTTCAAGCCTTTACCTGCTGACAAGTGAAATATGAATTCACAAACTCAGCAATATATTTCTTCATTCCCGTCCACCAAAAGTATGATTGAAGATCCTTATACATCTTTGTAATTCATGGACGAATAGATCATCTTGAGCAGTGCGCTTCTCGTAAGATGTCTTTCCTTAGTTCAGGTGTGTTTGGTACACAAACTCTGTGATGGTTATACAGTAACCCATCTCGTATTCAGAATCCCTCTATCTCATTCTTCTCAAGTTGTTGTTTCAAGTCTTTAAGGACTGGATCATCCTCCTGTCCTTTCTTTATTCTATCCATATCTCTGGTTTGTATCGGTGAGGAATAGTTATAGTATCGGTACTATTATCAAATGGTTTCCATTCACTTAACGTTGATAGTAAACCCTGGAAGTGGATAGCACTTACCAACCCAGGTGAATAAGTTCTTCTGCTAAGGGCATTTGCTACGACGTTCCCATTACCGGGTGGTAGGAGATCGTGCAATCATAGTCTTTCAACAACTTTATCCATCGTCTTTGTCTCATATTGAGTTCCTTTCAAGCTTTTATGATCAGTTAAGATTTCAAAAGTAATACCATAGAGGTAATGTCTCCATATCGTTAAAGTGAAAACTACGACAGCTAATTCCAGGACATGCCTCGGGTAGTTCTTCTCATGTGTCCTAAGCTGTCACGATGCATACGCAACTACCTTACCATGTTGCATAAGAATTGTCCCAAGTCCTTCTTTAGACGCATCAGTGTACACTGTAAACCCTACACTCCCAAAGGGTAGAGTAAGGATAGGTGCAGATGATAGGCATTCTTTCAGTGTCTGAAAACTAGCTTCACTCAGACCATATTAATAGGACTTCCTTCTGAGTTAGCCTAGTCATTGGCAATGCTATTCGTGAAAATTCCTTCATGAATCTTCTATAATATTTAGCTAAACCCAGAAAAGATCGTATTTCTGTGATAGTCTTTGGATGTTCCCAACTCATCACCGCACTAACCTTTGTAGGATCAACTGATATACCTTCTCCAGAAATAACATGACCTAAGAAAGATACTTCAGATAGCCAAAAGTCACATTTGTTATATTTATCATAAACTTTGTTCTTCCTTAATGTTTCAAGTGCCCGTCTGAGATGGTATTCATGCATATACTTATCCTTGGAGTAAGTGAGCACATCATTAATAAAGACTACTACAAAGTCATCTAGGAACTCCCTGAATATTCTATTCATGAGATCCATGAAAGATGTTAGGACATTTGTCAGTCCAAAAGGCATAACTAAGAATTCATAATGTTTATATCTAGTTTGAAAGGTTGTCCTCGGGATATCCACATCTTTTATCTTCAACTGATGGTATCTAGATCTTAAGTCAATCTTGGAATACACAGTCGAACCCTGTAATTGGTCAAAGAGGTCATCTATCCTTGGTAGAGGATACTTATTCTTTATTGTACTCTTGTTTAACTGCCTATAGTCAATGCACAATCGCATTGACCCATCCTTTTTCCTGACAAATAAGACAGGTGCTCCCCATGGTGAAGTACTAGGACGAATGAATCCTTTATCTAATAGTTCTTGCAACCGTACCTTTAACTCTCGTAGCTCAGCCGGTGCCATCCTATATGGAGGGATAGAGATAGGTTGAGTATCAGGTATAAGAGAGATTTCAAAATCAATCTCTCGCTCAGGTGGTAATCCAGGTAGTTCCTCTAGAAATACATCAGGAAACTCGCACACTATAGGCACATCTTCTATCATTCTATCTGACCCTGATGTAGTGGATACATAAGCTAAATAGCCTTGGCACCGTTGTTCTAACAGTTGTTGAGCCTTTAGAGTAGATATGTATTTGACATCATCACTGGATGTCTTTCCAATAAATTAGAACTCTATCGAGTTAGGAATGTGAAAAGTTATTGTCTTCTGGAAACAATAAAGGCATGAATGATGCCTTTCTAGCCAATCCATCCCAATGATGAGATCAAAGTCATCCATTTCAATAGTAACTGATGTCCTGCTATCAGTACTACACAATCATCTAGGATTTCTCGAATTATAAATACTTGTCCTCCTGGTCCCTTGATCATATAGGATTGTTGTGCTTCTACGGGTACCTTACCCAAAGTGGGTACTATACGTCGAGCAATAAATGAATGTGATGCACCCGAATCAAACAAGGCATGTACTAACAAGCCCTGAATAGTAATGGTACCTCGTACAACTATGCATGAATTGTAGGCTTGTTCTTCAGTGATTGCATTGAGCTGGCCATTAGAAATATGCAAATTAGAAACTGCAACACTTTGTGGTGGTTGCTCTGTAGGAGATGCTTCTTGTGAGCCACGTCTACCATGTCTTCCTCCGCGTGTTGCTCCATTGCTCGGGGTGGGTGTTATACTGTCAATTGGAGTTGATTTAAACCATGAACCTCTCAACTGCAGACAGTCTTTCCTAATGTGACCTTCTTGATGACAGTGATAACATGCATGTGTTCCTGTCTGAGCTGAAGACCCAACTACAGAGGTACTAGTTCCTGGTGCTGAGTTACGGAGGTATAGTGGAGGTCTAGAGAAACTCCCACTTCCTGATAATTCCTAACCTAAGGTCGGTGGTGAGCTTATACTGGAATCGGCTGGATGATAGCAACGATCTCTACAGTTATAATGTGCCTTGCGTTTGGATGGTCCACCATAAAAGTGGAAACTTCTTCTTTGACGGTTTTCATCCCTCTCCATCTCAATACGAGAGGTGATATCCATGTCTTCATCTATGGTTGTAGCTTTAAAACCAGCAAGCTTTTCTCGCAGATCTCCCTGAAGACCGCTAACAAATTTGGTAAGACACTCTATTGGTGAATCTTCTAGAGCTAGTGAGTAACGTAGTAGCTCGGTAAAGTGGATATGATAATCTCGTACGGTCTTAGAACCCTTGTTCAGAGAAGCCAACTCTCTCCTCTTTAATTCTTCCCAATGAGAGGGACAGAAGTGAGCTCGGAACATCTCTTCAAAGATATCCTATGGAACATGATCTGCTAATTTCTTGGAAATCGCTCTCCACCATCGTCGTGCATAATCTGATAGGGAGTAATCAGCAAAGTGCAGCCAGGTGTCAACTGTTTCATGGATAATCTTCAACATCCTACTAACATCATCGAGCCATAATTCAGCCTCAGCAGGTGTCTCTACACCTTTGAATCGAGGAATTTGTCCCTTTCAATAATTGTCAAGTAATTTTTGATGTCTAAGAAGGGCCTTCTCCATTGCTCCTTCATCTGGGGTCGGAGAAGACTCAGTGAAGGATGGTAACTCGATTCTTCCTCAGAAAAATGAACAGAACCCTCAACTCTAGCATCCACGGATTTGGATGCCTCAGGTCTTTCAGCTTGTGCATTGAGCCTCTCTTCCAATGCTTGCTGCCTTTGCCCCATGTCTTGGAGCATTGTCATCATAGCGGCTGATTGCATAAACACGTCTTGGTCTGCCATGATCCTGGGATAAGTCAAGGCCAAAGGTCAGATCCTATATGTCTTAGCATGATGTACATAAGGGACAATGACTTGTGAATGGTTCTGCAGTCAATTATAAAGATCAAAGGATCTTAATACAATCTTAGTTTTGAATACCTCTCATAGTTGCCAATTACTAAATAAATTACAGGAGTAACCGGGCTCTAATACCAAACTATTACGACCCCGATTCCTGGGTCGTCTAATCCTCCCATAACCGGATCTGGTTACTCAACAATAATTTATTAAGCAGTTACAACTGAAATTCAAAAATAGACTGCAAATAAAAATATCAGAAGGAAGTATTTCAACACTTTTCCATTCACAAAATATAATTCATATGATTCATTGTCCCACTACAACCATTTACATGTACATCAACTGGAAGGAAAATACACAAAAAGATTACTAACTACCTTACAAAATAAAGCTACTATGGCTAGCTAGATGTATACTAAGGTCCTTGCGATGGCTCACCGATACCTGTTGGGTTTTCCATAAATCATAGGATAACAATTAGCGAATGCTAAGTAACGAAGAAGAGAAAAGCAAACAAATTGTGTAATTTTTCAAAAAGTTGTTAGCACTAAAATTTCATTCATTCTCATTAATTTAAGTCATATTCTTTTCTATTCCATGTCAGGGATTAGTTCACCCCACCATTCTTGGACTCCGAAGTTGTGGACACTTTGGGATTGAGATTGCCTTGATTTGATGAGCTTATGCTATCGCACGTCACCTCAACCAATCCTCCAATACTACCCTGACAATTTCTTTTTTTTATTAATCAGGATCTCAAACCGTCAGCCTGTAAAACAAAGGAGCGCACTGTCCTCGAGGACTCAGTTGCTAAGACCTCGAGATATCATTTGATCATATAACCTAGCGGCTTTAAATACATGTTATCGTGACCCAGCCACTATTGAACCACTCGTGCCTTCACATGGTATGACCACATCTTTCGTCATTCAATCCGAATATATTAGCTCCTGGTACCACGCATTGCAAATCATTCGTTTCATGCGCACTTATCATAACAGGGCAACCGTGTACCACCTAGGTAGGGAAATGCCAATACGGGTTCCTTCCGACAAACCTACAAGTTGCATGCCCGACCTATAGTTCTACTCCCAGTCATCCTTAATGTGACACATGATCCTTTTCATGATCTAACTCAAACCACATCAATTCCCATGATGTAGTTCTTTCGTTAAGTCTTTGATTTGTATAATCATCAACACTTAGTATAGACTCACATATATATTATTCGTATGCATATATACTCGTATTTATGCTTATTTTAACTCCCAAATCCTAACTTTCCAAGCCACTGCATCAATTCGATGCTTAAACCTTATTTTAGTTGGAATCACAGAGCAACTTTTCATACTTCATCAAAAATAACCAAAATTAGAATTTTTCATATAAAAGAACATAAAATCAGAAATTTCAACGCTCTCATATGAAAATCCAACAATAAAAGGAAGGATTTTGTTACCTAATCGAGCTCTCTCGCACGTATACAAAGCTTTATCGTAATTCTTTTTCAAAAAGAAAGATTTATAGCTCCTGAAATGATCGCTTTTCATTTTCGTAAAAAAACACTAAGAACATGCCAAGAACATGAAGAACAAATGAAGAACACGAAGAACGTAAAGAACACGCGGAGAACACGAAGAACGCGAAAAACACACGAGGAACACGAAGAATGCGAAGAACGTATTTTCTCTTAAAACTTTCGACATAACTTCCCCCTATATAGGGTGATATTTCTATGAAATTTTCGGCAGAATTTCCCCTTGTATCAAGATATATTTCTGTAAAAATTTCGGCATAGTTTCCCCTTATATCGGGACATATTTTAAAAGAAAAATGGAAAGAGTTCCCTCTATAAAATCATTGAGAGGAAAACAATAATGAAGATGAAAGAATATATTCAAACAGCAAGAGATGAAGAATCGGTAGACACCACACGTCTTAGGTGAGTGAGTGTGTGACAAATCACAGGGTTCACTGACGTA
This sequence comes from Ottelia alismoides, assembly GCA_037367405.1. Taxonomy (NCBI): domain Eukaryota; kingdom Viridiplantae; phylum Streptophyta; class Magnoliopsida; order Alismatales; family Hydrocharitaceae; genus Ottelia; species Ottelia alismoides. Next base: position 201,066 of record JAZKJV010007122.1, read on the forward strand.
CATAGCTGCATGCACCTAAGTAGGGCATTACACATATTTCTCCATCAAAATAATTATAAAAGAAGAATTGAAAGAATAGAAACATAAGCGATGGAGAATCGGTAGACACTACGCGTCTTAGGTGAGTGAATGGGTGGCGAATCACAGGGTTCACTGATGTGCATAGTCGCCTACATCTAAGTAGGGTATGACACAGATTTCTCCTCGAACCATAACATAAAATGAATCATAAAGAAAGATGAATCAAGAACAAAGTTTGGATGAAAAGAGGATGAATTGAAAGCCTAGCTTATGAACCAAACTAAGAGAGGATCATACCTTCATCCTCATCGTTCTCCCGGCAGTGCTTCGCTAGCGCTCTTTCCCCACCTCCCACTCCTCCTCCTGACATCTCAACCCTAGCCCCTGGGGTGGTGGTGGTAATGGAAACCGTAGAGAATGAATGGGTGGGGTGGTATTTATAGGCTCCAGAAAACCGCTAACCATGGTTAGTAAACCATGGTTTAACCCTTAATCTCGGTTAGTGGATCGTGGTTTTGGCCCATGGTTTTGGCCAAAACTTATCTGAAACTTAGGGTTTAAGTTAGAATGTTCCAGTGGATTCTAGATTTGCTAATGACGCTTAATTAACGCTAATCACGATTAACTTTCACTAATCACGATTTGACTTTCATGGCTTAGGCTTATCTTTTTCTAACTATTGATTAGTGTTAGCAAATGGTCATTAGTTTCTTTAATCATGTTTAATTAGTCTTATTGATAGTCATTATGGGTTAATGACATATTAAACCTCTTTACTTCTCTTTCTTCCAAAGATCATAACACTTCCAAATGAAGTCTGATTCATACGAAACGAATTCCGTTAGTTTCCTCTTGACGAGCTGGATCTTATGATATAGGATCCGAGATATGCCAAGTTAAAGGTTTTACACCTATGGTGGCCAACATTGTTTAAGGATACTATGAAGTTTGCTCGAGGTTGTACTGATTGTCAGAAAATGGGAGGAACCATAAGTTCCAAAGGTATTATGCCCTTGAGATATATACATATTTCTAATGTTTTTGATGCTAGGGGCATAGACTTCATGGGCCCATTTCCTGTCAGTCAGGGATATCAGTACATCATGTTTGTCGTGGATTACCTTAGTCGTTGTGTGGAGGCTATCCCCGCCCGAGACACCGATAGTCGTACGGTATGTTCCTTTCTCAAGGGGCATATTATTGTGTGGTTTAGGATTCCCAAGATACTTATTTCAGATGGGGGAAGCCATTTTATTAATAGAAAAGTCAAGAATCTATTGAAGGAGTACGCCATTGAGCACAGGGTTGTGTCTCCTTACCACCCACAGACTAATGGCTTGGCTCAAATTTCAAATAGGAAGATCAAGATTATATTGAAAAAACGTGTACGTCCAGATATGAAGAATTGGTCCCACATGATTGACTCAGTTCTATGGGCTAATCAGACGGCGTAAAATTCATAATCGGGTATGTCTCCTTAAAGATTGGTGTATGGAAAGCCTTGCCACCTGCCAGTAGAATTAATTCACAAATCGTTATGGTCACTCTTTGTATGCAATCTTGACTATGAAAAAGTAGGAAAGGGTAGGAAGTTGGATTTGAATAAATTGCTGGAATTTTGAGACTTTGTATATGATAACCCACTCATGTATAAGAAGGAAGTCAAGCGTTGGCATGATAGACACGTTCGAAGGAAGACTTTCTTCCTTGATCAGAAAGATTGATTATTCAATGCTAAGTTCAAGTTATTTTCGGGCAAATTGAAAAGCAAATGGTCAGGATCATTCATTGTGAGAGATTTTGTGAACAGACAATTGTGAAGCCATATCTATCATGATACATTCATGTATGTGGTTGATTCTATATCTGTGGTATCAGACAGTGACTTCTTGACATCTTCTCCATTTGATACATGAGCTGATTTTCTCTTGTATATATCCTTTCATTTTATTCTTTCTTCTTCTATTTTTGTCATTCACCTCTTTTCTATGTATGTGTTATACTTAGGATGTACTTTATCGTAAGTATAGGGGAGGTTAATGGTTTCAGTTGTTCATATTCGTTCTGTTTCATCACTCTTGTTGTTGCTTATGCTTAAAAATCCCTTACCCTAAGTATAGGGGGAGTGATGTTGTCCATACCATTTTTTCGTATTTAAGTTACTTTCTTATGATCTCTCGCTTGTCCTTCAACTTGTTGATATTCTTTTTATATACTTCGGGATGTTTTACCCTAAATATAGGGGAGGACAAGTCGAGTTGTGAGTTGTTCATTCTTTTCCTCGGGTTTCCCCATTTGTACAACATTCTATACTTAGGATTATTTGATCCTACATATAGAGGGGATCACCAAATTATGTTCTTCTCCTCTATTCTTTGAGTCGTTGTTGCATAGTATTCTTTTCACTTTTCCATACTTAGCACGAGTTATATCTTCCTATGTTGCCCGTTGATCCCTATGAGGACATAGTTTGAGCTAGGTATAGGGGATGTCATATATATTGTATATATACTTTGGCCACAACTCGTATCGTTATTATTAAAATTTCTATAAAAATGTGATTGCAAAATTATTTTATGTATATTATTTTGTCACGTGGGATATAAATGGGATGTATGTAAATATGTAAAATCAATGTGTGTGTGTAAACTTGATTACCTTCGATCATGTAAATCAGACTCTTTATTATATATAAAACTCTTTTATAAACTTGTATCTAAAATTTGTATATAAAATACTTTTGTAAAATATTATATAAAATTTGTATAATCCTTGTATATACTTGCATATATTTTTATTAACCCTTAAAAACGCTTAAAATCCTTAAAAATCTGTAAAACCATTTGAAAATTTTTCAAAAAGATTTCTCTTTATTTCAAAAAATGAGTTTTGTATATACTTTTCGCATCTTCATGTGCATTTTTCAAAATAGTATTGACATTTAAATTGGTCTGGAATAAAATAGAAGAACAAAGCTTAGCTATGACCTTAATCCACTTAATTTCGGAGGAACCTTAAAACTGGAGTTGAGACTTTTCTGGTCCTAGCGACTTAATTCTTTGAGTCCACAAGACTATGTTCACATGTCATCTTGATTAGTCTAAGTAGAATATTTAACAACACACGCATGATTCTTCCGAACCATGACTTATCTTGGACAAGCACTCTACACGCAGCTCTTCATGAGAGAGATGGCGAGGGGCAGATTTCTTTGGCTTTGAGTAGCACACGGGTGTGTAACAACTAGCGGGAATATCTGTCTTCCTCTAGGGAGGGTGGTGCATATGAACCTGGTCTAGTGGCATTGAGGTATCAAGACAGGATGTTGTGGGGTTGCAATAATGCTTCAAAATAGGGATAGTCTACTGGATTAGAAGAAAAACTCCTTATGTACATGCTATATATATATTAAAAAATGCAGAATCTCCAAAAGTGGACAGGCCTGATTGAAAAGTAAAATGCTTGTCAAAGTATATATACAAGGATGAGCTTCAAAGTCAAATTATTGTGCTAACTTGGCTACATTGGTCATGCATCCAAGGATAGGTAGCTACACTAGCTACCGTCCATTATTTTCTTCATCCCCTCTTTCTTGAGCCGGTTGCAGTTGAACTTAGAAGGGAATATCCCAAATCCTCAATGAAAGAGTTGCTAGATCGGGGGACTAGAGTTATCTAGTTGAGGGAGGATGTTTCGTTGCCACTTTTGATGTGAGGAGCTATATTTCACTTACACCATACAAGTAAAGATTTATAGTCATAAGAATTTATGTATGTAGACTTGTTTTGATCTGACTTTTAAGGCAACCTGAATAGGAGTCTTGTGGAACATGAGGGCTATTAGGTTTTAATCCATTCCCCAATAAGGTTCCGCCCAACTAATAATCCAAAGTATGATCAAGCTCCATAGTACAATTTTATGAAGATAAGTTTAATACTCAATAATTGTTCTAAGTTCTTTATTTTTCTTTTATTTTTTCCTTTTTCTTTTATTCACTTATTCTTCCAAATAAGTGTTTGTTGAGGGATTAGCAAAGGTAAAGCACAAGGGGATGATGAATCTGCATTTTTAATCATATTTATTCTTTTATTTTAACTTAAAATCTCTTATTAAATACATGTAAATATCACTAATTCCATTCTTTTATTAACTCTAATTATTGTGTAAATATTGTATATTTATCACTATTTTAACCTAAAATAAATAAGAAATAAATAAAAGAAAATAATGGATTGTTTATATGCAATAGATACATGCTTAATCAAACATCGAGAGAAGGTCAAGACTTGACCTGATCGACAAGGCGAAAAACACCAAAAATCCCAGAAAATACACTTGTCACTTATAATTATTCATCACATGTACATTATTGTCTATAATACACAATTCTTTCATTATTCATCACCAAATCCCTTGTAAATAATCATTATTTCTTCTTGAAGTTTGTGATTAAAATCCTCTTGTAATATTAAAAATAATTGCAATTAAAATCTGTATTTATTGTATATGTATCAACATGTATATACTGTACCTATACCTATTTATTTAACCAAATAAATTAAATCTTCAAAATAAAAAATATCATTAAAATCCTTGTAAAATGTTGTAAATAAATAAAATATTAAATTATGTATATATGAATAAAAATAATCAATTAAAAAACAAAATACTATGTATATATATACATACCCTTGTAATTATATTATTTATTTAATTAAATATCACTAAAATTAACTTTAAATTATTCCTAACATTTTTTTGCATTAATTATTTAAATCGATTCATTTTTTATTTTTTATGGACTTATTTAACATTTTATTGGTTTTTTGTCGTTTAGCCCATTTTGATGTTATTCTATGCACTTTCTGATTGGTTGACTCGAGTTTGTTGACCTGGGTCAACCGCTCAGTCTGCACCCATCTCCCACTAACCTCACTCCTTTCGTTACTTCATCCAATTTTCCCAAGAGTTCTAATCCATAACTTCTCACGCTCCCTTCTCTGATTCCTTTGCCTATTCAATTCACATTCACTCCATCACTTCAGATCCACCTATCACTACATGATTCTCTCCTCATTTGAATTCAAATTTTCGTCGGAGTCACGCCTATAAGTACCCCTTTCCACCTTCGGTGAGAAGGTATCTGTTTCTAGCACCACTTTCTCCCCGAGATCGGTTCTAAACTTCAGAGTGAGGTGACAACTCCTCAGAGGTTCGATTAGGATGCGAGATATTGAGCTAAGAGTGTGATCATTGTTGGATTCAAGTTCTCGCTAGAGCTCCTCCGTGCTTACGCTTCCATTTCTTGTCCCGGTCCGTTGAGACTTAGTTATTAGGTAATTTGATTAGTTTTTTCCCTTTTAACTTAGATATGTCCTTCATTTTCTCTAAATTTTAGAGGATTACATTAATTTCTAATACTCACGTAGATTGGGGCATTAAGCTATTATCCCTGGTCCGATCAATTCATCTTCGATTCGCCTCGCCAACCATTACATCTGATGCACCAATCGCTTCTTCATTCTCCTTATGTCATCTGATCACCAATTCGATCCTCGAATTAGATCAATTTGATAGGATCGAATCCCCCTTTTCGCAGATCCTGGACCATCTCATTTCCCACCTTAACTCTCATTGATTTTACGCAATAACGTCTGTTGGACTTCCTCTTTCGAGCATAGTTTCCCATGCAGGTCAATAAAGCTCCAAAACAACAAAAAGTGCATAGATTAAGACTTGAAGCAGGTTCTAGGAGCACCATTGTTCATCACATTCCAGATCTTTGATCAGGTGGCTTCATGCAGATCTAAGGTGATCATCCGACGCAGAACACTCATATCCTTATCTGAGCAAGATTGAACGAGGAATATAGTTGAATCGATGGAGATTCACACCATCAAAGTTCAAGGAAGAGTCATTGCTTCCCGGTTCGTACATACCACTTCGCATCCCTTCGATCAAGAACAAGGCACCCATGATTTATCGTGGTCATCTACAAAGCCCCAAATATTCGTCGTAGATTAACATCGAGATCGTATCGTAACCATATAAACGCGCTTAATCCAGAGCCGTCTGTTCAAATCTGCAGAGCATCTACGTTGCCAGAACTTCTGCGTCACTTAAAGGGTAACTTTGCACCATTTCCCATGTCCTTTATCTTATTCACAAATAAGTCCCTGCGAGGACACGTGTCATTTTGTCTTTAACTGAACATTTACATTTTCATTCTTGGTCTTTATTTTATTTTGCATTATAACCCAATTTGAACTGTACGCGTGTTTGTCACGTGATTCCTTGGGAAATTTGCAATAAAATAATCACATGTTTGTGTTACTGTTTGGTCCTCAAAAATAAGTTATTTGAATGTAATACCGATCCAGAGGGACACATGTGTCTAGAGTTTTGGGGAAATTTACATCTTTTGCCCAAAAGTTTTTTATTTGTTATCATTCGATCCACATTTATAAAATAATTACATTTTAGTCCCTATAAGCCTGCATATTTATTTTGCATGTAAAAAATAAACTAAAAATTAGCAAAATACATTTGAAAAATTCTGCAAAAATTCACATAGACTCTTGTCTCATTCACCTTGCATCCATAATTCCATATGCATTCTCATAATTTTTATTATTTATTAAAATTCAAAAACTTCATAAAAATATCCAATTTGCATTTAAAAAATAAATAATTATAAAAAATCTTCCAAGAATTCTAAAAAATTCCTATGTGTGTGTTTTAATGTAGTATAATTATAGTATCCTTTTTGCATATTTATCATCTATAAAAACCATAAAAATTGCAAAACAATAAAACATATTAAAAATTCATATAAATTCAATGAAAAATCCAAAAAAACATAAAATGGATCTATGGAAAATATAAAAATATATCTTTTTGTATATATTTCATTTATTTTTATATTCATTTATTATTATTATTAAATCCAAAAACATTAGTTTGTTCCCTATTTACTTTATTCACTGTTTTTAAACTAAAAAGTTAGGAAAATTCTGGAAAATCCATAAAAACATCTGAAAAAGGTTAAAAACTAACAATAATTTTAGTCCAATTTTCTGTGTATATTTGTTAAAGTTAAAAATTCCAAAAATAGTGCATTGTTTTCTTTGTTTATTTTTTATTTTGAAATATAAATATCTTTGCAAAATTAAAAAATATATAAAAATAGAAAACTAGATAAAAAATGTAAATTTGAAATTCATAAAAAAACAAAAAAATCAAAAAGACAAAAAACCAAGTATAGTGTGCAATAAATTCCTTAACTCTTTCCTTGATTATTTAGTGCTTAGAATAACCCTCGGGATTTTTGTAGCCTTCCTAAGTTTGAACATGTTATTATACAGGTAAATTAAATAGCATTTTCTCTTGCTAAATTTTTGTATTTATTTCAGCTTGAGAATAATTAGTTTTCGTTTGATGCTTCTTTGGGTTGCAACGACACTTGTGAATAATTCACCCAAATAAATGCCGGAAGAAATGTGTCAACAATAGAGAGGACCAATCAGGGCTTCACCTTCTTTGCCAATTTAGCCCTTCACTCCACTCAGGATCCACACGCACACACCTTTGAGGTTCCATCTATTTGTTCTCCTAAGAGTTGTAGGTCGTGTGTACTTCATTGGTCGGAATTTCCAAACTTTGTCGATATGCTCTGTCACCTTCATCGACTCTACTTCGACATGCTCCATCGACCACTTTCATGTCTTCACCAACCTTCCACTACCTTTTGCGAGATGATTAGGAGTCGTCCCTGACCATCATGTGATCTTTACAAGCATGGAGGAGGAGTGGGGCTCTTGCCAGAGCCCCGCCTGGTTGCCACCATTCACAATGGAGCATGATGAACAAAGACGTATAGTCACTTATGGATGAGCCCAATTTGGGTGAAATCCAATGGTTCTATTGCAACTACATGCTTCACCCAAGATCTGCAGCCTCGGATAGGATGAACCTCCGTTGAAGCACCAACGCTTAGCATATGGAACAAGCCACATATTTTAGCTCGAGCTTGGAGTCATGTGCTCTCTGCACGATATCTTGGGCAATTTGTTGTTCCACCCAACCAATTTCCAAAATTGCAAAAATATCCCTCGTGGAGGGGGTATTTCATAAAGAAATTCCAGTATTGATTTTATATAATCACACTTTCATCCTGGTAGGGACTTGTTCGTGATGTTTATGCTATTATTATTCATGTTTTTATCACATTTATGCCTCTGACTTCTTTGTTGAATAATTTGATCTTTATTTCCCCTATTGATATGATTTCAGTTTTATTGGAAAACAAATTTAATTCTCTTTTATATGCTTCTCTAATTCTTTCATTATTATTAATCAATTAATTAGAGGTGATTAAGATGAATTTATTCATAATAAATAAATTTTGAGTTTTTAGTTAATTGCTTGATTGGATATAGATTTCATTCTAATTATTGTATAAGTTGATTGATCAATTCTAGGGCATGTTTATGTGTTTATATGCATGTGCTTAGTTAATTCATTCTGTTCACTTTGTCATTATTTTATAACTTGCATAAAAATCACATAAAAAGCATTCCCATGCATTTGTCATATGTTATCTATTTTGCATGACTTAGTTGTTACTTTTAACCTAGATGATTTATCGATCACTTAGCATTAATATTAATGATTGGTTAATTATATTATGGCCCGTGTCCATGTGTTTGACCCTAAATTTGTCAATGTATAAATTAAAACCGAGTCCTCCTCGCAGAGACATTTTGACTTGGCTCTATTGATTGCACATTGGTCCGTGCTACAACGAAAGCATATTATAATCGTCAATTGATGACCCATCACATACCCCCGAGATGAATTTCCCTCACAACTGGAGGATGACTAGTTAGGCCAACAGAGATCTCTCCTTGAGATATGGAAGATCATGCTAAAGCATTAGGCTATTGTCATGATTGAAGATGACCCATGAATTAAGGTGATGCCATCACAAAAATTCAAGATCTAAAATTTCATAAGATATCTTTAAAACCATGAAAAAATGTTCAAAATCTAATACTCTACATTATTACGGAAGACCATGTATTATATCATACTCATTTATGTATACATGTTAATTGAATAGTAATAATAATATATATAAGTGTATAATACATGTAAGTTATATTGATAAAATTATTCTTGATGATTTTGCATCCAACTTAATTGTTTATATTTTATTGATTTAAAAATATATTTAGCCATATAAATATACTTGTCGATCTCACTTAAGGTTATACATTTTGATGTTGTATAAATTATATTTTTTTATCATACGGTATAATCGAATTATAATTTAGGGCTTAGATTATTTATGTTATTTTTCTTTGTAATTATGTTTTTTTTGAATTTTTTAATAAAATAAAATACCATAAAATTAAATAAAATTAAATTCACATTTAAATATATTAAATATAAGTTTATACAATTTTCCCAATAAAAAAATGATTGTATTGGAGGTTCAAAATTCTATTTTCACAAATGGAGTCCTCTCAAATCTAAAGAATTAGGACTTAAAGTATTTTTTGTATTGGACATGAAAAGGTGAGCAAATCTTATTTTGAGCATGTATAAGTAAGTTATAGGTCATAGGATATAAGTCCTGTATCAATTAGAATTTTGTTTTCTTAACATATTTACAGGTTGGAATTTTGATAAAATGTTTAATACCATTCTTTGTATTTTTTTCAAGTTACAAAAATAATTAGATGAAAATTAGTTAAAATAAAATATATAGAAAATTTAAATATTTAGCTTGTATACGATACTATTGTATAATCAGACCCAAAAAACTAAAACTCATATCTTTAACACCAAAATGTTTATAGTATTTTAATAAATTAGTTTGTATTGCATATATACTTTCAAAGATATGATATTTTCTTTCTTAAGTTAATCCTAATTACACTACAAGAAAAGTGACCTAAGATAACGAATAATTTAATAGTCGTTATCATATCTTCCGTAATTAAATATATAACAACAAATATTATTTGTTGCTTGCTTCTTTAAATTCGCAATGAATAAATGTATTCGTTGTTAATTCCTCACAACCAATCATATAACAATGATTATTCGTTGTCATTTTCTTCTAATCGTTGCTATATTTGCCTACGATTAGTATGGATTTTAACAAATAATTCAACGAAAAAATCGTTGTTATATAGACCATTAACAATGAATATGATATTCGTTGCTAATTACAAGTACAAAGGATCATTTAGCAACAAATAATATTCGTTGTTATATCTGTAATAACGGAGGATATGGCAACGGATATTCAAATTATTCGTTGCCTTAGGTCCAGTTTCTTGTAGTGTTATATTATGTAAACCTTTATATTTACCACAAATATCGTTATCATCGTAAGGGAACAGGAAACTTGTAAAATTATCTGAAGTTTTACATATAATATAAATAGATGATCTAAAATTGTAAAATAGTTGATTCTTGTCGAGTTTTTTCTCACTACTCACCTCTTCCTACCTGTTAATTTGTCACCAAGTCAAGTAAACTCGATCTACGGATAGGATTATAAATATATCTTACAACTATATTTTCTATGGTTTTAGATCTTAGTTTGTACATACATATATATACACACATCCTTTTGTTTCTTTTCTTTTTATGCTGTTATTTTCTTTTTATCTTTTAATCTTAAAAATGCAATATGCTTGTTAGACACCCATGATAATAGGTCACCGAAGATGGAATCGTTTTTCAAAGAAGGAGGTTTACCAAAGGTGAAACGTCAATGGGTTCTCAAGAGGAAGAGGGGATCGAGCATGCTGTGGTTATGGATTCATGGAGGTCATACAATAGACTACCATGAATTTTTTGATGGAACCAGTTGTGGCTAACTTGAAATTAGACTAAATTACACTGCAAAAGGTTAAATTGACATGTCATGTAAGTGATTCTCTGGCATGTTGATGTTTTCAAATAAATTATTTTTTGACATTTTTCTTGCTTCAGTAAGTTTTATAGATCAAATTCTTGATATATACAGGAGTGATCTTATGAGAGCTTAAACCTGTGAGAGCATGAAAGCATGCATTCTAAATCACATGATCCAATCAGGAGAGAGAAGATCAGGAGAGAGAAAACAGAATCATGTGGTTCACAATACATGCTCTCATGCTCCCACATTTTTTTCTTTCATTGGACCACTCCTCTATATATATAGTTGCAATGAGAACGATGAGAGAGAAACGAATGCCCACCCTCTATTTTACAAAAAAAATATTTTTAGATCAATCGATCAAATTAGGGTGACAAATCGGTCAGTCAAGGCCCGTGTTTGGGCAGTGGTTGGCACTAATCAATCAGGCTAAGGTGACGGGACGATCCATCAATCTCCCGGTTTGAGCACTAGTCAATTGGTTTAGATGGATTGATTAATTAATAAGTGGTTGATCGTTTAGTTGGAGAAAATATAACGATTAGTAAGCATGCTGGACCCACGTTAACGTCTAAAAATATAATTTTTCATCATTGAAAACTGAAATATGTATATACAAGGGAAGAAAATGGAAACAATACAAACACATCGTATACACGAACTCAACCTATTCTGATATTCAATTGTCGTTTCCCCTGGTTCGATGTAAGTGAAATGGGTCCAACTCCCTATGAAAATAAATAACACCTTGCTGTTGGATAATGATAGGCATCGCAAGGCATGAACATGCACCATTCTAAGTTCTAACTTTGATTAGAAACTTAATAGGCTATGAGAGAGTGAGAGCTGGTGACATGTACTATGATCCCTGGCTGGATAAATCTCGTCATTAGCTCAATGGAGGCAGCAGTAGCATAATTATACAGTCTTGTATTTGCACCTATACGTAAGGTTAGAACTTGGGTTGCTTTTTTGGTTAACATGTTGCTCCTCGGTAATTAGGGGTAACCTGATCTACCCTTCTACATTCATGTGTTGGAATTCCATTACAAATCAGTGTAACATCACATCACATTTCTCATTCCAACCCTCTCCAACACTCTCAACCATCCAAACAACTATTATTCATGGGAGGCAGATGCAGATTTACATAGATGATAAAAGGCGCGCATGCCCTCCCTTACCTTCTAGTTCCCAAGTTCTCTCCAATAGATTGTGTACTTCCTTTTCAATCTAAATTTTTCTTGTGCCTCCCCTTATAAAGAGTTCAATGAGGTTGCCCCTTGGGGGAGCTAACTTGGCTCCCTCCGTTCCACTTTATCCGATTTTTTATTTTTTTAAAATTTCTTCCGTGGAATTTCATCACTATATCCCTATATTATGTCATTAAAATTTCGTGCGAAAAGAGACTCCTACGGCCTCCATCCAGACAGACATTTTTTAACAGTAACAGAATTGCTAAAAACGACCTTGTCTGGATGGAGGACGTAGGAATCTCTGTTTTTTGACGAAATTTTAATGACATAATATAGTGATATATTGATGAAAATCCACGGAAGAAATTTAAAAAAAAACAGACAAAATAAGACAGGGGAGCCACGTTAGCTCACCATGGGGCAATCCCGTTTTACCCATTTATAAAACTCAAAATTTAAGACTCAATCAATTCTGAATTTAACAAATTATTGTATAAGGGTGAATACTTATCCTCGACGGATTCGATAATATTTGAATGTTTTGTACATTTGTTACAGCGAGAAACCAATTCTCGTAGAAAGAACAAAAATTTTAGTTTCAAACTTTATTTGCTTTAAATTTTATTGAAACTAGTCATTATATCATTAGTTGGCCTATAATAATGATATTATTCTTTGCGAAATAATATTTTATAGCCGAAATTAGCGATGAATGTCATATTTGTTGATATATCATTAGCGGCGGTCCATATCGTAATGATTTTCTGTCATTGTATTTCAAAAAGGGTTTAATGCGGCTGCCCCTAGGGGGGGCAACTTGGCTCCCCCGCGCCATTTCGCTCATTTTTTATTTTTATTTTTTGAAACTTTCTTCCGTAAATATTCATCACTATATTAGTGTATTATGCTATTAAAATTTCATGCCAAATAGAGACTCCTACGGCCTCCATCTAGACAGTCATTTTTTAACAGTAACAGAATTGCTAAAAACGACCACGTCTGGATGGAGGTCGTACGAGTCTCTGTTTCGAAATTTTAATAGAATAATATAAGGATATATTGATGAAAATCTACGAAAGAAATTTTCAAAAAAAATAAAAAAGGGGAAAATGGGGTGGGGGAACCAAGTTAGCTCTCCCTGAAGGGGGCAGCCCCATTTTATCCTTTCAAAAATTAGCACTAATGATATAACAATGGATATGACATATGTCTTTACTTTCAAGCATAAATGATTTCACAATGAATAATACCATCGTTATATACTTAACAACGTAAATGGTCATGACAAATTTCAAAATCATAAATAATATAGACACATTTTTCTTTTAGTGCCATTCTAAAGCAGATGCATATACATATGAATGTCCAGATTATATAAAGAAGATATGACTGAGGACCAGATATTTATGTATCTATATCTGTATGAATCCATGCATCCTTACCCAGTCCCATTTGTTTTTATCCTAGTTGCTAGTGCCCTCCCTACCTTAAAATCCTAGGCCCGATACTGACGGGAGGATACCCCAACCCACCCATCCCAGTTACCAAACAGGCCACACGTGTTGTATACTTGGAATCTTTTCGTTATGAGCGGGGTCTTCGAGGTCGTTATCACTAAAGAAGAATGATGAAACGAATTCATATATATATATATATATATATATAGACACACACACACACACATATGTATGTATGTATGTATGTATATGGGGAAAGGGAAGGTACACTGGGGGGTGCAACCAACTAGCTATACCCGTCTATTTTTTTATTGGTTTTTATTTTCTTGAAGGGAACTTATGGGGATTTACTTAATTTATTGTGTGGAATATGTGTTTCAAATTTCATGCACAACAAGCATTCCTAACGTACCCATCTAGATAGGGTCAATTTCAATAATTCGGAGACCGTTAAAATGTGATAGTCTTGATGGAGATGATTGAAATGTCGAATTTAGTTGAAATTGGTACTGACGTCGTGGTGATATATAGTGATTTGAATCCCCTTATATTTCATTTCAAAAAGCACAAAAAAATCAATGAAAAAAATGATCGGATGCAGCTAGTTAGCTACATCTCTGCGTGTAGCTTCCCCAACCATTATATATATAAAGGATAAAATGGGGTTGCCCCTTGAGGGGGAGCTAACTTGGCTACCCCCGCCCCATTTTCCCCATTTTTTATTTTTTTTGAAAATTTCTTCCGTGTATTTTCATCAATATATCCCTATATTATGCTATTAAAATTCCATGCGAAACAGAGACTCCTACGACCTCCATCCAGACGGAGTTGTTTTTAGCAATTATGTTACCGTTAAAAAATGATTGTCTAGATGGAGGTCGTAGGAGTCTCTGTGTCGCACGAAATTTTAATAGCATAATATAGGGATATAGTGATGAATATTCACAGAAGAAATTTTCAAAAAAAAATAAAAAAATAAGAAAAATGAGGTGAAGAGAGCCAAGTTAGCTCCCTTTAAAGGCAGCCACATTAAACCCATATATAAAATATGTCCTCGGATAGTTATATCTAAATCTGATGTAAGAATGAATGATTGACAAATCCACTTGTACCCCCTACCCTGTCGAGAACGTTTTACAATGGGTACTGTACACAATACACCGGTTTTCCTAAATAACTAAAGAAATGATATATACTTGTTAGACATTGATGCGAGTTGTTAAGTTTCAACATGTTGTGTCGCAAATGTCCACATATGTACCTATAAGAGAGTGAATACATGCTTCGTGTTACCCTCGTGCAGTGGTTAGTGTTAATAATGTTGTTGGACAACTGGGGATACGGTTACATTTTGCGTAGGAGCAACATGACTGCTGGAAGATCGACAACAATATCCGCCATTTTTGTTCAAGCTTTACGCTCAACTTTGCATCCGATAGGGTTTGCGACTTTTTGTGCGTGTTCTTTGCTACCATATGCAACTTTCTATGTTGAGAAACTATAAAGAAATATTTTGAAAGCATAATGCCATAGTTTTGCATTTATGCATAATGTCATTCTTGTGGACATATACTATATTTCAGAAAAGATTAATGAGAAAAAATATAGCCATTCTTCTTGTCTTAATGACTTTCTCATATGATTTTAATGTAATTCTCATACGACTATTGTATTTTGAATGCTGATCTATTCATTTATGCATCAATCTTTGAGGGGTGGGGGATTGTCACATGTATTAGGAGATTCAAGTATTTTGATATTAATTTGTTGAGATACTATATTATATAGTACTCCCATGGATATTTCATCACATGCCTGTCTTTCAACTTTCATAACTCGTTATGTAGCGGGAATGATAATGTATATTCAACTTTTATCTCACACAATTCAAATTTACCTATAATACAAGTGCAATTGGTTTGCGGAGTATTTCTGATCATGGACAATATTGCTCACAACAAACTCTTGTTCATCAACCTCGATGGCCACTATGGCAACATCTTCATTCTTTGTGGATCACAAATCTTGGTAGTCCACGCCTCATACTCAAGGGGAATAAATGTATTTTGTTTGGACTACGCAAATGCCGATATATTCATTAGCAAACCATCCAATTAAGCAGAAACAATCATGTTATTAGGATAACCTCTGCTTTTCGAACACCACCGTGCCCACTTCTTTTATTATCAAATATCATGTATGTATGTATATGAATAGGCAAGCCATTTGTTATAGAGCATATACAGGGTGCTAAAAAAAATTTTGCCTCTATAAACATTTCAAGTTACACATCCATCTACGTTTTCATACATGGACTAAATTCGAAGTTCAATAGGTTTCATACCGTAAATATGAGGCATTACTCTGGTCACGAAACACCTTCGGCAGCTTTTATTTTAGAAACAAATAATTTCTTTTGGTTTCAAGTTTCAAATAGATAACTACACGATGATTTTGTATCTTTCATCTTTTTTTCCAGTGATGCCCACACCCATCTGGTCATGAGCATATCACCGCTACGTTACCTTTGAAGGAGGAGGTCAGCTCGAATACTAACTCTTAATCCTCTCGTTGGTTGTTTAGAGGACCAGATCAAAAAGACGAGTACTAGTCATGATTGTCGCGGATGTTTTAGGTCGCCATTATGCTCATCTAAAAAATCAAGAGGATCTGTCTTTTGTCTGTTTGTTTGCTTTTGTAATATTGTAGGGTTCTGTGTGGGGAAAACGCTCCCCAAGTGTTTCAGTCTTTATTGGGTTACCTTTTATTGGCTTTGCTTTACACTTGTGGAGAGGGAAAAAGAAAGGATAATATTCATCTAAACCTAAGCTCTCTTATATAGAAGAAAAACTCTATGGGTAAATTACATAAACAGGACAATAAAAGTAAACAATATAAGAAGGAACAACAAGATAACACGAGTATCGTAACACTCCCCCTCAAGTTGGAGCATATATATCTATCATGCTCAGCTTGGAACAACAGTGATGAAAATGACCTCTAGCCAGAGCCTTAATAAACATGTCAGCAATTTGATCTCCTAATGCAACATAAGTTGTTGAGATAAGCCCCTTTTGGATCAAGTCCCGAGTGTAGTGGCAGTCTACCTCGATGTGCTTTGTCCTTTCACAGAATGTCGTATTATTAGCTATAAATAAAGATGCATGATTATCACATTTGAGACGCATATGAAGAGGGGACTACAGGTGGATGGGTCTAAGGGGACGGTCAAAGACCGTCCTCTTTGAAGGTATAACTGTCCCTTTGATCAAAGGGGACGGTTTTCAAACCGTCCCTTCAGACACCGTCTCATTTGATTAAATGGGACGCTTCGGACAACCGTCTCATTTGATAAACCTTTGGGGACGGTTGTAACCGTCCCTTACACGATTACTATTAGGGACGGGTACAATCGTCCCTACTACCCATTGTATTAGGGACGGTTAACAACCGTCCCTAATGGTCAACAACATTTTGAGACGGCCCCAGAAAACTTTTGGGGACGGTTAACACCGTCGCCTACGTTAGGTTTTAGGGACGGTTGTGACCATCGCTTCTACTTTGCAGGTCTTTTGCGACGCCAACAGAAGCCTGGAAGATTCTATAACGACGCCTACATAAGCGTATTAGGGACGGTTGTAACCGTCCCCTCTTCTATAGTGACGCCAACAGAAGAGTATAAGGGACGGTTTAAACCGTCCCATCTGCGCTTTGTTAGCGACGCCAACATTACCGTATTGGGGACGGTTATAACCGTCCCCAAAAGTCTCCGTGAACTGTTCGCGCTGGGGGGACTTTTCTGTAGCTCTATAGGGGACGGTTACAACGTCCCCAATACACTATGACAGGAAAAAAATTCCTATATTCTTTGTGTCTTCCCTACATCCTCTGCAAAATAACTAACCACAACATTCAACATCCAAACATTATGAATATCATAAACTCAACATGAATATCATAAACTCAACATTCAACAACACAACATGAAGAATCAAACAACACAACATGAATATCATTATGAAGAAACACAATTATAAACTCAACATGAAGAATCACTACAATCATAAACTCAACATTAAGAAACGTTAAGAAGTCTACATAATGTTAAGCATCAATAAAAAACATTACAATAAAAAGATCAAAATTAAACTAAGATGTACTACATCCATGCTACCTACTCAGATGCGCCACTCACGTCACTCTCATCGCTCTCCTCCTCACTGTCCTCATCGTCGCCGAGTTGTGCAGGTTGTACAGGGGGCGTGGCTTGGCTTTGAAGACGGCTTATTAAGGACATGACATTCGCTTGTGCAGTCATCTTTGTCTTTACTTCGCGCAGCTCCCTCTCCATCTCTCTTTCTCTCTGTCTTCCTTGCGAGGAAGACTGCGACCCACCTGCACCACCCATTCCGTACCATGTATGGATCGTTTCGCCACGTCCTCCGCAACGAATGCGTCCACTGTGTTCTGGACCAGTGGCTTGACGGAAGGCATCATCGACCGTCAACGGGGGAGTGCTCGTCCCCGTGCTATCCAGCGAGGAGGTGGTAGAGAGCCTAATCATTTCTTCTTGCATTTAAAAAATATAAAATAATTTCAATATATTACCATAAGTAAATCTATAAGTAAAAAATGCATTTATACTTACATGAATTGGTGCGTAGGCGTCATCAGCCCACTGCACTTCTCCTCCTAAGTCTCGGCTCTTTGACCTAGCAAAAACCTCTATACGGGTCATTTCTCTTTCATTTTCCCTCAACTTAAAAATAAAAAAAATTCTTAAAATTATTTTAAGATTCAAATTAATCGTTGTAAACATTTTTTAAATACTTACAAAGTCATCCTTCAGTTGGTTGGTGTTCTTCCTTCCCATTCTTATGCGTCGACCTAAACCCTTTCGAACGATTCACCGTATTCTTGGAAGAAATCGACTGAAATTTAACAAAGTCAGTATTAAAATAAAACAAATAATTAAGAAAACTATATACATACCGCAAAATCCTCACTGGACCAAAAATTAATCAGCTCCCTCCATTGCTCTGGTGTAACACCAGGTGGGATATTCTGCACAAGCTGCTCATATGGAATCTGGGAGTTGAAGTACTACAAATGGAGAAATAAATATTGTCAATATCTAAATCTTTTGATATTAAATTATAATTAAAATTTTACCTTAGCCTTTATGCGTCCCTTGTATCGACGCAACAACTCAACAGCATGGGAGAGAATCTGAGAATCGACATGGGTATTTCGTTCCCATGTAAATACAGCCTGATACAACAAATATAATAAAGATTAGCTCAATAAAATTAAAAAAATGTTTTAAGATTTTAGAATACCTCCAAATCAGCAAGTATGGCAGCATTGACATCATAAGGAAGCTGTCGGAAGTCGTGGGTAGTGATGGGGACGCGCGCACGGGCAACCTGGCCAAGTAGCTTTAAAACTCCGTGGAGTTCTCTCCTACCGCATCCTCCGCCTATAATGCGTACATGTAACGTCTGCCCTGGTGCAAGACGGTCCAAGAATCTACACTGAGACGGTCCACGCCGTCTCTGTGTACCTCCACTACCTGCATCAGAAGAACCGTCCTGTGGCTGCTGGGGAGGTTCAGGGACCTCCCGAATACGTCTAGGTCTAGGAGCCATACCTGCAATTCAAAAGTGGTTATTTTAAACAAATTATTTACATATATCCGAATAAATTCAGCTATTTTAAGAGAAATAAAAAATAGTTAAAAAAATTCATTACCTATTTTTGCTTGTGCCAATGTCGTTGTCTAATACTTCATTAATAATTCAGCTGAGTTACTTTGATATGCAACATCATTGTCTACGTAATCTTCCTCTTCGTTAACATCGAAGAAATCTCTCGGGGTTGTTCTAATGGGTATAACCCATCCACTAGCTGAGTTATCTTGAACATAAAAGACCTGTTCTACCTGACTAGCAAGCGTATACGGCTCATTGGTCTGCAACTGACCTGTTTGCTTAAAAGAGATAACTCCATTTCTATCCTTCTTGTAACCTAATCCAACACGACCCACATCGAACCATATGCAATGAAACAGAATATACTCTGTTTTTGCCATCACGTCCCAAGTTATGACGGACCTGTAAAGTATGCCAATAGGGTAGCTCCTGAAAGAATATACTCTGTTTTCGCCATCCACCGGATGCCTTCCTCTTAAATAATCGACATAGAGAGTGGTTGCCCAAATTTTGTTGTTCTATCCATAATGCACTTCCTGATCGGCGAATCAGACTTAACCGGCGTCCAAACGATTGTCCATCAAACTTGAAATTGTTTTCACTTCTTAACCATCTATGACTTACGGGTAAGAAACGACGATGTCCCAAATAACAATGATTCATACTCGTTGTTAGCCATGTCGAATGTGTTTTTAATTCGGACATGCGAGTTTACCCTTCGTACTCCATCCCGATAAATTGGCATATGCAGGAAAGTCACTAATTGTCCACAATAAAGAAGCGCGCATTGTAAAGAACTCTTTCTTTGCCGCGTCATACGTACGCACTCCAGAATTCCACAGAATCTTTAATTCATCAATCAGCGTTTGCAGATATGTATCTATCGCATTACCTGGTCCCTTTGGACCAGGTATCAATAACGTCATCATCATAAAAGAAGATGCCATTGACATCCATGGTGGCAAATTATATGTAACAATTATCACTGGCCAAATAGAGTAACTCGTACTCATATTTCCGAATGGATTAAAACCGTCAAAAGCAAAACCTAAACGTACGTTTCTTACTTCTTTAGAAAATGATGGATACATTTCATTGAATTTCTTCCACTCTTCTGAATCAGACGGATGTCGCATAACACCAGTTATATCTTTCTTTTTGATATTACTGTGCCATATCATCATCTTGTTGTTCTTTCATATGAATATAATCGATGTAATCTGGGAATCAAAGGAAATAATCGTAAAATCTTCTCCGATTTTTTCCTTTTCGAATCATGGCCCAAATTTTTATATCTGCTACTTTTGTAGTCAGAAATGTATCTAGATTTGAGTAATCCTTCCAATATAAAATGCAGTCACTCGGACATGCATCAATTTTCTCTAGTTTAATCCAAGTGCCTGAAATCTGGATTTAGCGTCCTTCCAATCCTTTAGAAAATTTTCTGGATTATTTAATAATGTCCTAATCAACTGTAAGACATCCATCATCGTAACCGCTATACACCGATTCTTCACTTTTATCTTAAACATTTCAAGAAGAAAATGCAACCGAGATATTTTGACTCCGTCACATAATGGCTTTTCTGCATCTTCTATTTTTTCAAGTAAGGAATCCGGAGGTGAATCCATCAGTTCATCAGTGTTATGTCCTCGAATGTTATCTATCAACTCAAACATAGCATCACGACAATGTACTCTTTCAGGGACATCTCTTTCATTGTCAACTTGGTCATTAATTTCTTCGTCCAAAATAATTCCTTCACCATGATACGTCCAATTTGTATAATGGAGCCAAAAACCATTTAAAATCAAATGTTCGTAAACCATAGTTCGATTTTGTGTCAAAGTGTTCTTGCATCTTATGCATGGACAATGTATCTTATCTCCTTCACCTCCTACAATATGATAGAGCGACTCAAATCGAAATGCCCAGTCTAAGAATACCATAACCCCTTGGTTATATGTCCGATAATCATCGAATCTTTTATTCATCCAACTTTTGTCCATTGTCTATAGATATCATCCAAAGTTAATAACTATATTTTACTACTATGTTTCTAATCTAACTATGTTTTAAAACTAGACTTACAAGCATTTACCTAAATTAATAATCTTCTATCACTAAAAGCATTTAATCATAATCAATATTAATCTACTATCTTAAACATTTTTAATAAGCATTTATCACTAATAAGCATTTTTCACAATTAAGCATGTATCCACTATTTTTTAATCTACTATATTAAGCATTTGACTAAACAAATAAGTATATTAAGAAAATATTGCAATCATAAGCATGATGAATATATAAAAAAATAATAACAAAACTTACAACCGAGTAATGCGGGGGGCAAGGCGACGGACGGGCGGCGGGCGGACGGGCACCAGTTGAGGCCGAGGAGGAGGGCGGCGACGAGAGGGAGGAGGAGGACGAGGGCGGCGGCAAGAGGGAGGTGGAGGAGGGCGGCGGCGAGAGGGAGGAGGAGGAGGACGAGGGCGGCGGCGAGAGGGAGGAGGAGGAGGAGGGCGACGGCGAGAGGGAGGACGAGGGCGGCGGCTAGAGGGAGGAGGAGGAGGAGGAGGAGGGCGGCGGCGAGAGGGAGGAGGAGGAGGCGGCGGCTAGAGGGAGGAGGAGGAGTGAGGAGAGCGACGGCGAGAGGAGGAGGAGGGAGGACGGCGGCGGCGAGAGGGAGGAGGAGGAGGAGGACGGCGGCGGCGGAGGGAGGAGGAGGCAGGAGGACGGCGACGATGAGGCTTGGAGAGGGAGGAGGCTAGGGTGAGTCGCGTGAGAATGAGGAAGACTCGCATCCGCCGAAGGGTATATGACCATTAGGGACGGTCACACAACCGTCCCCTATATGAATGATCGGGGACGGTTATGAGTGAACCGTCCCCTTTTAGTAGGGCAGAGGGGTGATAACCGCCCCGCACCCTTAGTTAACTCGGTCAAATTAATGTCCAAATTAATTAATAGTTCGTTGCAGTGGGATACGAGAAGCTAGTCAAAAACCACTTATCAATTAATGTTAAGTTAATTTTAAGCGGCAATATTTTTTTTACTTGGTGGAGTCCAAGGTCGATCTCAGGGAGTCATCTGTCTCCTTAGGTGAATTTTAGCAAGTGTCCAAGTGTTGATTTTCGAGGAGTAATTTTTTTGGTCTTTTTTCTTACTTTTTATGCAGACTTATGCGGAAAATGCAAGCCAATTTAACGTTTCAATTTAATTAATATATCAAATGAAGTCCAAAAATTATGAAAATTGGCCAGATGGTTAATGATGATGAAAATGACCTACACTAATTTTTTTGGAATTTTTCGACACTGAATAAATTTACTGTGAATTAAATGAGCAGACAGGGTGATTTTCAATATTTAATTTTTAATAAATATCAAACCACAATGTTTTCAAGATCTAAAATTATCCTAGATAGCTCTAATGATAAGAGACCTAGGAAAATTGACAGATCTTAATTTCACTGTGAAATGAATTAACTAAAATTAAATTAAGAAAATCACTCAACAATTTGTTTAGGCCTCGATGTGCGTGCAAATGACATGAAATTTTATGGTATGTTAAGAGTCTTGTCCTTAAGCTACTGTGAATTTTTGATGATTTTTGGAAGCACAGAGAATTAACTATAAATCAAAAGGTGTCACTGGGCAAAATATGTCAAAAATTAACCAATCAATTCATTAATAATTCAACTGAAATTACAAAAATATGACACGTGGCCCAATAGTCAGAGGACAAAATTCTCAACAAAATGCAATTTTTAGATTTGCAAAATGATGTAAAATGCAACCTAGGGATGCGTGCAAACACAGGGGTGTAAATGCAATACAGAAAAATAATAATACAATAAGCAAATATGCTGACAGGGACTAAAATGCAATTACCTATAATGTTGGGGACTTGAATGCAAATTCTCCACATAGCACGTGCTCCTCACGTGGGCTCAGCTTCACAGGGACCTCTTTGCAAATATGGAAAGCTCCAGGAGCCTCTGTGTAAATTACCTAGGCCGCACGTGCTCCTCACGTGGGCGGCCTAGGCTCGGATGGCTGCGGAGGCTCGGACCTAGGCTCGGGCGCTCTGGAGGTCTGGAGTGAGGTTCGTGCGACCCGAACCTAGGCTCGGAGAAGAGGTTCGGGCGACTGGGCTACGTGGCGAAATGAAGGCCCTCGGATCGAGATTGATCCAAGGGGTGTCGGTGCGGACACGTGGCCTAACCTCGGGCCTTTGGATCGATGATGATCCACGGTCTCTGGGCTCGAAGAAGACGGCGACGTGGCTCGCTGAGGACCGCTGGATCAGAGGCACGATCGACGGTTGGAAGCTGTTGCGGTGAGGTGACGCATGGCAATGTGGGGGTCGTTCGATCGATGTGATCGAACGGCAGCTGCTCTTCTGCTCCGACGATCCTCCGCCACCTGCGGAGGAGAAGGCGGGGCTCCGGCGAAGGTGATGTAGCTCCGCCCGTCCTTCCTCGAGGCGCTGACGCTCTCTGACTTGTCGGAGATATCCCAGAAGCTGCGCGGATGGTCGGTGAAGGCTCTGGTGGCCTCAGAAGTGAGAGAGGGCCGTCGGGAGTTGCTGACGACGAAGCTCGAAGTCGTCTCCGATGAAGCTCCGATCAGTGACAAATGAAGTACCTGCAAGGGTCAGAGACTAGCCGAAGCTCGTGCGTGCTTGTATGGAGAGGTGAAGGTAGTCGGCGAGGCCTAAGGCGAAGGGGGGGGCGGTCGGGCGATGGAGCTCCGGCCAAATGGCGGAGCTGGTGATCGGAATGTTGCGAGGTGTGTCGTCGGAGGTCGTGAATGGTGTCGCGAGGATGAGAGCTTCGACGCGAAGCTCAGCGAGATGAAAGGGAAGCGAGAGAGTGACCGGTGACGGCGAATAAAGTCGGAGAAATCAGAAATAAAAAACAAGAAACGATCAGAGAGGAAATGTAGGATTTCACCTGGGGATTGGGCCTCCTGCTTGAGGTCCAGGTCGTCGCTTGAGGGCCGGTGATCGCCCGAGCTCGTGCAGCTGCTCGTGGGAGTCGCTGCGACACGGCGGAGCTGCCGTGGATCTCGCCGGAGCTGATACCCTTCGTCGCTCGAAGACGCGTCGAATTGCTGTCACCAATGGGAAGGTCTGAGCTCAAGGAAGCTCTCTGGAGTGGCGGATGGGGGTGAAGGTTGCCGGTGGTGGCGTATTTATAGGTTGAAGGTGGTGGGTTGGCTGGTGACGAGGCGAGGTAGGTGGTCGACGTGGGGCGACTCTGGTGGAGGTGGTGGAGCGTGAGGGAGCTGGCGAGGGTGAGGGATAAGTGGGGCTCATCGTGGGAGTGTTGGCTGACGTAGATGGTGGCTGACGTGCAGCCGGAAATAGAAAGGGGCGCCCCTCCCGCAAGGCAAGGGACGTGGGAGAGAAGGGCGCCCAGAGGTAGGAGACGAGGTCTTCACCGTTGGATCTTGTGATCCAACGGTGGTGATTGAAGCGTGGCGGGCGGGTAGGATTAGATTGGGGCGCGTAGATGATGGGCTGCGGTGGAGCCACGTGGCGAGCTGCGGACGAAGCGCGAGCGGGCGGCCTGGATGAGGAGATGGAGCAGATCGAAGGGCCGAGACTCGCTGGAAGGAGAGGCGGCTGAGATCAGAGGATCGTGGATGCGATCGAGCGGTCTTTAAAGCGCCACGTGGCGTGTTCTGGTGAGAGCGCGAACGTGCGGCGTGGATTAAGGCCGGAGATGATCTGATGGTCCAGGCTTTAGGCGCGCGTGGGCAGAGCTGGGCCGTTGGATCTGGAAGAGGATCCAACGGTTGGAAGATGAGGCGGATGAGGCGAGGGGAAGCGGGCCGCGTGGCGCAACCAGAGGGCGCCACGTGGCCTGCTATGAGTGGCTGGAGGAAATACACGTGTAGAGAGAAGAGGGGGCCGAATTTGGAAAAACTCAAAACATGAAAGTTGTAGATCTCGATGAGATCTACAAGTTTCATGTTGATCAAAGACGGAGATGAGGTCAAATATGACATATAAATACAAAGATACAATTATACACCTATGTAGTATACAAAGTGGCCCAAAAACCCAACTTTCTCATATGAGCTCCAAATTCAATGAAATTAATCTCATTTTAAAGGTCTTTTAATGTGTAGTATTCTAAGAGTAAGTAGACCTAATTCGGAGTTTGTATGAGGGCTTTATGTGCATTTTAGTGTACAGGGGTTCTAGGGCTTTATTGACTATTTTACAAGGGGGATTTTTGGCATTCTTCCCTATATTATTAACTAAGGAATACATATTATAAAGAAGAGGTTATTTTAGTGAATGGGTATTTTACAAGGGATTTTTGGCTTCTTATTTAAATGTAAATGGACTACTAAAATGTATGAATTATGGATGTATGCATGAATGTTATTTATGCAATATAAAGGAAAATATGCCTCTATTTGCTCGGGAACAAGGTTCTATTTTTGACTTTTGAAGTGATGAATCACAGATTCATCAACCCCCTATACTTAAACCTTGCTCGTCCCCGAGCAACTAAATGAAATGCAAGAGTGAAATGATTTTGGGTTCCATACCAAGGTCACGAACAAAAGTTAAAAAATAGAGCTTGACTCGACCTTTGGATTAATTATGTGTCGGAACCTTATTGGAATCTGAGTTTAAGACTTAACAGACTTCAAGTTCCACAAGTCTTCTATTCAAGACTCCTCAACTCACCTGATCAGAACAAGTCTACATACACAAACTCTAATGACCATGAATCTTTTCATGCAGTGTAAGTGATATATGACTCCCCACCTCAGAAGTAACAAAGAAACAACCTCCCCCAACCTGGTAACTCTAATGCCTCGGTCTAGCAACTCTTTCCTCGAGAAGCGGGGTATTCCCTTCTAAGTTCAAGTTCAACCAGCTCAAGAAGAGGGGGAAGAAGTATAGACTTTTGGGAGCTCAGCCACTGTAGCTAAGTCTCCCGCTGCAAGCTTCATGAGATGTAACATGGGGACCATAAGCTTTTGCTTTTCTTGACTACGTACACTCCGGTGGGGTTATTAAATTTTCAATCCGACCCACCACTTTTTTGGAGTTCTTTTTGGCATTTTTTTTCAAAATGCCTCTGTACAACATATCTACATGGTGCAGCATATATACAAGAAATTTCCTTTTGAGCCAGTAGACTATCCCTCTTTTGAAGCTTTATTGCAACCCATTGCTTCTGTCTTTAGCCTTCATCACCACTAGGCCAATTTGAGACGCACTTCCTTCACTAGAAGAAGAAGAGAGGTTCCGCCTAGAAGTACTACCCTCATATGCTACCCCAAGCTAAAGGAAACTGCCTCCTCATCACCTCATCCGTAGAGAGCCATGTGTAAAGTGCTGGTGCACGTCAAGCCATTGTCTCTAAGAGTCATGTGTGTGTTGTTAAGTGCTCTACTCAGGCTCGTCAAGATGACATATGAACATAGACTTGCAGACTTAAAGAATTAAGTCACTTGACCTGAAAAATCTTAACTCCAGTTCCTATAAGGTTCCTCTGAAATTAGGTGGATTAAGGTCAAATCATTTCCATCCTCAATATCTGCTCATAACTTGGTCCAGAACCCACTAGCTTTTCACTTTGCATATGCAAAGTATGCAGATGAGATGTCATGCTCTGAAAATGCAAGAATCTTTTTGGATGCAGAGATGATATGCATGAGTAAATAAGAAGCCTTTTTGTTTTATTTTTCTGTTATACATCATGTTTTACAACAAATTTTACAACTTTTTTTATACAAGTATTATACATAAAGTACACATTTTTTTTTCAATTTTTACCCACCCATAATTATTGTAAAATATACAAAAATACGCGAAACATATGCGAAAGTACGAGCTATGGGTAAAGTATATATGTAATATATAAACGCCCCCCTATACCTAGCGTGTGCTATGTCCTCAGAGCACGAAGAGCGAGAAAAAAGACATAGCTCGTGCTAAGCGTAGGAGAGCTAAAGGAACAAAAAGTGTAGAAGTCATCTCGCTTTCCTCTACTTAGGCTCTGGCAGCCTAAGTGTAGAAGAAGATCAGAAATGGGACGGACGAGGATAAGATGGGAAGTGGATAAGTATCAATGCGGGCATCGGTCCCCCCTATACTTAGGCTCAAGTCAGCCTAAGTATCGGTAAGAAATGAGTATGAGGACCAATGTGATCTGGAGAATGTACACTAAACTGACTCAGGTGACCCCTCCCCCCTATACTTAGGATCTGGTCATCCTAGGTATAGTCCAAGATAATGGTTCGATGATGTGGGAGGTGTTTACTAGAATCGCGGGGGTAAAGGATATGATGTACAAGACTGATGGTATACACAGATGAGTCGGTGTGAATCTTTCAAGGTGCTGCTGATGGCTGGAGTTCACTGCTGCAAGGTCTCATACGCGGCTTGAGGTGTATCTGCTGTATCTGTCTCGCGCATGAATACAATCTCCTCCACATGGACTAACTGTTCATTGGATTCGACTAAGTGCTTCAACAGCTGCTCATTCACTAGGAATGTCGGTGCGTCATCTGCGAGATCTGAGATCTCGACACATCCACTATCATACACCGTACGGACGACAAATGGTCCCGTCCACTTAGACTTTAACTTGCCTTGGAAAATCTTCAGCCTAGCATTGAACAACCATACCTTCTATCCAGGAATAAAGGTCTTTCGTCTGATATATCTATCATGCCAACGCTTCACCTTGTCCTTGTACACCAAACTGTTGTCGTATGCTCGGTTTCTGACTTCCACAAGCTCATTCAGATCCATGTCTCTCTGTTTCTGACCCAGGTGTGTGTTCTAGTTGACTTTTTTTATTGCCCATTCTGATTTGTGCACTAACTCTGCGGACAAATGGCACGGCTTTCCGAATACCATTCGGAATGGGGAGGTGCCTAACGGCGTCTTGTAAGCCGTCCTATACGCCCAGAGGACTTGATCCAAGATCTGAGACCAGTCCTTCCTGTCCGGGCGGACAAGCTTTTGCAATATGGTTTTCACCTCCCTATTCGACACCTCAGCCATACCATTGGTTTGTGGGTGGTAAGGACTCGCGACACGGTGTTCGATG
Source organism: Ottelia alismoides (assembly GCA_037367405.1). Lineage (NCBI taxonomy): Eukaryota > Viridiplantae > Streptophyta > Magnoliopsida > Alismatales > Hydrocharitaceae > Ottelia > Ottelia alismoides. Next base: position 229,484 of record JAZKJV010007122.1, read on the forward strand.
CCGTAGTCCTTCAGGAGTTTCTTCACCTCCCGATTCACAAAGTGGCTACCCCCGTCTGATATCATCATTTTGGGGATCCCGAACCTAGAGATTATGTGCTCTCTGATGAATTTACAGAGAGTCCTGCTGTCTGCGGCTCGGGTCGGGATAGCCTCCACCCATCTGGACAGATAATCTACCGCAAGGAGGATGTATTCGAACCCGTGGCTGACAGGGAATGGGCCCATGAAATCGATACCCCAGGCGTCAAAGACATCACAAATGATGACCGGCTGCATTGGCATCTCATCCTTGGAACCAACGGTTCCTCCCATTCTCTGGCAAACTGGGCACGACTTCGCGAAGGCGGTGGCATCGCGAAACAGAGTCGGCCAGTAGAAGCCACACTGAAGTACCTTCCATGCGGTCCTCTTCCCGGAGTGGTGTCCTCCTGCCTCCAAACTGTGGCATAAAGAAAGGACACTCTGGTATTCCTCCTGAGGAATACACCGTCTCCAGACACAATCCGGTCCTTCGAAGAAAAGGATCGGATCCTCCCAATGGTAGTGTCTAGCGTCCGACTTGAGTCGGTCGATTTGGTTCTTGGGCCAATCTTCGGGAACTTTCTTGGAAACAAGATAATTCACGATATTGGCGTACCATGGGAGTGAATCGATAACAAGAATCGACTCGTCAGGGAAGGAGTCTCGAATTGGTGAAACCTCAGAAGTATTAAGATCTTCAAGACGAGAAAGATGATCGGCCACTACGTTCTTCTTACCAGGTTTATCACGGATATCCAAATCAAACTCCTGGATAAGTAAAATCCAACGAAGAATACGCGCCTTCGCGTCCTTCTTCTCCATCAAATACCGTAGTGCCGAATGGTCCGTGAACACAGTTACCTTGGATCCAATTAGACGAGATCTGAATTTGTCCAAGGTAAACACTACCACAAGCATTTCTTTTTCCGTAACCGTATAGTTACGCTGAGCAGTATCAAGCACTTTGCTGGCGTAGTTAATTGCAAAGGGGACGCCATCTCTTCTTTGTCCCAATACAGCCCCAACAACATAATCAGAGGCGTCCGTCATGATCTCAAAGGGTAGGGACCAATCTGGGGCTTGTAGTATGGGTGCGTCCATGATCATTCCATGATCATTCCTTGTAACAGCTTAAAGACATTTGTGATCTACTATAAACTCCATGTCTTTGCCTAGAAGCTCAGTTAGCGGTCGGGCAATCTTAGAAAAATCCTTAATGAATCTCCGATAAAATCCAACATGCCCGAGGAACGACCGCAACTGCTTTACGTTGGTGGGTGGCTGGAGTCGTCTGATCACATCCACCTTGGCAGGGTCAACCTCCATTCCTCTCTTGGAGATGACATGCCCCAACACTATGCCCTCCGTCACCATGAAGTGACTTTTCTCCCAGGAGAGCACCAGATTAACCTCACAACATCTCTTGAGGACTCGGTCCAGATTCCTAAGACAGGAATCGAAAGAATCGCCATGGACCGAGAAGTCATCCATGAAGACTTCCAGGAATTCGCTGACCATTTCGGCGAATATAGCAATCATGCACCTTTGAAAAGTACCTGGAGCACTGCATAGCCCAAAAGGCATGCGCCTGAAAGCATAGGTACCAAAGGGGCATGTAAACGTGGTCTTTTCCTGGTCCTCCAGAGCTATGGCTACTTGATTGTAGCCCGAGAACCCATCTAGGAAGAAGAAGAATTCTTTCCCCGCTAATCTTTCTAAAATCTGATCAATGAACGGTAGGGAGAAATGATCCTTCTTTGTCGCGGCATTCAGGCGTCTGTAATCCACACAGACGCGCCACGACGTGGGCACTCTCGTCACGATCTCCTCTCCGTCCTCGTTGGTGGTCGTCTGAATTCCCGACTTCTTCGGGACAACACGGATTGGGGCCACCCACTTGGAGTCGGAGATTGGGTAAATAAAACCCGCGTCGCACCATTTTTCTATCTCCTTTTTCACGACCTCTCGTAAATTTGGATTCAACCGGCGTTGGAATTCGCGACAGGGTTTGGCTTCGTTCTCCGAGTAAATATGGTACGAACACAGAGCGGGATTTATCCCGTGGAGATCGGAAATGCTCCAGCCTATCGCCTTGCGGTTTTTCTCCAGGATCTCTAGCAAGCGAGATTCCTGCTCCTCGGTCAATTGCGAACTGATAATGACCGGAAATTTCTTGTCTTGGCCCGCAAGGAAGGCATATTTCAAGGTTGTGGGTAGGGGTTTGAGCTCAGGAATAGTGTGATCGTCTAAGAAATCTGGCTCAATCTGCTCTGGTTCAGTGTTGGAAGTGGTTGGATCGTGTTCTGTGATAGCTGCCACCAAGTGTGGCTCTGGAGTCGGATCGTCAAAAGTTTCCATACAATCGGCAAACGCCTCGTCCGACTCGTCATCCTCATCTTCCGATTGTCCTAAAGATGTAAGGACTGGCAGGCCCAACTGGGCCTCTACGTCATCGAAGATGTAGGGCGATGCAGGCTCAGAGTTGTACTCGTTCCTGAGGATCTCGCAGACTGACTCATGCACTGGATCATCTTCGCAGGAGATGGACACCTCGGTGCTGGCTGGGTTCTGTCTCCATGGCCCAACTAAGTCTACATGCTCACAGTCTGTTCCGGTAGAAGAGTACTCGGTGCTGGATTTGGAATCCGGTCTCTGCCATCTTGTCTGCTTCATTTCAAGTTCCTCATCTCCGCGTAGAGTTTGGAACTGAATCTTCCCATTCTTATAATCAAATAAGGCCCCTGCTGTTCTAAGGAAGGGCCTACCTAGAATGATCTGGGAATCTCTCCAATTACGAGGGTTTCCATATCCAGGACAGTGAAGTCCACCATGTATTCTTGCCCCTCGACTTTGATTACAATGTTCCTGAACTCACCTTGGGACCTCTTAGTTGATTTGTCAGCGAACTGTAGAAGAGCTCTAGATTTCCTAAGAGGTCCGAGATTAAGCCGCTCATAGAGGGCTGTGGGCATCAAATTGATTGAGGAACCATTGTCCAGGAGAGTGCGTGCAAACGCGATGTCATCAACATGACTCACCACATAATGTGCACCCATGTCTCTTCATTTCCGAGGAAACGAGTTCTTTATTGCACAAGTCGTGGCCACTGACAGAACGTGTTTCTCAACACGGCTTTTGATCTTCCTGCTAACCCTAGTAGGTGTGCATCTTACCTTAAGGTATTTTTGGAATGCAGGAGTCATCTCCACGAACTTGTCAAAAGAGATTGTGACCTTGATGTGTTTATTGCAGAATTCCACCATCTCAGGGTCATCTTTTTGGATTTTCTTCTTTTTCTTCTTTCCACCTTTGAGAGCTCGGGGGAAAGGGATTATTGACTCAGGTTCGGAAACTGAAATCTTCTCATTAATTTCGGGAACTGAGTTCTTAACATGACTCTGACTCTGATACAGACTCGGACTCTGACTCTGAATAAAAAGAAAATGCTGAGGCGAAACCGGTGATGCTTCTTCCGCTTCTTTCGGACGATCCTCCTCAGATGGAGGTGCGGGCTCTTCATGGTGTCGTCTGACTCTATGCAAATGCGAGACTGCTGCTTCGAGAACTCAGATGTCCTCTTCTTCCGCCGGTGGTGGTGGTGGTGATGCTCCTCCTCCTCTTCCTCCGAGTTCTCCTCAGGTAGAGTCTCGGAGGTTCCTTCCTTCTGCGCCCGTGCCCGATCAGGTATGGTCATGGTCCTTCCGCTCCTGAGGGACATATGATTTACATTATCGTACGAAAGGATCTCATGTTCAGATAAGTAATTATCTGAATAATATACCTGATCTCGAGGTCGGTTCTCGCCCTGGTGTACGCTGTTTGGGTTGGCCTGAACCTGTGCGGGAATTGGGGTCCTTGGCGCCATTTATTGGTCCTGGTTACGAGAGACCCGATTGATGTCGGTCCTCATGTCCAGGTAGTCATTCTGCATCTGTTGGACCCTATCAGACAGGGTCTGGATCGCCAAGGTGAGGGACTCCAATTCGGTGGGCTGGGCTTGCTGCTGTGTTGATGCCGTCCTGTATTGGCTCTGCTGGCCATGCCGATACTGTTGCTGATGGGACAGTGCTGGCCCCTGCTGGTAGGTGCGCTGCTGCGGCTGGTGCCCCTGTTCTGGCCTGGACTGGAAGCGCGGGACGGCGACGGGCCTGGTTTCTTGGTAGACTGGGGATGGGCGGTGTGGCTGATCCTTCCCCATCTCGATTTGCCGGACTATCGGGTCATGGCTATACCAAAGCCCGTTGATCTCGTATACTGGCGGAGGCTCCTCGTATTCCGTTTCCACTTGTGGGGGTGCATGATGGTTCTGCTGGGTATAAGTATGATCCCAGCTGCTCTGAGACTCCGGTGCATGTTCCTGTACAAGATGGACTCGATGTACAGGTACAGGTGGTGCAGAAGGGGCAGGTAGCTTGATCTTAGCTACCTTTTCAGATAGTTCCTCCACTTTCTTTGGAAGGCTCGAAAGAGACTCCATCTCCGCGACTCTCTTGTGGATCTGCTCAACCATGGTAAGCTTGTCGGCAATCATCCCCATGCTGGGGATGAGGTCTTCAGTCAGATCTGCTACAGTCCTTCGAGTTGTCTCATTGGATAGGATTGAGGGAGACAATTGATAGGCCCTTGTGGCCTGAGACCTGCCGGTTTCTGCCATCTGCTCTAGGATCTTCCATACAGCATGCTCATTTTTTGTTCAGATAGCTTCCTCCACAGGCGGCACTGACTAACCCCTGCATTTCTGGGGTTAGACCACAGATTAAGGTCTGGACTAAGATCGCCTTTGAAATGCCGTGGCAGGGGCATTTCTGTACTAAATCATTGAACCTATCCCAAACATCATGGAAAGGTTCACTAGGTCCTTGGGCGAAGCTGGCGATCTTTGTTCTCATCTGGTTTGTCCTACTGAGAGGGTAGAACTTTTTTCAAGAATAGGTCCTTGAACTGCATCCAGGTATTGCATACCACCCCTAAGTTTTTCAACCAATGAGTTGCCTTATCACCTAAGGCAAAAGGGGTGGCCTTCAGCCGAATATAATCTTGGCCAACATTGGGATGGCTAAGATTGTTGCACACCAACTTGAAGTCACGGAGGAAAGTGTATGGTTCTTCATTAAGGTTTCCGTTGAACTTCGGAAGCAGACTAAGGAAGTGGGGCTTCAGCTCAAATGCCTGGGCGGGAACTGCAGGTGCCAACCAGTTCTGAATCTCGTTCTCCACCGGGTTATAGGTATCAACCATTGGTCGATCGATTCCTTCTGCTACTATGATCTGTCCCATCCGCGCCGTGAGATCTACATTCTTATGTTCGGCTTCAGCGAGGCGAGCAAGAATCTGTTTTATTTGTTCCTCATCTGGTGGTAATTTTGGCGGCATCTCGTCCTCCAGTCCTGGGGGGAAAGTAAGGTCGATGTCAGAGGATAACTCAAGGAAAGGATTACCGAGGCGATGATCTTCCTCGATAATCTCGGAGGAGATGAAAGGGTTGGTTGGAGAGTGACCACCCTGAGTATAAGGGAACCAAGACTCAAGAGGGTCATGAGTCCTGGGTGGTCCAAGGTGCGCTTGGGCCGATAAAGACGAGTCACTTGGGGGACTCATAGAGAGATCGGTGAATAATGCGTCGAGATCTCCCCAATTACTCATCTTGATGTGACGAGAAGAAGATAGGGTTTTACCCCTACCTGAAGCAAGCAAAATCAATCCAAAACCCTGAGTTCACACTCAACACCTGCGAAGGACTCGAAATCGAGTCTGATTAATCTTGTAATTTTTAAGTGTGATTTTTCAAACAAGATAGCAAGGATTACGCAGCCTATAGGGAAGTCGGCTTAGAGCCGGATGCATCTTCCCTGTTTATCCTGTAGCCTAAGATACCGCCGATCCTCCCTTTCTGTGCTCCTATCCGGAGTGGGGACTCAATGACGTGCCCCTATCTACCTACAAGCAGGCGGAGGCTGACAAAGCTAGGCCTTGTCGCAGAGTACCGCTGGTTCGCCCCTATCTACCCGCGAAGGCGGAGGCTACTTGGTACTTGTCAATGAGCTTAAAAGTATCCCACTCGTGATATTTGTTAAGATCAGTTGGCTCGTGATATGGAAGGCGGGGATTTGGGCTCTGCCTTAAGGTGTTCACACACACTCAAGTACCCTCACTCAGCCTGAAAACAGGGTCGGGGATTAATCTCCCGCAAACAATTTTCAAATTTTATTCTCTTTTTTTTGGTCAATATTGTTTAGCAGTCCCGATTTTAAGTTAAGTTATCACTGATTAAGTTCACCACACAGCACGCCTATCGGACAATCCCAATTTCCGTTAATTAAATGTGAAAATCAGAGGGATAAATCGAGAAAAGCCGATGCACGATAAAACAATGATGTTATGCTGAGTTCAGGAGACTTACAGTGATCCCTTCGCTTTTATGCAGGATGCGGAACAGAATTGAAATTTTATCTACATGCAAATGCAGGCGATGAAAGCCGCTCCTAGACAGGCAGTTCTATTAGCGTGAAGAACAGTTTAATTTGGCTAAGTATTGCGGTCTAAGTGCGTCTTTTAAGTGATTTGTGTGGTCCTAATGATTACGAGCACAAACAATTCCTAGATTGGCTCGAGGAGCCGCTATTGCAAGGCAAGTTACAATTCAACCACACAGCACACGGAGACACGATTCCACTATTTTTACATACGCGAGAACCCGAACGGGAACCGCTGGAAAAGATGCGAAAAATGTGGAAATAAATGAATTACAGGTTCTCTCAAATCACTCAAATCAATTCGAATGCTGGTTCCTCGAAGCGTCTTCGACTCCGGTGTCCCTCGCACAAAAGCGAGTTGAGGTCAGATAAAGAGCGACACAAAAAATGCAAAAAATTTTTAAAGACAGAGAAATATTCACAAGAAAAACCGGGGGTCAGACTACCCGGGGAAAGAAAACCAAGCACTCAAAATTTCACCAAAACTTAACCTAAGCCGTGCCTCCCCGGCAACGGCGCCATTTTGATAACCGCCCCGCACCCTTAGTTAACTCGGTCAAATTAATGTCCAAATTAATTAATAGTTCGTTGCAGTCGGATACGAGAGGCTAGTCAAAAACCACTTATCAATTAATGTTAAGTTAATTTTAAGCGGCAAATAATTTTTTTACTTGGTGGAGTCCAAGGTCGATCTCAGGGAGGCATCTGTCTCCTTAGGTGAATTTTAGCAAGTGTCCAAGTGTTGATTTTCGAGGAGTAATTTTTTTGGTCTTTTTTCTTACTTTTTATGCAGACTTATGCGGAAAATGCAAGCCAATTTAACGTTTCAATTTAATTAATATATCAAATGAAGTCCAAAAATTATGAAAATTGGCCAGATGGTTAATGATGATGAAAATGACCTACACTAATTTTTTTGGGATTTTTCGACACTGAATAAATTTACTGTGAATTAAATGAGCAGACAGGGTGATTTTCAATATTTAATTTTTAATAAATATCAAACCACAATGTTTTCAAGATCTAAAATTATCCTAGATAGCTCTAATGATAAGGGACCTAGGAAAATTGACAGATCTTAATTTCACTGTGAAATGAATTAACTAAAATTAAATTAAGAAAATCACTCAACAATTTGTTTAGGCCTCGATGTGCGTGCAAATGACATGAAATTTTTATGGTATGTTAAGAATCTTGTCCTTAAGCTACTGTGAATTTTTGATGATTTTTGGAAGCACAGAGAATTAACTATAAATCAAAAGGTGTCACTGGGAAAAATATGTCAAAAATTAACCAATCAATTCATTAATAATTCAAATGAAATTACAAAAATATGACACGTGGCCCAATAGTCAGAGGACAAAATTCTCAACAAAATGCAATTTTTAGATTTGCAAAATGATGTAAAATGCAACTAGGGATGCGTGCAAACACAGGGGTGTAAATGCAATACAGAAAATTAATAATACAATAAGCAAATATGCTGACAGGGACTAAAATGCAATTACCTATAATGCTGGGGACTTGAATGCAAATTCTCCACATGGCACGTGCTCCTCACGTGGGCTCAGCTTCACAGGGACCTCTTTGCAAATATGGAAAGCTCCAGGAGCCTCTGTGTAAATTACCCAGGCCGCACGTGCTCCTTACGTGGGCGGCCAAGGCTCGGATGGCTGCGGAGGCTCGGATCTAGGCTCGGGCGCTCTGGAGGTCTGGAGTGAGGTTCGTGCGACCCGAACCTAGGCTCGGTGAAAAGGTTCGGGCGACTGGGCTACGTGGCGTAATGAAGGCCCTCGGATCGAGATTGATCCAAGGGGTGTCGGTGCGGACACGTGGCCTAACCTCGGGCCTTTAAATCGATGATGATCCACGGTCTCTGGGATCGAAGAAGACGGCGACGTGGCTCGCTGAGGACCGCTGGATCAGAGGCACGATCGACGGTTGGAAGCTGCTACGGTGAGGTGACGCGTGGCGATGTAGGGGCTGTTCGATCGATGTGATCGAACGGCAGCTGCTCTTCTGCTCCGACGATCCTCCGCCACCTGCGGAGGAGAAGGCGGGGCTCCGGCGAAGGTGATGTAGCTCCGCCCGTCCTTCCTCGAGGCGCTGACGCTCTCCGACTTGTCGGAGATATCCCAGAAGCTGCGCGGATGGTCGGTGAAGGCTCTGGTGGCCTCAGAAGTGAGAGAGGGTCGTCGGGAGTTGCTGACGACGAAGCTCGAAGTCGTCTCCGATGAAGCTCCGATCAGTGACAAATGAAGTACCTGCAAGGGTCAGAGACTAGCCGAAGCTCGTGCGTGCTTGTGCGGAGAGGTGAAGGTAGTCGGCGAGGCCTAAGGCGAAGGGGGGGCGGTCGGGCGATGGAGCTCCGGCCAAATGGCGGAGCTGGTGATCGGAATGTTGCGAGGTGTATCGTCGGAGGTCGTGAATGATGTCGCGAGGATGAGAGCTTCGACGCGAAGCTCAGCGAGATGAAAGGGAAGCGAGAGAGTGACCGATGACGGCGAATAAAGTCGGAGAAATCAGAAATAAAAAACAAGAAACGATCGGAGAGGAAATGTAGGATTTCACCTGGGGATTGGGCCTCCTGCTTGAGATCCAGGTCGTCGCTCGAGGGCCGGTGATCGCCCGAGCTCGTGCAGCTGCTCGTGGGAGTCGCTGCGACACGACGGAGCTGCCGTGGATCTCGCCGGAGCTGATACCCTTCGTCGCTCGAAGACGTGTCGAATTGCTGTCACCAATGGGAAGGTATGAGCTCAAGGAAGCTCTCTGGAGTGGCGGATGGGGGTGAAGGTTGCCGGTGGTGGCGTATTTTATAGGTTGAAGGTGGTGGGTTGGCTGGTGACGAGGCGAGGTAGGTGGTCGACGTGGGGCGACTCTGGTGGAGGTGGTGGAGCGTGAGGGAGCTGGCGAGGGTGAGGGATAAGTGGGGCTAATCGTGGGAGTGTTGGCTGACGTAGATGGTGGCTGACGTGCAGCCGGAAATAGAAAGGGGGCGCCCCTCCCGCAAGGCAAGGGACGTGGGAGAGAAGGGCGCCCGGAGGTAGGAGACGAGGTCTTCACCGTTGGATCTTGTGATCCAACGGTGGTGATCGAAGCGTGGCGGGCGGGTAGGATTAGATCGGGGCGCGTACATGATGGGCTGCGGTGGAGCCACGTGGCGAGCTGCGGACGAAGCGCGAGCGGGCAGCCTGGATGAGGAGATGGAGCTGATCGAAGGGCCGAGACTCGCTGGAAGGAGAGGCGGCTGAGATCAGAGGATCGTGGATGCGATCGAGCGGTCTTTAAAGCGCCACGTGGCGTGTTTTGGTGAGAGCGCGAACGTGCGGCGTGGATTAAGGCCGGAGATGATCTGATGGTCCAGGCTTTAGGCGCACGTGGGCAGAGCTGGGCCATTGGATCTGGAAGAGGATCCAACGGTTGGAAGATGAGGCGGATGAGGCGAGGGAAGCGGGTCGCGTGGCGCAACCAGAGGGCGCCACGTGGCCTACTATGAGTGGCTGGAGGAAAATACACGTGTAGAGAGAAGAGGGGGCCGAATTTGGAAAAACTCAAAACATGAAAGTTGTAGATCTCGATGAGATCTACAAGTTTCATGTTGACCAAAGACAGAGATGAGGTCAAATATGATATATAAATACAAAGATACAATTATACACCTATGTAGTATACAAAGTGGCCCAAAAACCCAACTTTCTCATATGAGCTCCAAATTCAATGAAATTAGTCTCATTTTAAAGGTCTTTTAATGTGTAGTATTCTAAGAGTAAGTAGACCTAATTCGGAGTTTGTATGAGGGCTTTATGTGCATTTTAGTGTACATGGGTTCTAGGGCTTTATTGACTATTTTACAAGGGGGATTTTTGGCATTCTTTCCTATATTATTAACTAAGGAATACATATTATAGAGAAGAGGTTATTTTAGTGAATGGGTATTTTACAAGGGATTTTTGGCTTCTTATTTAAATGTAAATGGACTACTAAAATGTATGAATTATGGATGTATGCATGAATGTTATTTATGCAATATAAAGGAAAATATGCCTCTATTTGCTCGGGAACAAGGCTCTATTTTTGACTTTTGAAGTGATGAATCACAGATTCATCAAGGGGACGGTTTTGCAACCGTCCCATATAACAAACTATCGGGGACGGTTACCACCGTCCCCTATAGTTTTGTATAGGTGACGGGCACAGTGGAGTAATGGGGACGGTTATAACCGTCCCCTACGTTAGCATGTTTAAGGATAGGCGAAGAACTGTCCCTAAAGGTCACTTAATGGCGACGGTCTATATCTACTATCGCTATTACATTAGAAAGGCGACGGTTTGCTACTGACCGTCCCCGATACTGTTATTGGGGACTGTTACTTCTTGACCGTCCCCAATAAGTGTCCCCAAAGGACGTCCAGTTTGTAGTGGTACTTCAATTATTAAATTAGTTAAGACGGACTTGACCCACATCGTCTCAGTACTACCTTGGGCCATTGCCGTATATTCTGATTCTGCATTAGATCGTGCAACAACGGTTTGTTTCTTACTCTTCCATGAGATTGGTGAGCTGCCAACAAACACAATGAAGCCTGAAGTAGACTTCCTGTCATTAGGACGCCCAGCATAATCTGCACCTTGTAACTGAGAGACGTATCTCTTCTAAACAGAAGACCTGCGTCTAGAGATGACTTCAAATATCTCAAAATCATGAATACTTCATCCATGTGTGTCTGCCTGGGTTGCTCCATGAACTGACTAAATCTACTCACAACAAAAGATACATCAGGCCTGGTAATCGTAACATACAATAATTTTCCAGTTCTCTGTAGCATCTCTTATCCACCTCCTTAGATCCATCATCATGAAGCTTTACATTATGATCCATTGGGGTAGTAGCCGGTTTACATTCTGTCATACATGTTTCGGATAAAAGATCAGTAACGTACTTCCTTTGTGTCATAATCATGCAATGTTGATTTCGTGCAAAATCCAATCCAAGGAAGTAACGAAGTGTACCCAGATCCTTGGTGACAAACTGCTTTCCAAGAAAATCCTTAGCTGCTTGAATTCCATGTGCATCACTGTAATGTCCTACATTAAGTTTTCAATACATGATATCAACTTAGGATTTTACTTATAATATTCTATTAGATAGTGAAACGATTATCATGTAAATATGTATATATAATTAAAGGAGTATACTATACATACGTTCTGTATCATACTTGGAAATGAGTAGGATTTCTTAGCTAAGGAAATTGATAATGTTATTACATGGAATATAAGAAATAAGCATATGTGGTAGATATCATGTGATGGAAGCCTAGTGGGATAAGTGGGAAGAAAATATAGATGATATACGTATAAGTGTGTGTGTGTGTGTGTGTGTGTGTGTGTATATATATATAAGACATGCGCGTGGAATTAAGACAACTCTAATTGGATATAGTAAGATGTGAGTATATGTAGTGGAGTTAAATGCATCTTTATCCGTCGGTTCTCATTGTTATTGCATGCAAAAGAAATGAGTGCTCGACAAGTGTTCATCCACGTGCAGAGTTAGAAAATAAAGTGGATATGAGTATGCTTGGTAATATAAGATGTGATTCTCAGTCTCGCCATTTTTACAGTAGCGGATGGAAGGAGAGAAGTTCGTAGATAAACCCGCAACCAACAGTTGTTATCTCATTCGCAAGAGTTAGAGACGAGAACAAGTAGAACATAGGTATGTCCATCCGTTATATCTCTTTAAATTTCGTTAACAAGTTTAGATCATGATAGAGAATTTTACTATGAACCTTTTTCTACAAAACAACTATCTTAGTAAATTATAATTTTCACACTCAAGTAAATGACTCTAATCAATGAAGGATCTATAGGTTACAGGATATCTTGGCAACTTACTTTCTATCATGTGTTAATATATAGTATTTTTTTGTAGAACTAAAACAACGTTGAGTCTGGTCACCATGAATTAAATAGTAGTACTACTAAGACACACACACACATATATAAACCAATCTATTCATGCTTTTATAGTTTCATTAGAAGAATACCCAGAATTTATGAACATGGAAAGAGAAAGTGTTGATGACTACTAATGAAAGTGAATAAATAGGGATTCACGGGGATATGGGATATTGTTTCAAGTTGTGAAAAAAAATCTATTGGCACTTAACAATGGACGTGTATATTGCTATATATTAAATTAGTAGAACTTGATAAATAATAAGTTTTTAATTATTAATCCAATACAAATAGATTTGCATTGAAAAGGTCCACGAGCAATATCTAAATATTTGTTGGTATCTTAATATTAATCATACTACTAAAATGCATTCAAACCCTCCAAGCAATCTAGACAGTGAATAGTTTAGGTAGAAAACATAAAGGAGAGAGAGAGGTAGATATATATATATATATACACACACACACACATAACAGTGGTAATATGATTATAATAATAAAGATAATAATAGTCATCATGGTTATAGGAAAAGGAAAATTGAAGATACATGAAGCAGTAACACTATTGCTACGTTTTTGTCATAATATTGTTTATATGGAATGCCTAAATTGGATAGAAATGCACGTGGCATCGAACGATAACTTTTATGTAATCTACTTATTTAGGTGGGGGTTTAGTTTTGATCAATTTACATGAATATGTTATATATATGGTAGTAACATATTTAGCTTATGTCTCTGAAGCCTTATAGCTCAGGAATCACACAAATGCGTGCACACATAAAGAGCAGTCTCTAGATATTGACCATATATTTCATATCTTTAGGTAATTATAGGCGATTGATCACACTTTTGAGAGCCTCATTCTAAAAGATATCAGGTGAGTCGTTCATAAGCTGAAAGCCCCTTTATTTTGTTATTTTATGCAGATGTTTTTATGATGCAAGCTTTCAAGATTCTTATATATAAGCACTGCCAAGTTTTATCACTTTTATCAGGAATATTTGATCTTTTCATGTTATAGTTTAAGTACGGAATTCATGTTATATGCAAATATGATTTTTTGTTAAAGATACTATGTCAAGTTAAGCAAGTTCTTTATAATTCTTATGTTGATTATGGAAGTTATATGATTAAGTGATTTTTTAAGTAAGATGCGCACTATGTCCTACACTCTAGGAAAGTCATGAACAAGTAAGAGGACTTTGGGTCCGCATTCTGTATGCAATAGGCTTTGGGCCGTATGCAGGGTGTTCATTGGCCTTTGGGGCCGTCTACGCGTATGACAGTAAGATAAGGACCAAGGTTAAGTTCGCTTGCCTAGGCAATAAGTATGTAAGGCTAAGGGACGATTAACCTCTCCCTGGCAGTATGGTTCATGGACTTATTAAGATATGTTGGGGTAGTGTTGCATCGCCAAGTATGGAAAAGTAAGATTTATTTTCAAGATAGTAAATATGAATTCTATACAAGTTGTTGGTTATTTTTATCCATGCTTTTACCTGCAGGAAATGATTATCAAGCTCTGTTTTGATTATAAAAAATGCTCTTTTTTCAGTTATGCAATGTTCATGTTTAAATTATAGTGTCTATTAGTTTCAATTTTTCAATTATGTAATTATTTAGCCGAATGTTTATGACCCATTCACTGGGTCTGACTCATGTCGATGAGTTTAGGCTCACCACTCCAAACCAAATCTTTTTCATGTACTCTAAAGAAAGAAGATATTGACCTAAGTAGAGCAAGTGTGGAAGAGCCATCTAGTAATAGAGGTTGTGCCATCATAGTTATTATCTATTTTTATGGTGATTCTCGATAGTGATGGGTTTGGACTTGAGATTTTTTATTGTTTCGTTTGATTTTAAAAATCATGTATCAATAATATGTATTTCATTTTATTTGTGGAAATGTACATGATTACAATGATGAATATATTACGAGTTGCAGCACTTCAAAACATTTTTTTGATTTCCTCGTTAATTATGGTAAAGTATGTTAAGACAAGAGTAAGTTTTAAGTCACGCTCGTCTCAAGGATTAGGTGGGATGGGTCGTGACAATCACTGCTAGTGATAACAATGTCATCAATATAAACCAAGATGACTGCAACACCTTGTTGGTCTCTCTTTACAAAGAGAGTATGATCTGCAGTAGATCTGACAAACTCCTTCTATTCAATCAACTTTGAGAGCTTCTGGAACCAAGCTCTCGGACTCTGCTTAAGGCCACATATAGCCTTATGAAGACGGTACACCATACTAGACTCCCCCTCAACAACATACCCAGGTGGCTGCTGCATGTAGACCTCTTCCTGCAAATTACCATAGAAGAAAGCATTCTTTACATCCAACTGGAAAAGGGGACAATCACGGATCACAACAAACAATAATGAGAATCCGCAGGGTAGAATGACACGCCACAGGAGAAAACGTGCCCTGATAGTCCACCCCATATGTGTTGGGTGAACCACGAGCAACCAACCTGGCTTTGTATGTATCCATTGTCCAATCGACGCGATGCTTCATGGTAAAAACCCATTTACTTCCAACAACAGCCGCACCTGGTGGAGGGGTGACAACACTCCACGTACCTCGTGATTGTAATGCCGCCATTTCTTCCTCCGTAGCCATACGCCACTGACTGCTCTGCAGTACCTCTTGATACGATTGTGGTATTTGTACAGCTGACAAACCCACACCAAATTACTGAAACTTCGGGGACAGGAAATCCAAGGAAACATGAGAACCAAAGTCTACCCCATATTTGGGGTGCATCGTACGCGTACGCTTCTGTCTCTGAAGTGCAATAGGAATGTCCGAATCATCAACATTATGAGTAGAGACATTATCGACACCTTGTACCTCAGCATGTACTTGCAAATCACCTGTACCCTTAGAAGAACTCAAATGTTCATTACATACCCCGGGTTTACTGGATGATGGAGGAGGCACATGAGCAGGGGGTCTTCGCTGGTAAACCTGAGGAACGAATTTAGGAGACGGCGGCGGAGGTGGTGGTGGTGGTGGCGGCGATGGTGGAGGTGGAGATGATGTTGGTAGTAAAGAACATGGTAATGACGAAGGAGGAGGCATATGGATATCATTACCATCCTTCGAAGGAGCAAGCCTGATACCTGTGGGAGAGAAATACATGATAGACTCGAAGAAGGTGATATCAGCACTGACATAGTACCTTCATCGAACAAGGTCAAAACAACGATATCCTTTTGGGTTTTAGAGTACCCAACAAACACGCATTTAACAGACCTGGGAGAAAGCCTGTCAAAACTAGGAGAGAGTTGGTGAACAAATGCAACTGAACCAAAGACGCGAGGTGTAAGCGAGAAAAGATCCTTCTCGGGAAACGTAATTAAGAATGGGTTCTTCTCCCCTAGCACCGACGAAGGCATACGATTTACCAAATAACAAGCAGTTAGAACCTCATCTCCCTAACAGGAATGAGGAGCACGACACAGAATCAAGAAGGTTCTGGTAACATCCAAAAGGTGGCGGTGTTTCCTTTCAACCACCCCACTCTATAGGGAGGTATAAGCACACGATGACTGATGCACAATGCCATGAGACTTAAGAAATTGAGAGAGTTGAGTGATGCAGAATTCGAGAGCATTGTCAGAACATATGTACTTGACTCTGGCAGAAAAGATGTTCTTCAATTCATTAATAAAAAACTGAATAACAGGACCAGCATCAAACTTTTTCTTAAGAAGAAAAATCCAAGACAACCTAGAAAACTCATCAACAGCAACAAGATAAAACATGTGTCCCTGATGATCAGGGACACGGCTTGGACCCTAAATATCAAAATGAAACAACTCAAACAGACTATGATTACTTGGACCCTAACGGCTCTGGAAAGAAGACCGATGGTCCCTTCCCAAGCTGGCAGGCCTCGCACTGAAAAGTGGAGCGAGGAGAAATTTGTGGAAGAACATGAACCATCTTTTGTAGAGGGAGGTGGCCAAATTTCAGATGCCACATGTATGGAGAAATAGACCCACTACGTAGAGAAGATGAGGCACAAGCATACGGAAACTGCACAAGTCTATAAAGGCCCCCTTTGCTCACGACCAGTTCCAATCACCCTACCCGTAAGTATGTCCTGAGATAGAAGAGCAGAAGGATCAAATACGGTACGACAATGTAAATCTTTGGTGATATGACTAATTGATAATAAATTCATAGAAAATTCAGGAGCATAGAGAACATTACGAAGTCTCAAGGTAGGAGTCAATTGCACCTCCCCCTGACCAGTGATGGGGGGATGTGTACCATATGCTATCACAACTGACCGTCCAGGCTAGACAGGAGTAAAAACACTAAACTGACCTTTGTCACCACATAGATGATGCGGTGCACCTGAATTTATAATCCACTCTGACAAGTATGCCCTGTAACAAGTAGTAAAGGCATCTATGTACCTGATGTAGACGCTGATGCCGAGGCAACCACATCTGAAGATCCTGAAGGAGATCCGGTCGAACTGGCGGTGGGCATAATCTCCCTAAGTCGAGCAACAAGCTCATCAAATCTCTGATCAGGAGCAAGTGAAGGGCTCCCAACTGGTTGTGTCTGCTCTGCAACCTGAGCAAAAGGAGGAAACCCATGCTTGGAATAGCATGTATTCTCACAGTGGCCGGATCTATGGTAGTAGGTGCATGGATGACGAGGTCGACCACCCCCTCTTCTACCACGGTTAGAGCTCCTTCTACCACGATATGGTAAATGGCTTCTCCTACCACCAGAGGAAGCCATAGCTGAAGTTGTCTAGGACTGCAGAGTACCTCTTGAGGATATAAATAGTCTACTCAATCTACGATATGCCTCCTCCATTAGAGGTATGACAACGTCGGTAAGGATCTGGGCACGAGCATCATCATACACAGAATCAAGAGCTACTAGAAAGACTCCAGTTATCACAGAATCTCTATATGCCTTGAGCTGCTCTGGCGTAGCAGTAAAGGGAATATAACCATGCAACTTCTCAAACATACCCCTCAAGAAAGTATATAGGGTATAAAGGGGACGACCATTCTACTTAGATGGAGTATCTTCGACTCATTCTTTGCCGGTGAGTACGTGGCGGCAAGAATGTCCCACATAGCCTTCGCCGTTGGCTGGCTCAGAATTTCACTGGCTATCTCAGACGACAAAGTCCCATATAACCATACTCATGCATAAGCATCATCTGCCTTCCATGAGGCATTTATCCCAGTCTTGTCACTTGGTTCCTCCATCGTGAGGATGTGCTTCTTGCCATTATACTGCATCAGACACATGAACTAGATGGCCCACAGTTCGTAGTTGGTTCCATCTATTTTGATGATGGGTGCCGAACCTTGGAAGGCACCCAGGGATGAAACATCCACTTTTTTGTCGGACATGATGACAACTATCTTCAATACTGGGCTAAGAAACGAGAGATACTGACATATACACTGACATACATGATATGGTTGTGGGTGCAAACTCCTATCACAACCTCTTCCATTCCTTGAAAATTCCTTTGGGTGGCTAGGATGTTGCTAGGGCTTCGTGGGACACCCTAGGTACCCAAAAGAGAAGCACGCAGGAAGGCGCTCACGTGTGAAGATGAAGTGGGCCACGCGACAGTGACTGAGAAGCAACCACCGGGCTAGGCGGCTACGGCGACACCCGCAGGAGGGGAGCTGGGCGACGGCGGTGCCCAGGAGGGGAGCTGGGCGACGGTGGTGCCAAGAGGGGACTGGGCGGCGGCGGCGCCCACAGGAGGGAGGGGTTGGGCGGCGGTTGTGAGCCCGAAGGGTGGGGGGCTGGGCGACGGCGGTGGTTGTGAGCCCGAGGGGATTAGGGTTTTGCTGGGGGCATGATTCTAGGGCATAGGTTCCGGTCTAGGACCGTAGTTCTGATACCATGTTGAGAGGGAAAAAGAAAGGATAACATTCATCTAACCCTAGAGCTATCTTGTATAGGAGAAAAGCTCCGTGTGTAAATTACATAAACAGGACAATATAAGTAAAAAATATAAAAGGACGATAAGATAACACGAGTATCGTAACAACACTGAAGTTCAATTATGGGCTGACCGTGCCTTTTTTCGTAAGCATCTTCGGATGTCTTTTATCTTATATGAAGAAACGATGTAATCTTTTTATAGAAAAAAAACGAGGCATTACTGTGCGAATACGAAGATACGTGGGTACAAGCGTAATTGCAATAATGTGTGAGTATGAAGATACAAACATAATTGCGATATTTTGCTGGGGTACAAAAGTAGAGTTCCTAAAATAACAATAAATAAAAGAAGAACATCCGATCACAAATTAGGGCTTGTTTAATTATCCGAGGTAATCTAATTTACGTCATTGCATTATTAGGTTGGAATTCCATCAAAATCATCTTGACATCACATCACATCAAAGTGTTAAAAATCAAACTGAACCGGTCGGTTGAATCGGTTAAATCAAGAATCTGAGGAAAAATGGTCCAACCACCCGTTTTTATTCAGAAAAAAACCAGTCGAAATTGGTCAAAATCCAGTTGGACAATTGAACCAAACCATCGATTCAACCATCCAATTTTTTGACAAAAAAATAACTTCCTATAAATTAATAAAAAAATCCTTTTTAGAAAATATCATAATCTAGTCTCATTCTAATCCATAGTATAGTACCCCTTTATATGTTCTCCTTTCACATGTGTCAATGACTCATTATCGCTTATCCCTTCCTGCCATATGAGCATTACATCTATCTTTCCACATTGTGCATGAGGTTTTCCACGTATAAGAAGACATTGTCATAATCATACTATGAGATTCAATAAATTAACAACACTTATCGTTAATTGGAGTTTAAATAGTTTTAAAATTATTAATATTTTACATCAAATATATGTATTTATATAAATTTTACGAAACATGACTATTATGCCCTTTTGCGTGTTTTAAGAATATTTATACTCCTAACTTTTAAGCAACTTCACTCGTGCTCCTATATTTTCTTAAATAATTCATAATATCATCATTATGTTGGTATAAACGAAGCACAAGTGTAGTATAAAAGGCTCCTACTATTGATTTTTGTAAAAATATAGGGGGCACATGCAATTGTATTAAAAATAGGGGTACAAGTGTTATTGAAAAAACTTAGAAGGATAAGAGTAAACAAATCTTCGAAAGATATGATGTAGCATTTTTCGTATTTATGTGTATGATATATCAGTCTAACTCGGGTCGATCCGGTTGAACCGTACGAACTAAATCATCAATACAACGGTTCGATCTTTTCTGAATTTTTTGAACAGCTGACGTCATCACCAGTTTGACCGATCAACTCCATTGATTTGAATATAAAAATCAATAATCAATACATACCCCATTTAATGCCCCACTCGTTTTTTAAAACCTTGCATCACATGTCTCATTCCATTATTTTCCAACCTTCCCAACCATCGAACAGAAGTAATGCTCAACCCAACCAAACTCGGTTATCGAATAAACGCGAAAGCTGTCTCGTTCTCACCCAAATCCTTTCCCGCCCATTCGTCCCGCGCGTCGTTTTGCGTTGGCGTTCCTTCCTCCGCCTCAATCAACCAAAACGCTATCATAGACACTCGAGAGACACAGAGGAGAAAGTAGAACTCGCAGGAGATGGGGATACATGGGCTTCTACCGCAGCTGAAGTCGATCATGGTGCCGATCCACGTGAAGGAGCTCCGCGGCCAATGCGTGGCCGTCGACACCTACTCTTGGCTCCACAAGGGCGCCCTGTCCTGCAGCCGCGAGCTCTGCAAGGGCCTCCCTACCTCCAGGTTCATTCCTCAGCTTATCGCCCTACGTGTTTCGCCTTCCGATTTCTCCTTTTCCCTGTTTTTTATGGGGTTTTATTCTGGCATTGTTGGAATCTCGCTTCCGACTCGATCCGCAACTGGTGTTTCTATATCGTATTATGAGAATGCCATCTATTTTATCCGGTTGCCGGAATATGCAAATGGGACGTCTTCGGTTGGGGCGTCTAACGTCGGATAACTTGAAGTCGAGCCAGCTCGGTTTGATCAAACCGCAGATGTACACAAAGGCGTACCAACTCGTGGATAATCGAGATCAGTAAATATAATTCTGTAAAAAAACCATCTTTCTATGGCTATATACCAATGCCCACGGGTACCTCATCATCTGCAAGAACCCTTAAAACTGTCGGTCTAGAAAATATTTATAACCAGCACAGAGTCATCAGCTGATGACTGTTTGAAACCAATCCCGTGAACCGATACTAATCTTGTCTTTCAGGCACCAAGTATGATGCTTTCTCAGATTGATGGCCTTAGGGCAGAGTGAAAGAAATTCATGTGATGCTTATTACCAAATTGTTGTTATCGATTCATGTTCACACACATTTTTCTGACACTTTGATATTATTATTTGTCACAACCTAAAATAGTTCATGATATGCTCCATTTCTAGAGCGATACAATAATGATCCTGCAATTCTGAATATGTAAAGATTGGTTCGTGATCATGGATAGTTGATCCTGTTCATCATCTTGCAGGCATATAGACTACTGCATGCACAGAGTTAACCTGTTGAGACATTATGGTGTGAAGCCTCTTCTTGTTTTTGATGGTGGACTCCTGCCAATGAAAGCTGATCAAGAGGCCAAGCGGGCAAGGTAAGATATCTGTTTTGTTTATCATACTATAACGAAGTGTCTATCTAATGCATTAAAGTGTAGCTCGAATGGATATTCACAGTGTAGCATCAGTTGTTAGTTGAGTCCGGCAATCCTAGAGTTGATGCACCTTCGCAATTGCTATGCATGTGACCTAAAAGGACATCCTAGATGCTGTAATAGTACACATTTTTCTAAGATACCTGCACACATTTCTAAAGTTTTCCATGTAATATTGGGCCAATCCTATCAGGAAATAGGAACATGCCGTTTTGTGGACAGGAAATTCTAGGAGAATGAATTTCCAAGACAAGTAGGCGGTGCTCTAATTTCTGTATAGAAGTAAAATCACTTTAGAAAGGGAACTCCTGTAGAGCTCGGATCTTTCGGCCAACATATTTGAGTCTATTTTTCTGCATGTATATTTTATTTTTTTAAATTGACAACAACAACGGTGGTTAAATCCACAAGAGGAAAAATTATTTTCAGTTGATGACGCTAGACAGCTAGAGGTTTTGGTGCGAAAAAACAATACACTTCCAGTATGGAAAGCAATTACACAAAACATATACTACTAACACATGTTTATGTGGAAATTTTCTTCTACCGGAGGGTTAAAGTCTTGGAAACTTTCACACAAAACCTCTCTTAAACCGCGGTTTAATTTTCGCTAACAGCCAAATGTGTAGGATGCACATATTATATAGACATGAATTAGATTGATCCACACCCAAGATCAGTTTAATTGGGATATAACTTTTAACACTCTTCTCAAGCCAGGCATATGTATCATTCATGTCTAACTTATTCACGTTCTATTCATCCTATTCATAGTTATATGCTATAATTGTGAAGGACCATTTCTTGCAAAGCCAAACATTCTTTTGGTTTCTTGGCGATGATGGCTCCTCCATGTGTACATAATGCCACCTCCCTCTCTCTCCCACCAGGGAGCATCAAATGTCAAGTTGCATCGCATCCCCCATCCAAGTCTCCTTCATCGAGTAATCGATTGATCACGTCCGTGGTTCAAAATGACAAAGAACTCGTACTCTTTAACAGCTAGGCATCCTTAGATGCATGAAACACATGGTTGTTTCGAGATGCATGCAAAACACTAACACCATGGTTGCAAGCGGAGGTTTGTGAATAAGCATGAGAAGCGAAGAATCTATGTTGAAAATGCTTACTCGCGAAATTCTTGAAACCTATCACATCACTTAAATGGGCGGATATACATGATGTTTGAAATATCCCTCGTGTCGTGCAAGTATAGATTATTGATGGGGTGTTCGAGGTTATTACTCATCACTGTTGTAACAGTTGGCCGACTAGTTGAGTCGAGGGGGGGGATAGTCAACTCGATCAGGCATAGGCAGCCATTAGTCGGTTATCCTAACTAATCGGCCCACTCGGTCGACTTTTACACAAAGCTTATTTATTTATTATTTATTATTAAAGTAAATTTATTCTAATACGCTTAATGGTATATATAAAGTCAATTACTTCTTTTTGTTTCATTATGACAGTATATAAATGTACAATTCTATACAACTATGTAAGAATATATGTATAAAAAATGGTTTATATAATTAAAATATATAAAAAATTCAAAACTGATTAAATCCGATTAATCGTCTGTTTGTCGATTAATCCTTAGTCAGTGACCTCGTCAACCGTATACTAACTACCGATTTCTTCAACCTTGTTATTAACTAGATCTTTTATAATTCTGGTGCCAAATTCACCCACTACGACACCATGTTGGTAGGAAACACGATAATGTGTAGACTATCTCTTTATTTAGCGTTGAAGAACACCTGTCCCATAATGGTTTTAAATGGTTGAGATGCAAATACTCATTTTATCTATTACGCAACTTAAAAAATAGCAAAGCCTTCTCCTACTTAAGTAGGGCCGGCTTTATGGATTCTTGCTCACCACGCTGAAAGATCCGAGTAATTTTTATGCCGGATGTTGACTACCTAATGCGACCCCCATAAAAATGTTATTGAACCTTAGTCTTTTGGGCAGTAGAGGCACTACACTACTACCAAACATTCAAGTGGGTACAAAAAAGGGTTAGGCATCTAGATATTTTGCAATTTACAATGAAAAAAATTAATTTCCATCTAGATATATTCTGTAAAAGGGTCAAACTGTTAGACTTGTAACTTGTAAGTGTGGAAGAGAATACTTTATTGCTTATTGTTAGAAGAAAAGACTCTTCATTATAATAATAAGAAAACCCTAGGCTCTCTTATATAGGGAGAGGCCGTAAGGGTAAATTACATGGATGTCTAAATAGAAGAGAGAAATAGAAACAAGGTACATAAACATATAATAATAATAGAAACTATCTCTACACTCCCCCTCAAGGTGGAGCATAGATGTCGATCATGCTCAGCTTGGATGAACATCTCTGGAAAGGTCCTCTGAGCAATGGCTTGGTGAATACATCGGCAGTCTGATCTCCTGAGCTAACATGGGCCGTGGATATCAATCCTCTCTGGATCAGGTCCCTAGTGTAATGACAGTCAACTTCAATATGCTTGGTCCTCTCATGAAAAGCTGGATTGTTGGCAATGAACAATGCTGCCTGATTGTCACACTGAAGCTTCATAGGTAGAGGTACTGCTACATGTAGATCTTCTAATACGGAGCGAACCCACATCATTTCTGTACTGGCTTGGGCCATTGCCCTGTATTCGGACTCCGCACTGGATCTTGCCACCACCGTTTGTTTCTTGCTTTTCCAAGAAACCAGAGAGCCTCCAACAAAGACTGCAAACCCTGAGGTTGATTTTCTATCCTTAGGGCATCCTGCATAATCTGCGTCTGCACACACTGAGATGGATAAGTCTGCACCCTTTCTGAATAGTAGCCCTAATCCAGGAGTAGACTTCAGATACCTCAGTATCATGTGTATAGCATCCATGTGAACCTGTCTGGGCTGCTCCACAAACTGACTCACCCGGCTAACTGCAAATGCAATGTCTGGACGGGTTATAGTAATGTAGAGGAGTTTTCCCACCATCTCTCTATATCTCCTCTTATCCACTTCATCAGTATCACCATCATATAACTTCATGCTGGTGTCCATGGGGATGCTTGATGGTTTGCAACCATCCATACCAGTCTCAACCAGGAAGTCTGTAATGTACTTCCTTTGTGTCATCACCAAACCATGTGCATTCCTTGCAAATTCCAACCCCAGAAAATATCTTAGGGTTCCAAGATCCTTTGTAACAAACTGATGACCTAGGAATGCTTTCGCCCTCGCTATGCTCTGAATATCGTCTCCTGTAACTAGAATATCATCCACATAGACCATTATGACAACCGTACCTCCCGAGGACTTCTGGACGAACAACGAATGATCAGCATTGGACCTCTTGAATCCCTGGTGTTCAATTAGGTTGGACAGCTTCTGGAACCACGCTCGTGGACTCTGTTTAAGGCCATATATAGCCTTGTGAAGTCTACAGACCATATGCTTCTCCCCCTCAGCAGTAAACCCGGGTGGCTGCTGCATGTAGACTTCCTCCTGTAAGTCCCCGTACAGAAATGCATTCTTGACATCGAGCTGATAAATGCTCCAATCACGAACCACTGCAACAGACAGGAGGATACGGAGAGTCGAGTGTCTCGCCACTGGAGAGAATGTATCCATATAATCAACGCCATATGTCTGTGTAAATCCACGGGCGACCAAGCGTGCTTTGTACCTATCCAATGTCCCATCTGCGTGATATTTGACTGTGAAGACCCATTTGCAGCTCACAACGGATGCATCAGGAGGTGCAGGGACCAAAGACCATGTGCCACGGGACTGCAAGGCCCCCATTTCTTCTTCCATAGCTAATCTCCAACATTCACTCTTCAAGGCTTCCTGGTATGTCCGTGGTATGTACACGGAAGACAAAGCTGTGGCAAACTTCTGGAAATCACCTGTGAGTCGGTGAAAGGAAACCTGTGAAGCAAGTGGATAGGATGCACATTGTCGTCTCTGTTTCCGAATACCAATCGGAACATCAAGATCATCATCTGGGTCTGCCTGTGAGGAGTCATCCTGCATATGTACCAAACCTGACCCGTCATTAGTAACATCATCTGAACATACCTGAGGCGTAGTGATTGGCTCATGAGCTGCCTGAGCGGGACCTGACCGACGCGTATAGTGGTTAGGAAATGGTGATATGATTCGCCGTGGAATGGGTAGAGGTGGAGGTGGTGGTGGCGGTGGTGCTGGCATAGGAACTGACACAGGAGACGAGTCAGGTGACAAACAAGTAGGTGGTGGTGGAACCAATATATCATCAGTGGTGGTGGATGGTTCCATTCTGTCCCCAGCTGGTGAGAAATACATAACCGACTCGAAGAAAGTGACATCCGCACTAACAAAGTACCTGTTGTTTGTAGGATCATAACACCGATATCCCTTCTGGGTTCTGGAATACCCAACAAAGACGCACTTGACTGCTCTTGGAGAGAGCTTGTCAACTCCAGGAGATAGACGATGAACAAACGCCACAGCGCCAAAGACACGTGGTGGCAGTGAGAATAGCTCCTTGTCGGGAAAAATAAGTGAAATGGGTATCTTCTCTCCAAGGACAGAGGACGACATTCTATTGACCAGATAGCATGCAGTAAGGACAGCATCCCCCCAGAAAGAAATAGGAGCACAACTCTGAATCAACAAGGTACGAGTGATATCCAAGAGATGGCGATGCTTTCTTTCCGCCACACCATTTTGTTGGGACGTATATGCACAGGTGGTTTGATGAATAATACCCTTCAATGACAGAAATTGAGAAAGAGAACGCGTACAAAATTCCAGGGCATTATCAGTCCGAACATATTTGACTGATGAAGAGAAAACATTCTGCACTTCATTAATCAAATTTTTGATAACATCTCCTGCTTCAGACTTATTCTTCAGAAGAAAAACCCAAGAGACACGAGAAAAATCATCTACTACCACAAGATAAAACCTGTGCCCCTGGTGATCGGGAACACGACTCGGACCCCATATATCTATATGTAACAACTCAAAAGGGGAGCTACTGCTCCGACTCTGACGACCTGGAAAGCTCGACCTGTGATGCTTTCCTAACTGACATGTTTCACAACGAAACGACGAACTTGGAGAGATCTGGGGCAGAAGATGGCGCATCTTCTGGAGCGGAAGGTGATCAAAACGAAGATGCCAAATGTAAGGTGAGACTGGTCCAGCTGAGTGAGTGGAGATGCCAGCATAGGATTCCCGAATCAGCCGATATAGACCGTTCTTCTCAGAGCCACAGCCAATCACCTTGCCCGTGAGTATGTCCTGAAAAATGAGAGAAGACGGGTCAAATATAGCACGACAATTCAAATCCTTTGTAATCTGACTAATAGACAGCAAATTCAGAGAGAACTCAGGGGCATGTAAAACATTCTGTAGCTGCATAGTGGAGGATAAGAAAACCTCCCCCTGGCCAACAAGGGGTGAGTGGGAACCATCTGCTATCTGTACTGAGCGACCTGGAGGAATGGCCCTGTAGGCCTGTAGTCTTCCTCTGTCTCGACAGAGATGATGTGTAGCTCCGGAATCTATAACCCAGTCAGATATATCATGTGAAGGTATGAGGGCTGATGATCTACCTGAAGTACTGGCTGCGGCGGATGAACTGGCAGAGGCTGTGGCAGCAATATCTGAAGAGCCACCAGATGAATCACCAGAAGAATGTGGCATAATATCACGGAGACGGGCCACGAGTTCGTCAAATCTATGATCTGCCGTGGACGGTAATGGAGACTGTGAATGCTCTGCAACCCGTGCCGATGCTGGGAACCCATGCTTTGAGTAGCATGTCTCCTCTGAATGTCCAGTTCTGTGACAATACGAGCACATCTGACTGACTCGGCCGCCTCTTCCTGGAGGTCCACGGCCACGTCCACGACCACGCCCAGACGGTGGTCCACCTCTCCCCCGCGAAGCTGCCATCGCAGATGGGGGTGGAGTAGAAGAGCTGGATGAAACTGGAATACGACTGAGCCTCCTGTAGACATCCTCCACTGGAGGAATGACTGCATCTGCTAAAATCTGTGACCGTGCAGCATCATACTCAGGATCGAGGGCAGCAAGTAGAACGCCCACCATGGTGGCGTTCCGAAACGTCTTCTGCTGCTCTGGAGTAGCAGTCAAAGGAATGGTACTGTAAAGCTTCTCGAACATCAACATCTTTGTCTCATTTCGCACCTGCGAATATGTAGCAGCAAGAATGTCCCACATCGCCTTAGCAGTGGGCTGATGGAGGACATCATTAGCTATCTCCATCGTCAACGTACCAGACAACCATACTTTTGCGTAAGCATCATCGGCCTCCTATGAGGCATAGATCCCTGTCTTCTCCGCAGGCTCATCCTCGGTAAGAATGTGTTTCTTACCGTTTGATTTCATGAGACTCATGAACTGCATAGCCCATAGCTCATAGTTAGACCCGTCCATCTTCACTATTGGCGCCGGACCTTTGAATGCGCCGGTGGAGGGCAAATCGACTTTCGATTCTGACATAATGCTGCTCGAAGAAGACGAAGGGATAATAGACACTGTGATGAATGTCTACACCAACTGCATTGGATTTGAGTACGTGTGTAGACTTTTACGTACTCAAATCCATAAACCGGAGGAAGAGGGGTCTAGGGCACGCCTCGAAGGAAGCTTACAACCCTTGAATCGCCTCGAAAAACGACGCCTATGGACTGCTGGAGACTATGGAAGCCCTACAGCGACAGAGAGGGGGTGCCGCTGGGGCGCCAAGGGCCGCAGGGGCGGCTGGAGGGTGCCGTTGGGGCTGCTGGAGGGTGCGGCTGGGGCTCGAAGGGCCGCTGGGGCGGCTGGAGGCGGCAGAAGGGGCCGCTAGGGCTGCGGGAGGGTCCCGCTAGGGCGGCAGGGCCGCTGGCGTGTGCGGCTGGGAGCCGCTGGGTGGTGCAGCGGCAGCGGAGGGGGCCGCTCGGAGGGGCAGTGGCCAGGAGCCGCCGTTGGGAGACGAGAGAAGAGGAGGGGCGGCGGGTGGGGAAGGGAGGAGAGCCCTAAGGCGGCTCTGATACCATGTTAGAAGAAAAGACTCTTCGTTATAATAATAAGAAAACCCTAGGCTCTCTTATATAGGGAGAGGCCGTAAGGGTAAATTACATGGATGTCTAAATAGAAGAGAGAAATAGAAACAAGGTACATAAACATATAATAATAATATAAACTATCTCTACACTTATTCATAGAGCCCAAGGGTTCTCTTATATAAAAGAGAGAAACCCTAATGGTTAAATTGCATACTAAGGACAGAGAAATAAACAAACTATAATATAGTAACTTAACATAAAACTCTTAACACTCCTCCTCAAGCTGGAGCATAAATGTCTATCAGGTTCAATTTTGGAACAACATATTTGAAAAGATCCTCGGGCTAGAGCCTTGGTGAGCACGTATGTTTTTGCTACCTTGAGCTAACATGAGATGTAGAAATGAGGCCCTTTTGAATCATGTCTCGAGTGTAGTGACAATCTACCTCGATATGTTTGGTTCTCTCATGGAAGGTTGGATTATTGTTAATAGACAATGCACCTTGGTTGTTACATTGGAGGTCTATGGGAAGACTTTAATGGCCATGTCAGTCAGAATGGATTCGACTTACGCCATCTCTGTACTTTCTTGCGCAATAGCTATGTAGTCTGATTATGCATTGGATATGGCGATAACTATCTACTTCTTGCTCTTCCATGATATCAATGAACTCCCTATGGACACAACGAAGCCAGAAGTAGACTTCATGTCCTTGGGGCATCCTGTATAGTATGCATTTGTACAAGCTGTAACATCAAGGGAGGTGCCTCTGCTAAATAAGAGACCAGTGCCAAGTAAGATCTTCAGATACCTCACAATCATATAGATTGCATCCATATGTGCATGTCTAGGTTGCTCCATGAACTGACTCACTTTACTCACTATAAAGGATATGTTTAACCTGCTGATGGTCACATATAGAAGCTTCCCAATTAGCTCATTGTATCTCCTCTTGTCTACTTCCTCAATGTCATCACTGTTGGGAGAAAATAAGCAACTGATTATTCAAGAGAACCTTGGCCTCTCTTATATAGGGAGAGACCTAATGGGTAAAGTACAGAGTAGTCCAGAGAACAATATGAAAACACTAAACAATACATAACGCATATAATAATATTAATACTCTCTACACTCCCCCTCAAGGTGGAGCATAGGTGTTGATCATGCTCAGCTTGGAAGAGCATCTCTGGAAGGGTCCTCTGAGCAACGGCTTGGTGAATATATCAGCAGTCTGATCCCCTGAGCTCACATGAGATGTAGAAATCAAGCCTCTCTGGATCAAGTCCCTAGTGTAGTGGCAGTCAACTTCAATATGCCTAGTTCTCTCATGGAATGCTGGATTATTGGCAATAAACAAAGCCGTCTGATTGTTACACAGAAGTTGCATAGGTACATGTACGACTACATGTAGATCCTCTAGCACAGATCGAACCCACATCATTTCCGTGCGTGCTTGCGCCATGGCCCTATATTCAGATTCTGCACTGGACATTGCCACAACGGCTTGCTTCTTGCTTTTCCAAGAGACCAACGAGCTCCCAACAAAAATGGCAAATCCTGAGGTTGACTTTCTATCCTTAGGGCAACTTGCATAATCGACATCTGCAATATGCTGAAATAGATAGATCTGTGCCCTTTCGGAATAACAACCCTGAACCTGGAGAAGACTTTAGACATCTCAATATCATGTATATGGCGCCCATATGAACTTGTCTTGGTTGCTCCATAAATTGACTCACCCGATTTACTGCAAAGACAATATCAGGTCGAGTTATGGTAATATAAAGGAGCTTACCCACCATTTCTCTATATCTCCGCTTGTCTACTTCCGCAGTGTCATCATCATACAGCTTCATGCTCGGATCCATGCGAATACTCGATGGTCTGCATCCAACCATGCCTGTTTCGGTCAAGAAATCTGTAACATACTTCCTTTGGGTCATCACTAGACCCTGTGCATTCCTGGCAAATTCCAACCCCAGAAAATATCTTAGGGTTCCAAGGTCCTTCGCGACAAACTGACGACCTAGGAACGCTTTTGCCCTCTCTATTCCCTGAACATCATCTGCTGTAACCAGAGTATCATCAACATAGACCATGATGACAACCGTACCTGTAGAGGACTTCTGAACAAACAATGAATGATCTGCATTCGATCTCTTGAACCCCTGTTTTTCAATCAAATGAGAAAGTTTCTGGAACCATGCCCTTGGGCTCTGTTTAAGGCCATAAATTGCCTTGTGAAGTCTACACACCTTATGGTTCTCCCCCTCAGCAGTAAACCCTGGTGGCTGCTGCATGTAGACTTCCTCCTGTAGATTTCCGTACAAGAAAGCATTCTTGACATCAAGTTGAGATATAGTCCAATCACGTACCACTGCAACAAATAGTAGTATGCGAAGTGTAGAATGACGAGCCACCGTAGAGAATGTATCCATATAGTCCACACCATACGTCTATGTGAAGCCTCGAGCTACCAACCGAGCCTTGTAACAATCTAGATTGCCATCTGCGTGGTATTTCACTGTAAATACCCATTTACAGCTAATAATGGATGCATCAGGAGGAGCATTAACCAAGCTCCATGTGCCACGAGACTGTAAGGCCCGCATCCCGTCTTCCATAGCCAATCGCCAGACATGAACCTTCAATGCATCCTGATAGGTCCGTGGTATATCCAAGGATGACAAAGCTGCTGCAAATCTCCGGAAATCGCCTGTGAGGTGATGAAAGGACACATTAGAAGCAAGGGGATAAGAAGCACACGTCCTCCTCTGCTTCCGAATAGCAATAGGAACATCTAGGTCATCATCCACTGAACTGGATGGTGTCGTGTCCTCCTGCAGTAAAGAATCCTGCACATGTACCATATCTGACCCGTCAGTAGGAATGTCATCAACACATACCTGAGGCGTGCTGGATGTCGGACGTGTAACCTGAGCAGGACCTGATCGACACATAGAATTTTGGTAAAGGTGGAATGGGAGGTTGGGGAGGTGGTGGTGGCGGAGGTGATGGTGGTGAAGATGACGTAGTAACTGGTACTGGAGTAGACTCAGGTGAACCCCACGTAGGAGGTGGAGGAACATAGACATCGTTATTGGTAGTGGTTGGTATCAACCTGTCACCTGCAGGAGAGAAATATATAACAAACTCAAAGAACGTGACATCATCACTGACAAAGTATTTCTTGTTTATGGGGTCATAACAGCGATAACCCTTCTGAGCCCGAGAATAACCAACGAAGACACACTTGACCGCTTTAGGAGAGAGTTTGTCAAGTCCTGGAGTGAGAAGATGAACAAAGGAAACAGTACTGAAGACACGAGGAGTAAGTGAGAATAATTCCTTATCGGGAAAAATAATAGACATAGGAATTTTCTCACCTAGGACAGAAGATGGCATACGATTGACTAGGTAATAAGCCGTTAGGACAGCGTCCCCCCAGAACGATATAGGAGCACAACTCTGAATAAGAAGGGTTCGTGTAATGTCAAGAAGATGACGATGCTTTCTTTCTGCCACTCCATTCTGTTGAGATGTGTAAGGACAAGTAGTTTGATGAATAATGCCCTTTGAGGAGAGAAATTGAGAAATCGACCTTGTACAGAATTCGGGGGCATTATCTGTATGAACATATTTGACATTAGAGGAAAAAACATTCTGCACTTCATTAATTAAATTTTTAATCACATCTCCTGCTTCAGATTTATTCTTTAAAAGAAAGACCCAAGATACACGAGAGAAATCATCCACTACAAACAGATAGAACCTGTGTCCCTGATGATCAGGAACACGACTTGGACCCCAAATATCAATATGCAACAACTCGAACGGGGAGCTACTGCCCCGACTCTGACGACTAGGAAAGCTGGACCTATGATGCTTTCCCAACTGACACGCATCACAACGAAATGAAGAACTGGGAGAGATCTGAGGTAGAAGACGTCGCATTTTCTATAACGGGAAATGACAAAAGCGAAGATGCCATATATACGGCGAAACAGGACCGGCTGAATAAGAAGAGATACTCGCATAAGAATTCCGGACCAAGCGATACAGACCATTCTGCTCAGAGCCACAACCAATCACCCTACCCGTTAGTATGTCCTGAAAAGTAAGAGAAGAGGGGTCAAATATAGCACGACAATGCAAATCCTTCGTAATCTGACTAATGGACAACATATTCATGGAGAACTGAGGAGCATGTAAAACATTCTGTAGATGCATAGAAGGAGATAGGAAGACCTCCCCCTGTCCCACAAGGGGGGAATGAGTACCATCTGCGATCTGTACTGATCGGCCATGGGAAATGTCCCTGTATGACTCAAGTCTCTCTCGATCTCGGCAGATGTGATGTGTAGCACCGGAATCTATAATCCAATCTGATATATCATGACAAGTGGTAAATGCAGTAGCACTACTTGAGGTACTGGCGATAGCCGAGGAACTGCCAGAGGCAGAGGCAACAACATCAGAAGGTCCAACTGGAGAATCAGCAGCAGATTGTGGCATAATATCACGTAGACGTGCCACGAGCTCCTCAAAATGATTGTCGACATTGGATGCTGACTGGGGCAACACATGATCAGCTACCCTCGCTGATGCTAGAAAGCCATGCTTAGAGTAGCACGTATCCTTCGAGTGGCCTGTGCGGTGACAGTACGAACATGGGTGACGAAAGCGACCACCCCTTCCACCTCCACGACCACGTCCACGACCAGAAGACTGACCACCTCTTCCACGCGATACCGCCATCGCCGAAGGGGGTGGAGTAGATAAGCTGGAAGGCACTGAAATGCGACTGAGCCTCCGATAAACATCCTCCATTGGAGGAATAACTGCATCTGCCAAAATATGAGAGCGGACAGCCTCGTACTCAGGATCTAGGGCTGCAAGTAGAACACCCACCATGGTGGCATTCCGAAACGTCTTTTGCTGCTCGAGGGTTGCTGTGAGTGGGATGGTACTGTAGAGTTTCTCAAACATCCCTCTCAGGGACGTGTACAAGGAGTGTAGTGGTCTGCCGTTCTGCTTCATCGTGAATATATCATGTTGAAGCTGTAACATCTTGGTTTCATTCCTCACTTGTGAGTATGTTGCAGCTAGAATATCCCACATTACCTTGGCAGTGGGCTGATGGAGAACATCATTGGCAATCTCCATCGACAGTGTGCCTGACAGCCAAACCTTGGCATATGAATCATCAGCCTCCCACGAGGCATAAATCCCTGTCTTCTCTACGGGCTCATCCTCGATAAGAATGTGCTTCTTACCGTTTGACTTTATTAGGCTCATGAACTGCATCGCCCAGAGCTCGTAGTTTGAACCATCCATCTTCACTATTGGCGTGGGACCCTTGAACGCGTCTATGGATGGCATACCCACCTTGGATTCTGACATATCGCCGCTGGAGAAGAACTAGGGTTTGTAGACTGAGTGATAAATGTCTACAGAGACGGCATAGGATTTGAGTGCGTATGTAGACGTTACGCGCCCAAACCCATAAATCTGGACGACGAGCGGGCTGCGATAGCCGCCTAGGGTACGACAATAGCCGCCTAGGGTACGACTAGGGCACGACAGCGGCTAGGGCACGGCGTGGGGGCCGGGCTGTGAACCGCCTAGAGACGGAACCAGCTGTGGAGAGGAGGGGTCGGCGAGAGAAGGGACCGACGAGAGGAGGGGCCGGCGAGAGGAGGGGCGGCGGCGGGAGGAAGGGGCGGCGGCGAGTGGTAGGGGCGGATGGTGGGATGAGCCCTAGGGTTTAGGCTCTGATACCATGTTGGAAGAAATAAGCAACTGATTATTCAAGAGAACCCTGGCCTCTCTTATATATGGAGAGACCTAATGGGTAAAGTACAGAGTAGTCCAGAGAATAATACAAAAATACTAAACAGTACATAATGCATATAATAATACTAATACTCTCTACAATCATCATATAGTTTTATGCTCGGATCCATAGGAGTAGTGGCTGGCTTGCAATCTGCCATACCTATCTTTGAGAGAAGGTCCATAACATACTTCCTTTTGATCATTACAAGACCTTGCTGGTTCCTGACAAACTCCAATCCAAGGAAGTAGCATAGTGCCATAGACTACTAAGATCCTTGGTAATAAACTGTTGAGATATTAGCTATATTCCTTATTTTATTCATATTATCTATTTATTTTATCTTCTTGTAATTTGCCCAACATGTTCCTCTCTTATATAAGAGAACCATAGGACCTCTCATTAATGCAATTCATTCTTTTCCTTCTACATGGTATTAGAGCGACAGTCCTAGACCGGAGTTCCCATATCTCACCAAGCGGTTCGATCTGCAGTCTAAAGCTGTTTGATTTTGATCGGGAAACGTGATTTGAGACCTATAATTCGCGTTTTCCGACCCTAGTGAGCAACAAAGATTGATGAAAATGGTTGTATGAGTCTACAAAAAACAATCCTCCATATGATCATGTAAACTTGTTCCTATCGGTCTACTCCCCACTTGAGTTTTGTTGTTCGGTCATTTTACTATCATGTTACAGAACAAGTTTGACATTTTTTCGTTCGGAGTCTTCAAGGGTTTGGCTCCCATCACTAAGATGGATGGGACCAACTATGAGTTGCGGTCCATGCAATTTCTCACCCTCATACATTGCAATAACAAGGAGTATATTCTGACAGATCCAGAGCCAATAGATAAGTTTTTGACTGGGGCAAATGCTTCTTGAAAGCAAGATGACACGTATATGTGTGTTTAGCTATGTGGGACCCTCACCACGGAGATATAATGATATTCTGAATCAGCCCATCGCTGAGGCGATGCAGGACACTTTGGCTTCCACTTCTGCTCAAGCGAAGAATGGGGACAAGATTCTTCAGCTACAGTTTGCTATCTACAAGGCCAAGCAGAATGATCGTCCTCTGCACGTGTACTACTCTTCACTCCGTGGCATATTCGAGAAGCTTCATAGCTATATTCCTATTACGGCATCTCTAGAGTAACAAAAGGCATATAGGAACTCTACGATGGTTGGAGTTTTCATGGCCAGCCTTGATACATAGCATGATGTACCACGTACACAACTTCTCTCTGGAACTTGAAGGATATGAAAAATCCTTAAGCGCATCACATACGCATGAGGATCGTATCGAAAACCTCCAATATGGCTCTGATACCACTTGAAGGATATGGGAAATCCTTAAGCGCATCATGGAAGCATGAGGATCACATCGAATGTGATTGGGAGCGACTAGTCGCACTAGTCGCTCCGGCAGCGAAATTTTAAAAGAAATTAAAATGATGAAACCACATGATTCAAGATCACTTCTTGGATCGTTTAATCTAAACCGCAAATAGGCACTAGGGTTATGATGCAACGTGAAATGGAAATATAGGGCTGCATGTATTTAATTTTTATCCGTTAATTTTATTTACGTTTATTTGAGTTGTCGTGTTTTTAATTAAATAAACGAGATTGCCTGTGATCCCAATTAATTAGTGAAAGATTTGAATTTCAAATTAGTCGGTTAGTTGGTTAGAGTCAAGTTAGGATAATTGGTTTCAATTTGAATTCGAGTTTCTATTTTTGTAACCTCATCCCTCCTATTAAAGGGATTGCAGGCTAGTGTTTTTAGTCAGTTCAGTTGATATGAAAAATTGAGATTTTATCTCTCTCCTTCTCTCGTCTCTCTCTCTCCCCACGTGGTCTTCACGTTTCTCTCCTCCAAACCCCTCGTGTTCCCGACGAGCTTTTTCTCTCAACCCCTCCATTCTCTTCTCAACCCCTCCATTTTCTTCTCCACCAAAATCCACCGTCAAATATTTTATTTTTCGTCGTCGCCGAAAACCAATCCGCATCAATTGGTATCAGAGCATGGCCTACAGATCGTCCTCACGATCTGACGATCCATCTAGACATTCGCGCCGACACGCGACGAAGCACCATCGTTCGTCGGAGTGAAATTGGGAGATTCGACCAACAAGCCATGAGGAAATTCTCCATTAACAGCCTGAAGATCAAGCAATTCGTCGGGAGACGAATTTTTTAAGCGGAGGAGAGTTGATGCAGCGTGAAATGGAAATATAGGGCTGCATGTATTTAATTTTTATCCGTTAATTTTATTTACGTTTATTTGAGTTGTCGTGTTTTTAATTAAATAAATGAGATCGCCTTTGATCCCAATTAATTAGTTAAAGATTTGAATTTCAAATTAGTCGGTTAGTCGGTTAGAGTCAAGTTAGGATAATTGGTTTCAATTTGAATTCGAGTTTCTATTTTTGTAACCTCATCCCTCCTATATAAAGGGATTATAGGCTAGTGTTTTTAGTCAGTTCAGTTGATATGAAAAATTGAGATTTTATCTCTCTCCTTCTCTCGTCTCTCTCTCCCCACGTGGTCTTCACGTTTCTCTCCTACAAACCCCTTGTGTTCCCGACGAGCTTCTTCTCTCAACCCCTCCATTCTCTTCTCAACCCCTCCATTTTCTTCTCCACCAAAATCCATCGTCAAATATTTTATTTTTCGTCGTCACCGAAAACCAATCCGCATCAGGTTACCTTTTGAAGCGTGGTTGCGATCGAGTCTTTAAATCAAGAGACATCCTATCTCAATTCCATGGCCTCAAATTTCAGCGAAATTTAGTCGATTTTTTGTCGAATATCGATATCCAGTCGAAATCGAAATTCGACCGAAATGACCGAAATATGGAGGTCCTAGTACAAAAATGACCGAAATGACCGAAATTCCGATCGAAATTCCACCGAAATTCCACCGAAATTCTGTTTTGATCAATATCAAAATGGTGACCGAAATCAACATTTAGGGCCTTGCTCAAGTCCGATCCAACGGAGGAGACGCTTGCGAGCGCGTTGATGAAACGCGTGCTCCTCGCAATCCATGTTGACGATCCAAGCGGCAGTTCTCCTGATCTCATCATAAGAGATTCAACATCTTCTTCACGAGCGAGGCACACCGAAGGAAATGGAGATCCACGAGTAGATGATCCGGCATGATAACGACGATGCTATGACGATGAAGACTTTCACAAGGGCTCCATGATGGACGACCACTATGAGAGAGGCTTGGCGTGTGGAGAAAGAGAGAGG
Organism: Ottelia alismoides; assembly: GCA_037367405.1. Taxonomy (NCBI): domain Eukaryota; kingdom Viridiplantae; phylum Streptophyta; class Magnoliopsida; order Alismatales; family Hydrocharitaceae; genus Ottelia; species Ottelia alismoides. Next base: position 266,813 of record JAZKJV010007122.1, read on the forward strand.
GAGAGAGATCATTCATTGTAATCATGTTCCTCGAAGAGCAAGGGGTGCCTCTTCTTATATATGGTTTGGGAGTCCATGGATCCTAATCCATGGACATCACACAATCAATGGATAAGATTGATTTGTGTTTCTTCCAGTGGTCATGATTTTTGTTGTGAAACACAACAATAATTAATTTAAACTAATATATATATATCGATAAATCAATTTATTTAAATTCAATTCAAATCAATTAATTATCCTTGAAGATTATGAGGAGATAAATCATATCCCCTAAAAAGGGGGACGGCTACCAATCGTCTCACGAGATCTCATTATCTCATGATATCTCCAAGATTTACAACAACAATTGTTGTAAATTATTTCACAAAAATAATTCACAATTATCTTGTTAAATGTATGATCATGTCATTGAAAAAATGTGAATCACATTCACATCCCAAAACAAAATGTAAATTATATTTTCAATTAATTGTCTAATGTGAATCCAATTCACATCAATAATTAATTAACTAATATAAATCACAATATGCTCTCTCTAATATATTATAAATCTAATATGCAGTGAACACCCACTTACATCCCATAATAGATATATTTGCAGGAGCCATAATAGTGCTCCATATGCCACGAGTCTGTAAAGCGGCCATCCTTGCCTCCATGGCTAGATACCATTGGCTTCACCTTGAGAGTCTCTTGATACGTACGTGTGATTTCAATGGCAGATAATCTTACAACAAATTACCTTAAATCTGGTGAAAGTCATGCCAAAGACGCATGACATTCGAGGGGGTATCGTGCACAAGAACATTTGCCTTTCTGGAAGGCAATAAATCGCTCAGATCCATTTCTTGTAGTGGTTTTGGCTCATCATGTATATCTGCATACTCATCCTGTAATTGACCTTGTACCATGGCCTCAAATTTCAACGAAATTCGGTCGAATTTCTATCGAATATCGATATCTAGTCGAAATCGAAATTTGATCGAAATGACCGAAATGTGGGGGTCTTAGTACAAAAAATGACTAAAAGGACCGAAATTCCAATCGAAATTCCACCGAAATTCTATTTTGGTCGATACCGAAATGGTGACCGAAACGACATTTAGGACCTTGCCTTGTACATCATATATGCCACTAATACCATCAGTCAAAACCAATTTTTTAGAATTTACCTGAGGTGTGGTGGATGCTAGGAAAGGCATTGGAGTATGGAGGATAGGCTGAGGTATACGTGTAGGTGGTAGCAGGAGAACAACCACATCCTCAGACTTAGAGGGACTCAACCTGTCACATGTAGGAGAGTTGTACATGATGAACTCTAAGAAGGTAACATCAATACTAACATAGTATTTTCCTTTTACATGATTAAAACATTGATAATCCTTTGGGTACGTGAGTATCCGGCGAACATACATTTGACAGCTTGAGGAGCAAGCTTGTCGCGACCAGGATGCCAAATATGGATAATGCCACACAACCAAATACATGTGGCGTAAGGGAGAAAGGTCCTTCTCATGAAAAGCGAGGGAGAAAGGACCCTTTCTCTCAAAATGGTAGAGGGCATTCGATTTATAAGATAACATGCTGTCATCACAACATCACTCCAGAATGAATAAGGAGCCCAAGTCTATATGAGAGTCCTAGTGATAACCATGAAATGATGTTTTTGCGTTTAGCAACACTGTTCTATTGAGAAGTAGACAAGAAGTCTGATGGATAATGCTGTGTGAGTTGAAAAAATGAGACACTTGTGTACTACAGAAGTCAAGAGCATTATCAAGGCTTTTATAAAGACATGACAATGTTCTTTATTTCAACCACAAAGTTTTGAATTGACGTAATAGCCTTAAACTTATGCTTTAACAAAAATACCCAAGACAGTCTGGAAAATGAACATAAATCAAATAGTATTTATGCCCCCTATGATAATGTAAAAGACTTGGACCCCACATATCAAGATGAAATAACTCAAAAATACTTTGACTACTATGACCTTAACGTCTTGGAAAGCTGGATCGATAATTTTTTCCTTGTTGACATGGTTTACACTGGAAACTGGACTTGGTAGAGACGTCAGGGATGAGTCAACAAATCTTTTGCAGCAGTAGATGACCAAATATGAGATGCCACATGTAGGGAGAAATTGACTCTACAGAAAGAGAAGCGGTGCCTACATAAGGAGGCGAGGTTAACATGTACAACCCTCCATGTTTAAGACCACATCCAATTACCTTGCTCGTGAGTATATCCTGGAAAACAAGGGAACTAGGGTAAAAAGTTAGCATGTCAATGTAAATCTTTTGTAATCTGACGGTTATAAAATAAATTCATGGAGAAGGCAGGTGCATGAAGAATGTTTGTAGATGTATGGAGGGAGTCAAATGAACCTCCTCCTGTCTAGTAAGAGGGAAATGTGTCCCATCAGCAATCACCAACGATCTATCGTGTCATGTTGGACTATAATTACCAAACTGCAAGTGATCTCTCTATATATGATGTGAAGCTCAAGAGCCCATTATCTATTTTGAAGGACCTGGTTTAGAGCGACCAATAAATGCATGAGTAATACCTAAAGTACTATTGGATGCAAAAGCTGTAATATCTTATGGACCAGGACTAGAAGATTTGACGACTTCAGCATGATCTCTCTTAGAAGGGTAGCGAAGGCATTGTAACGATGGCCGGTGAGGGCAGGAGCAGTTTGAACCTGTTCAGTAGCATGAGTCGACGGTGTGAAGCCGTGCTTGGAGTCAATGCTTAGGAAGGCGGTATGTGGTATTCAGTCGGAGGGGGCACTGCACAACGATATGCGGTATGCGGGGGAGTATGCAACGAGTATGCGATTTTATGTGGTTTGGTATTTTTTTATTATTAAAAACTACAAATAAATATTTAATATTATGTTAATATCGTCTAAATATTATATCTGTTGATTATAATATTAAAGAATTTGAAGGCATAAAGAATAAAACTATTGGGATAAAAAGTAATATAGAATCAAATGAACAAAAGCATCAATTGAGAGCATATGGCAACATGCCTTCTTGCAAGTGTTATCAATAAATACAAATATGCTCTCAAGATATGTACAATCAAAATGATGTGTATTCAAATATAGTTAAAAAGTATAAAGCATCCAAAAGATTCTCTTATTATCATTCATTTTCAAATTCCACTCGTGGAATAGGGTCTTAGTTACTCTCTTCGCCAGTTGTAAATCATCTTCATCATTATCTTCCGATGTAGTAGGCCTTCATGCATCAACAATTCTTTGACTCCATCTATGCTGTACAAGATCTTCTGCACCATTTGCCTCAGCTACCAAGTTCCATGTTAATCCTGATCCTAGTAACACCTCTTCCTCTCCTTCTGCAATCCACTGACTTACATTATTACGATCCTTTGAAACTAATGGATCCTTTCCTTTTGCCGTCTGACACTCCCTCAATCTTGAGTTAAATTTAACAAATACCAAATTGTTCAATCTCTTGATTTCAAGTTTATTCCTCTTCTTTGTATGAATCTTCAATTGAAACTGTTAACGCATATAGTAGTTCCTGTGTCTCTCTGTTATTTTTATTTTCAGTTGTATGCTTTATGTAATTTACCCATAGGCTTCTCTCTTATATAAGAGAGCCTAGGGCTTATAGAATAAACATCTCGTTCATTTTTCCCAACATGGTATCAGAGCGACGGTCCTAGACCGGAGTTCTCGAAACCCTAACCCTACCCTACCCCACCCGCCGGCCTCTCTTTCTCTCTCCCTCTCATCGGCATCGCCGGGGCTCACCGCAGCCGCACCAGCACTCTCGTGCCCCCGTTGCTGTTGCCCCTACGCGCCTGCGCGAGTGCGCTAGCTGATGCAATCTAAGTGTGCAAGAACCTAAATGACGATTCACGAAAGAAACTATTGAAACAAAATGACGAATGAAGACAACCAACGTATGACAGGCCAAAATCAGCAACAAAATATCCACGTTATTTGCGTTTTAGCACCGATTTCGATCCACAAAAGTTAGGTCAAATAGAAGAGTTAAGAATATTAGAAAAGTTATCACGATATTGCAACTACTAGGGGTCTCAACGATTCACCAAACCGAACCAACAATACAACAATCCACAAACTATAGTATGCGGTGGAATAAAATGGGTCAAATAACGCTCATACCACAACCGGCAGGGGTCCGTTGATTGCGCTTCAGATCTGATCGAACAGGGTAACGGTTGAGACAGGGGGTTCCGAGCAACGTCAAGGCCGTAGAAGGTGGCTGCTTCCTCAGGAGGTCAGACAGGTTCCAGGTCGAGCAGGTCGCGTCGGATCGCGGTTCCAGTAACAGCAGGTGGCAGCAGTGCGGCAGGGCCCAGCGATATGGGTATCGCAAGGATGGGGGAGGGGCTTTGCAGTGGAGAGATCGAGAAGGGGAGGGAGGCGGCGCAGGAGAGGAGAGGGAGGGCAGCGCGGTGGAGAGGAGGGGGAGGAGAGGTCGGCGGCGCTGGAGAAGAGAAGAGGGGGCGCGGGGAAAGGAAGGGGAGGAGAGGTTGGCGGCGCTGGGGAAGAGAGGAGGAGGCGCGGGGGAAAGGGGAAGAGGCGACGCGGGAGGACTAGCGGCGTGGAGAGGGGGGAAAGAAGGGGGCGGCGAAGAGGAGAGGGAGGGGCGGCACGGTGGAGAGGAAGGGGAGGAGAGGTAGGCGGCGCTGGGGGTAGGAGGCGGCGCTGGGGGGGTTAGGGCACGGGAGGGAGGGGTATCGGGGAGAGAGAGAGGCGCGGGATTGGAGAGGGAGAGAGAGAGAGGTAGAGAGAGAGATAAGTGAGGAAAATAAACTCAATTCAACTTAAAACAAAACTAATACAAAGGGAGCCCTTTATAGAGGCTACTCCCCCTCAAAAGGAGCAACAAAATCCCTAAAATTAGGGAAGAAGAAATCAAAGGAAAAATATAAAAAGAGGCCTTTTATAATGAGTCTTTTACATGGGAATGCAATAAAATCAAATAAACAAGGGAATGCAATAAAATCAAATAAACAAATACTAACTAGAATAAATAACACAAATGTTCATAAAAATGGCTTTCATGCTGCATCACTAGCGCTCCTGCGCAAGTGCGTAAGCCCCCTCTGCGCACTGTGCGCTGCGCCTCCTCCGCCCAATGCGCGAGTGCGTCTCCTCTGCGCGCTGTAACCCCCGCGCCTGTAGCCCTCTGTGCGAGTGCGCCTCCTCGCCTGCGCGCTAGTCTTCCGCGCGCGATCCAGCAGGCGACTGCTCCTGTGCTTCCTGTGACTGTGCGTGCTCCCAGTTGCGTGTGCGCGTGCTCCCTGCGCGCGTGCGCGTGTGCTAAGCCCTAAAGCGCTCACCATCATCTACATGGGTTTAGTTGCTTGAGGTCTACACGTGCAACTAAACCCGTCTATGTCATTGTAGACGAATTTCATCCTCTGTCTATCGCTCCAGTCTTCAATCTCCAGTATATCAGAAAGCAAGGCGGATATCCCATCCATTGGCGCCTTTCGTGGTCCAGCGCCTATTGTAAAGATGGACGGTACAAACTATGAACTATGGGCAATGCAGTTCATGAGCATGATGAAGTCAACGGGTGAGAAGCACATTCTTACCGAACCAGAGCCTGCTGAGAAGACTGGAGCCAATGCCTCTTGGGAGGCTGATGACGCATACACCAAAGTTTGGCTATCTGGTACGTTGGCAATTGAGATTGCCAATGACATTCTACATCAACCCACGACCAAGGATATGTGGGACATTCTGGCGGCTATATATTCGCAGGCGAAGAACGAGACAAAGATTCTGCAACTCCAGCATGATATATTCACTATAAAGCAGAATGGCCGCCCTCTACATTCTCTCTACACATCACTGAGAGGGATGTTCGAGAAGCTCTACAGCTTCATGCCTCTGACAACCACGCCAGAACAGCAGAAGACATATAGGAACACGACTATGGTGGGCGTGTTCCTTGCTGCACTCGATCCAGAGTATGAGGCGGCACGATCCCAGATCTTGGCCGACTCTACTATTCCTCCCATGGAGGAAGCTTTCCATAGACTGAGTCGGATCACAGTTCCTTCCACGACCACGAATCAGAATACTTCAGCCATGGCAGCCAACAGGGGTCGCAGATTTCATCATCAGAGCCGTGGACGTGGACCCCGTGGAAGAGGAGGCCGCACTCGACCAACATGTACTTACTGTCATCGCGTTGGACACAATGAAGACACATGCTACTCGAAGCATGGGTTTCCTGCATCTGCACGAGTCGCTGAGCAGATAGAGCCTCCATCCGCTGCTACTTTGGATCAGCGGTTCGATGATCTAGTTGCCCGTCTGAGGGGCATTATTCCCCCATCTGGCCCAACACCTACTACTGAGAGTCAATCTGATGCTGCTCCTTCTGCCTCTGCGTCGACCAGTGCTTCAGGTAGCATACTTGCATTTACCAGTAGTAGATCAGATTCATTACCGTGGATTATGGGCTCGAGCGCTACACATCACCTATGTGGCGATCAGAGTTTACTTACAGGATACTCTCAGATTCTCTAGGCCGAACAGTAGTCATTGCCAATGGTACACATTCCCCCATCACTGGTCAGGGGGAGATTAGATTGACATCTTCTATGCAGTTCAAGAATGTGTTACATGCACCTGATAAGGATCTACATTGTCGGGCAATTTTTGATCCATCTTCTCTTATTTTTCAGGACTTCCATACGGGTAACGTGATTGGTCCTGGCTATGAGCTAGGAGGCCTCTACCGCCTGAATCAGACCCCATTCGCTGGAACCTCATCCCTTCCCGCTGGACCAGTATCTCCTTTATTGTGGCATCTGCGCTTTGGACATCTACCGCTTCAGAAGTTGCGTCGTCTGTTACCCCAGGGTCTTCCTCACACACCTATCCAGTGTGAGGTGTGTCAGTTGGGAAAGCATCACAGGTCGACCTTTCCCAGTCGTCCAGGTCGGAGTAGTACCTCCAAGTTCGAGTTATTTCATATTGATGTCTGGGGTCCGAGTCGTGTACCTGATCATCAGGGACACAGATTTTATATAGTTTTTGTGGATGACTTATCTCGTGTGTCATGGGTATTTTTGATGAAAAATAAATCTGAAGCAGGCAATATTATTATCCATTTTCTGAATGAAATTCAAAATGTTTTCTCCACATCTGTGAAGTTTGTAAGAAGTGATAATGCCCTAGAATTGTGCACTCATGTCCTTGCCAACTATTACTCCTCAAAAGGGATTATTCACCAAACATCTTGTGCTCATACCTCTCAACAAAATGGAATTGCTGAAAGAAAACATCGCCACCTACTTGATGTCACAAGATCACTTCTTATAAAGAGTCATGTTCCCTATTTTACTAGGGTGATGCAGTTCTCACTGCATGTTACCTAATCAATCGTATGCCGTCCTCTGTCTTGGATGAACAGATTCCGTTTTCCCTTATCTATCCTGGGAAGGATCTTTTTTCTCTTACTCCCCGTGTGGTTGGTTCAGTCGCAGTTAATCGAGAGTGGCCGCTGTATCAGTTGGATGTGAAAAACGCATTCTTATATGGAGATTTGCAGGAGGAAGTCTATATGCAACAACCACCCGGTTTTGCTGTTGAGGGGGAGTGTTTCAAGGTGTGCAGACTTCATAAGGCTATCTATGGCCTTAAGCAGAGCCCCAGAGCATGGTTTCAGAAGCTCTCAGACCTCTTCGAAAAATAAGGATACAAACGCTCCAATGCTGATCATTCCTTGTTTGTACAGAAGACTTCTAGAGGTATTATTGCAATTATGGTTTATGTAGATGACATCTTGATTACAGGAGATGATGAGAAAGGCATAAAGCAGGCGAAAGAAAAGCTGGGGAGCGAATTTGTCACTAAGGATCTTGGAGTCCTTAGATATTTTCTGGGGCTGGAATTTGCTAGAAATCCGTATGGATTAGTAATGTTGCAGAGGAAATATGTTACAGATCTGTTGAGTGAAACATGTATGCTTGGGTGTCGGCCTGCTACGACACCAATGGATCCCAGCATTAAGCTCTATGATGATGACACAGAGGAGGTGGACAGGAGAAGATACAGAGAACTGGTAGGCAAACTGTTGTATGTCACGATCACTAGACCCGATATATTATTTGCAGTGAGTCGTGTGAGCCAGTTCATGGAGCAACCACGTCAGGCTCATATGGATGCAATACATATGATTCTTAGATATCTCAAATCATCTCCAGGTGCAGGTTTGCTATTCAAGAAGGGAAAGGGGATTTCTATCTCAGCATGTACGGATGCAGACTATGCCGGATGTCCCAAGGACAGGAAGTCCACCTCAGGGTTTGCAGTCTATGTAGGAGATGCTCTAGTCTCATGGAGGAGCAAGAAACAGACGGTGGTAGCTATATCTAGTGCTGAATCCGAATATAGGGCTATGGCCCAGGCTAGCACAGAGATGATGTGGGTGAAGGCTGTACTTACAGACCTATGTCTAGATGTACCCCTTCCTATGAACTTGGAATGTGATAATCAGGCAGCCTTGTTCATTGCAAACAACCCAGCATTCCATGAGCGGACCAAGCATATTGAGGTTGACTGTCACTTCATACGTGACATGGTTCAGAAGGGGTTCATTGCTACATCTCATGTTGCCTCAGAGAATCAAACTGCTGATATATTCACCAAGGCATTACTACGAGGCCCATTCCAGAATTGTGCGTCCAAGCTGAGCATGATTGATATCTGTGCTCCATCTTGAGGGGGAGTGTTAACGCATATAGTAGTTCCTGTGTCTCTCTGTTATTTTTATTTTCAGTTGTATGCTTTATGTAATTTACCCATAGGCTTCTCTCCTATATAAGAGAGCCTAGGGCTTATGGAATAAACATCTCGTTCATTTTTCCCAACAGAAACAATACATCATTACATCCACTATTTATAGATGACAAGTATTAACAATAGACTTGAATTACTAATGAGAAAAATTCTCCAATTCCTTTTACATCTAGAAGAGGAGGATGCCAACTTCAAAATCTTCATTGCCATAGTCGTTAGATGAGGACACTCTCCACTACATGGCATCCACCAATTATGTACATATGGGAAATTTTAGGAATAAATTATACTGTAAAAAACTAAATTGATGATGCTAATTAATATGAAATAATCATAATACCCGGCCTAAAACACTCGTGAAGTACCGATCTTTGTTTCACGGCTAACGACTTGCCAAAAGATCCTTGTACATTTTTGTATAAGATCAAGTCTTTGGTGTGATGACATCTTGAATTTCTAAATCATGATAAAAGATTTTCACACATTGCACGAAGCCATCCACAACATAACCCCCTTTTTCAATGACACTACTATCTCTATAGTAGTAATATGAAATATGAATTAAGAAAATAAGCAGCAAGATGAAGAGGGCTTTCCAACCTACCCTTTAATTTTGCATCAATGCCCTTGATAAAAGGCTTTGTATTGTGCTTCCTTGTCTTTGAATACACACATTATTGCCTTTGTAGCATACAATAATGCACCGTATACAAATCCCATGGATGGTCTTTGATTCCCATCAGCAATATGCAAAACATAAACCAAGGAGGAGAAGATCTTCAAGATCATAGACACTTGGCTCCAAAATGCAACACTAAAAACAATAGAAGAAGACATTTCTCCTTTCTTTGTCCTTGACCACTTGCATTGCCTCCGTTTATCAGACGAGAACATTAATTTCGACCTCTCTTTTTTGTCCATCACACTCTATAGTGTAAGAAATATGGTAGCAAACCTTGTTTGTCCTGATCCTACAATCTCCCCTTTTTGTGTGAATTGCCTCATCAAGCTCAAGGTTTTCGCATGGCTATAGATGAATGTAATGAGAGTTCTTGCCTTGGTAGTTGCATTTTTGACTTAGGATTTTTCCCAAATTCTTCCAGCACAAGGTTTATGCAATGAGCTGTACATGAAGACCAAAAGATCCTTGGATACTTAGTTTTAAGTATCCTTCCAGACTTCCAGTAACTACCGATGCATTATCAAATGACAACCTGAATAATGTCATCAACTCCAACCTCTTGAACAGTTTCATCCACCAACTTGGATATATACTCTATAGTGTGGGACTCAGAAAAAAACATGTGCCCAACTCAGAATTCTCACAAAAGTTCATGATGCTCCTAACTCTCATATCTGTCCAAGCATCCGTCATGATGGGACAACCATCCTTCTTCCGTGACTCCTTATTTATGAACTCCTAAATTTCCCCAACTTCATCATTTAACAATGTCTACGAGATCTCATAATAAGAGGGAGGCTTGTATCCAGATCCATATTGACCAATTGCCTTACACATACGAATAAAGGACTTGTGGGTGACCATATTGAATGGAATTCACAGTCATAGATAACTTGGCTATACACTTTTTGACTCATACACGTTGTTTCTTGCAAAATGCATATGTGATTGAACTTTGATGCATTTTACATTCTTCAATTGATTCCGACACTTTCTGTCTTTATTCCTCTCTTTCACGTGGAGTTGGACTTGAATCCATGAATAACTTGTCAACTTCATCCCTTATTTCTTATAAATCTGAGATTAAAAAAATTTCTTACAAATCTTTCGATTTATCCCACTTATTTTTCTGTGTATTGTCCAAGTAATCCTTAATTTTCTTTCTTATTTCAAAGTCAGCCTTTGAATAAGACGCTACATTTTCTTTGACATGTGCTAAATGTTGCTTCATTCTATTTATACCACCTTTGCAATCTTACCACATAGTGCACATGTGACTGCATTTGGATCATTAATCATTCTTTGTTGTGAGGAATAAATATTTCCAATCGAGATCACTAAATCTTGGCGGGACATAACGGCTTGATGATGCATCCCTAACAACTTCAGAATTTGGTTGTGTGGCTATTGCTGTCGTCAAATATTAAAGCACCAATAATTGTTTTTACATAAATCAAGCAATATGTGCAATTAAACAACATATATTGAATTATCCAACTTGGAAGCATGAAATACCAAAACATATAAGAAGCAGATTATGTTAATACAATCTCTTTCACAATCATGTTAAATAACTCACCAACTCAAGACAATGCACATCTAGCCCAAGTTAGTGGAAAAATTAAGCAGAAGCAGTATTATATACATAATTTCTATATAAAATATTATATAAAACAAAAGATTAAGCAAAAGCAGGAATAAAACCTCACCCAAGTCTCGAATGTTCACTTCTTATTATGTGAGTAGAGCTGGTGCCTGGTAGTGCTGGAGGAGGTGAGGGGAGCTCGTGAGCTGATGGTGCTGAAGGTGTTGGCAGAAGCGGTGGAGGCGATTGCAAGCGGAGCTCGAGTTCGAGAGTCGTGATAGTGAAGGGGTGACGGGGTAGCTCAGGGTCACGCAACGAAGCTGGTGGTGATGGAGGTGTTGGCGGAGGCGGTGGAGGTGATAGTGAGTGCCGAGCAGAGCGCGAGCTCGAGAGTCGTACTCTCGAGTTCCGTAGTTAGGGCTCATCGGACGCTTTGAGGGGTGGGATGCGTAGGAAGAGCTTTTAGTTTAAGGCGGGTGGGGTTATTTAGGTTTGTGGTAAATAAATTTTTTATTAGAAGAGCGGCTGAGTAAGCAGTGGCAAACTGTGTGCGTGACAAGGAGAGGGCTGACGGATAGGGGCTAGGGCACGAATGGGATACAAGAACACCGGTCTAGGATCGTCGCTCTGATACCATATGGAGAGAAAATATTGGGTTGTTTATTCATGAAGGCCTAGGGTTCTCATATACAGAGGAGAAATACGTAAAAATATTAAACGATAAGTAATATCTCAACAATGACGAATCTACTTTTCAAGGAAACAACGAAGGAGATGTGAGAAGAGCTGGAACAAACCTACTCCTAGCAGATGACCAATTCCCATGTTGCAGACACAAACACACACATATATGGATTGAGTCTGCATCTTAGGGAGAGTCTACCCTTAGTTGGGTACTACTACCAGCTTCTCAGTTGTCTATACAAGGAGCTTGCCATTTTTTAGATGGCATGTTGCCCTAAACAGGTAACAGAGAGGACTGAATGGCAAGTTTGTTGATTTCTTGCCGTATTATATCCACGTTATCAGATGGTAAAGGGGCAATTTCTCATAAGATACCTTCCCGTCCATTAAGTTCATTTTTGGTCGACTCTAGGACTTGGAGACTTTTGCTAGCCACACCTTCTCTCTGCATCCTGCAGAGAACTCTACTTACATTGTCTCCTCTGGAAAGGGAGGTTGGCACATCTTTCATGGTGGATGAGGTTGCGACTCTGATCGTGGCATAGGTCATGGTAGTGACTCAGGCCATGATGGTAGCTGTGCCATTGGGTATCTATAGTGCATTCACTAACAGTGATGGAATTATCCATTAAAAGCGCTTTGAACGAAATTTGGCTATCCTTTCGATTTAGTCAATATCGCTTCTATATTTGACTATGATGCAAATGGGACAAAGACTTCCTTTGACCATGATTTTAGTGGTTAGACAGTCCAACTCACTATTATCGACTACACAACTGCTTCATAACTCTAGTGCCACCACTAGTGAGGCTATTCTTGCTGTACACCTAGCTACTACTTTAGGTGCCGCAGCCAACTCCACCACTGCCTTAACACATGCTTGGATCATTAACTCCGATGCTTCTGCTCATTTGATGGGAGAAGGTAGCATGCTAACCTCCTCTCAACTCTCTTCTATTGCGAAGTCGGTTAGAGTTGCCATTGAGGCTCATTCCCCTGTTACTATTGTTGGGATCATGGAGTTCTCCTCCCCATGCTCTATCTCATTGGGGTTCATTGTGCTCCTGACTTTCCTTTAAGTCTTATGTCTATTCATAAGCTTTGTGCTGAGCTAAATTATCATGTGATTTTTGATAAGATTTTTCTCTACTTCTAAGACACCCGGACAACCCAATTTTGGTTGGGGCATGTGAAGAATGGCTTCTACTATCTTGACATTCCTTTAGATACTACCTTTGTTGGTGTTGCAACCATCTCCACTAACATGTTCTTCTGGCACTTGCATCTTGGGCACTACTCTGCGAAGTATCTATTTATGATGTTTCAGAACTCTCTTCTTTGAAGCTGTTTGAGGACGAGGCATGTCTATTCAGCAAACATCATAGGACCTCCTTTCTTGCTAGGGTCGAGCCACGTTGGACTTTACCTTTTACTTTATTTCACTATAATGTTCGGGGACCTTGTCAGGTCCGCACTTTGGGTGATCATAAATATTTTGTGTTCTTTTTAAACGATTATATCAAATCTTCTTGGGTCGATTTAATAAAGGAACTATTGGAGATTGATAAAGTTATCTAGTTGTTTCAGTTTACTAAAACATCTTTTTTTGCTTGTATGCAAATTTTTGTATACAAGTTTCCCAAATAAAAGAAAACCAATTCGGATTCATGCCAGGTTGCTCAACTATTGAAGCCATCCATTTGCTGAGGAGAACAATGGAGATTTATAGAGCTAAAAGGAAGAATCTCCATATGATCTTTATTGATTTGGAGAAGGCTTATGATTCCGTCCCACGAGAGATACTGTGGAGAGTTTTGGAGAAGAGACAAGTACCTGTCCTATACATTAATCTCGTAAAGGATATGTATGATAGGGCTTTATCTTGTGTAAGGACCCCGACGGGGAAGACTGACTATTTTGATATCAACATTGGTTTACATCAAGGTTCAGCTTTGAGTCCATTTCTTTTTACTTTGATTATGGACGAGTTGACAAGTCACATTCAGGATGAGTTACCTTGGTGTATGTTATTTGCTGATGATATTATGTTGATTGACGAGACTAGAGATGGAGTAAATGAGAAGCTTGAGGTTTGGAGACATGAATTGGAGACTAAAGGTTTTCGTATAAGTAGGGCTAAGGCGGAATATATGGAATGCACCTTTGATGGGAGCAATGGTGAAGGAATCGAGGTGAAGATTGGTGACGATAACATTCAGAAGAGAGATTCTTTTAGATATCTAGGATCTATTTTGCAACATGATGGGGAAATTGATGGAGATGTTACTAATAGAATAAATGCAGGCTGGCTAAAGTGGAGAGGAGCCTCCGTTGTTCTCTGTGATAAGAAAATTCCTTTAAAAATTAAAGGAAAGTTTTACAAAGCAGCCGTGAGACCTGCTATGCTTTATGGTTCTGAATGTTGGCCTGTGAACCATAGACATGTGCAGAGAATGGCTGTAGCAGAAATGAAAATGCTAAGATGGATGTGTAGACATACACGTAAAGATCGGATTCGGAATGATGCAATCAGAAAGAAAGTTGGTGTAGCTCCGATCGAGGATAAGATGCGAGAAAACTGCTTAAGATGGTTTGGTCATTTGCAAAGAAGGTCAACGGATGCACCGGTTAGGAGATGCGAGTGGTGGGATGTTGAGCCGGCTAAGAGAGGGCGAGGACGGCCCAAGAAGTGTTGGAAAGAGACTATACGAAGGGATCTTAGTTTTTTGGATATAAGTCCGAGAGTGACCCAAGATAGATCTGAATGGAGGCGAAGAATCCATGTAGCTGACCCTACTTAATTGTGGGAAAAGGCTTTGTTGTTGTTGTTGATGCAAATTTTTGTATAGACTGATAATGCTCTTGAGTTTACCCAACATGTTTTGGTCTCGTTCTTTGCCTCTCAGGGTAACCTTCATCAGACTTCCTATCCATATACCTCCTAACAAAATGGGTAGCAAAAATGAAACTTTGCCACCTACTTGACATTGCATGTTTCTTACTCACATGAAGGTCCCCATGACTTTGGGTTGGAAATGCCATTCTTTCTGCTATTCATCTCAGTAACAGGGTCCCATTGCTTATTTTAAAGACTGCAATTCTATTCTCTCTGTTATATCTTAATGTGTCACCTTTTCCGCTACCTTTGAGAAATTTGATTGTACTGCCTTTCTTCATAATTTTCACATTGCAGATAAACCGTCTCCTTGTGCTATCAAGCATATCTTCCTTGGGTACTCACACTCAGAAGGGGTATATATGATCCCATTAGCCATCGCTACTATGTCTCAACGGATTCTCTTTCTTTCAACAAACCAACTATTTTATGCATTCTGTCAGTGACATTCCCTTGGAGCTAATGCCCCCATCCATTGTCTACAAACGAGAACACATTGCATGTTCCTTGTAGGATGATGTGGCCCCTTCAAGAGTCCCCACCACTACAGCTTTGGATGCTCAACTAAACTTTCCTATCGCTTTTTTTTGAAGCTAAAAGAGGGGGAGACACCCGTAGCTGTTCACCCCATTGATATATTAAAAATTAAATAAAGCAAAAGAAAAACAAGAAGCACTCTAGGCGAGCCATGAGCGCAACAAACCAAATGCATCGGTACAAACATTCTCCTTATAGAATCTATGACCAGAGAACAACACCCTGTTCCTAGCAAGCCAAACAGATCAAACTACATCAAGTGGCCTTAGAAGCTCCTCCCTCGGACGATGCTTGGCCGCGACCAAACTCCTGAATAAATCATCCATGCCAGCCTTACCCACCCAGCTTAAGCCAGGATCGTCCCAGACAGGAGATGAATAAAAAAACAATGTATTATACATCCCATGCCACATTTTACTTTCATCGATAATCTATCCAGTTATGACAAGCACTTTACAGATGCTTTGATGGCTATTTTTTGTTCCTCGAGATCATCATATTGCATTACAAGCATGGTAGGCCATATCGCGGTATGTTAGTGATGTGTCATTGATGTATCAAGTATCGACGGAGAGCCCATATCGATATAAGACAAGATATCCATTTACTGGATATCGTCAACATGTGTTCGATATATCGGCGATATATCGTCGATATCGAGCCATATCGCTCGAAATTAATCGGTTTTAGTATAAAATTTCCCGAATATCGATTGATATCATCGATATCTATATATATCAATGATATTGCCCTTATAAGCTTGATTTCACTACTTATTTTGCTACTCCTAGTATTAAAATACATCGTGAATTATATATTTTGTTTTAAATTGGGGGCATTGCCCCCTAACCCCGTAGGGGGAGTGTACCTGCTCCCCCTTGACCCCCTCAGGCTTGTTGAACGGACAACGAGACCCCCGTCTTGTAGGATATGGTGCTACAGGGGGTTGCATATGGTGATTTTTTCAATTGGTGGACTTCGCCTACTTTGGCAATAGAGATGAAAACACGTCTAATGCTGATTTAGTTAGAATCACAGGTCCAGAATACATCTCAACAGTCAGCAGTTATCTCAGCTGTCAACACTAACAACCAATGATTTGTGCGATACAAATGTATTTTCGCGTGCTAAATACACCTCATTCTTGCATATAAATGTGTATTTATATGTTATTTATTGTTTAAATAACTAGGATGATCTTAGTTCGTAAAAAAAATATCGCTTTTTACGTCATTTTCGACCAGACAGATCGATACGATATCGATATTTTCTACCTTTTCCCTCCACGGTACTCTTGGTTCTAAACACCTCATGACTGTGTCATTTTTGTTACAATGTTGCATTAATTTACAATTTTCATTTATTTTTGTGAATAGATAAATCTTTATACCAAAGAAACATTGTCTATTAATTATTATGTACATTTTTTGAATCATATGACTCGTCTCAATGCCATTCACTATACAGATGTTCTAAGTATGCTTAATCTAGCTACTTTGATTCCAATTCCAATGTTTATAAATCACTATTGGGAGAAAACAATGATATGTTTATTCCTGGAACCTTAGGCTCTCTTATGTAGAGGAGAGGCCTATGGGTAAATTACATAAGACCAACAAAGGAAATAAAAATAATGGAAATAGTACATAAGACATAGAAATATCTCAACACTCCCGCTCAAGTTGGAGCATAGATATCGATCATGTTCAACTTGGACGAACACTTCTGAAATGGTGCCTTGAGCAATGCCTTGGTGAAGATGTCTGTTGTTTGTTCACCTGAACAGATATGAGAGGTAGAAATCAAACCCTTCTGGATCATATCTCTAGTATAGTGGCAATCCACTTCAATATGTTTGGTTCTTTCATGGAATGTTGGATTATTTGCAATAAACAAGACTGCCTGATTATCACACTATAGCTGCATGGGAAGTGGTACCTCGATGTATAAATCTGCAAGCATTGCTTGCACCTACATCATTTTTGTGCTTGCTTGAGGCATAGCCCTGTATTCAGATTCAACACTTGACCTGGCCACCACCATTTGCTTCTTGCTTTTCCAAGAAACAAGAGGACTTCCCACAAACACAGCAAATCCAGAAGTGGACTTTCTGTCCTTTAGACATCCTGCATAATCTGCATCAGCGCGTGCAGATACTGAAAGAGTTGCTCCCTTCCTGAATAATAATCCTGCACGTGGAGAAGATTTTAAATATCTCAAGATCATTTATATAGCATCCATATGGACCTGTCGAGGTTGCTCTATGAATTGACTCACTCGACTTACTGCGAATGCGATATCGGGTCTAGTAATAGTAATGTAGAGTACCTTTCCAACTATTTCTCTATATCTTCTTTTGTCAACCTCTTTCGTATCATCATCATACAGCTTCATACTAGGGTCCATTGGAGTACTAGATGGTCGGCATCCAACCATACCTGTCTCAACAAGCATGTCTGTAACATATTTCCTTTGGGTCATTATAAGACCCTGAGCATTCCTGGCAAATTCCAGTCCCAAGAAATACCTACCAAGGTCTTTGGTAACAAAGTGATGACCCATAAATTCTTTTGCCATCTTGACTCCCTGTACATCATCTCCTGTAACAAGTATGTCATCTACATATCGCATAATGACAACCATACCACTAGCTGTTTTCTGCACAGAGAGTGAATGGTCTGAATTTGACCTCTTGAACCCTTACTTTTCAATTAGATCTGGCAGCTTCTGAAACTACGCTCTCGGACTCTGTTTAATGCCATATATTGCCTTATGAAATCTACATACCTGTTGACACTCCTCCTCAGCAGCAAACCCAGATGGCTGTTGCATGTAGACTTCCTCCTGCAGATCACCATACAGAAAGGCATTTTTAACATCTAGCTGAAACAAGGGCCAATCACGTACCACAGCCACTGTAAGAAGGATATGAAGGGTAGAGTGTCGAGCTACTGGAGAAAAGGTATCCAAGTAATCCACGCCATAAGTTTGTGTGAACCTCCATGCCACTAATCTGGCCTTATACCGATCCAAAGTACCATCTGCATGATATTTGACAGTAAAGACCCATTTGCAATTGACAATTGATGCACCAGGAGGTGGAGATACTAAGGTCTAGGTATCGCGCGATCACAGTGCAACCATCTCTTCCTCCATGTCTAAACAACAACAATTGTCCCTCAAAGTTTCCTGGTAATTCCGTGGAATGCCCACAGTAGATAGAGCAATAGTGAATCTCTGAAAGTCACATGTAAGTCGGTGAAACGAAACCTAAGAAGCAATAGGGTAGGAGGCGCAAGACCGCTTCTATTCACGAAGTGCAACAAGTAAATCCAGATCATTGGCAACTTCCTGTAACATGGAGTTATCCCCCTGTAATGAATGCTGCACAAACATATCTTCAGATCCATCATTAGAAATATGAGTATCAGAACAAACCTGGGGCGCAGTGACAGATGGATGTGTGCCAGGAGCAGAGACATTCCAACTGATGCAGAATTTAGAAAACGATGGTACAATGGGAGGAGGTGGTGGAGACGGAGGTGGTGGTGGAGGTGAAGGTGGTGATATAGGTGATGGACTCATAGGTGGAGGAGGCACAAATACTCCCTCATCAGAACCGGACGAAGCCAACCTGTCACCTGAAGGAGAGAAATACATCACAGATTCAAAAAAGGTGACATCGGCACTAATATAATATTTTCGACGCAACGGATCATAACACCGATAGCCCTTTTGAGTCCTTGAGTAACCAACAAACACACATTTGACAACTCTAGGAGAGAGCTTGTCAAGACTTGGAAGCACTGATGGACAAAGGCCACGGAACCAAAAACTCTAGGAGGAGGTGAGAACAGTTCTTTTTCAGGGAAGGCAGTAGAGAAAGGATTTTTCTCACCTAAGACAGGCGAAGGCATGCGATTGATCAAGTAGCATGCAGTAAGAACCGCGTCACCCCAGAAGGAATGTGGGGCACGGCTCTGAATAAGAAGAGTTCGAGTGACATCAAGCAAGCGACGATGTTTCCTCTCTGCAACACCATTTTGTTCGGACGTGTAGGCACATGATGTTTGATGTATAATACCACAGGACGAAAGGAAATGAGACAAGGCACGAGTACATAATTCCAAAGCATTATCAGTCCGCAAAATTTCAACTGAGATTGAGTTCTGCACTTCATCGATAAAATTTTTGATTACATCCCCAACTTCAGATTTATTTTTCAAAAGAAAGACCCATGATAGACGAGAGAAATCATCCACAGCAACAAGGTAAGACCGATGTCCCTGGTGATCAGGAACACGACTAGGGCCCCAAATGTCAACATGAAATAAATCAAAAGGAGAGCTACTGCTCCGACTCTGACGACTAGGAAAAATAGAGCGATGATGTTTTCCCAACTGACATGCCTCACACTGAAAGGAAGCTCCTGGTGAAATCTGAGGCAACATACGGTACAACTTCTGAAGTAGGAGATGACCAAACCACAGGTGCCAGGTATAAGGAGAAACATGTCCTGTTGCAGAAGAGGAAACACCAGCAAATGAACCTTGGACAAGACGATACAGACCACCATGCTCATGGCTACATCTAATCACTTTGCCCTTAAGAATGTCCTGAAACACAAGAGACGGAGGGTCAAAAATAGCTCAACAGTGCAACTCTTTTGTAATATGGCTAATGGATAACAGATAGAGAAATTAGGTGCATATAACACATTCTTCATATGCATAGAAGGTGTCAAAGAAATCTCCTGTCCTGCGATTGGGGAATGCGTCCCATCTGCAATTACAACTATTCTACCAGATGGAATCTGTCTATAAGATGTAAGTTGAGTCCTGTCACCGCATAAGTGATGTGTAGCTCCAAAATCCATAATCCAATCAGAAAACGCAGAGCCATTACATGACGTGAGAGCAAAGGTACTACCTGAGTTACTGGTAGAGGCAGACGTACTAGTAGATGCTGAGGCAGCAACATCTAAGCAAGCTTGCAAAAGTCGGCCGACTAGTCGGTCCGACTAGTCGAGTCGGGGGGGGGGGGGGTAACCGACTCGACTAAGCCTAGTCAGCCCTTAGTCGGTTCACCCGACTAGTCTGGCCAACTAGTCAGCCTAGTCGGCCGACTAATAGGCCGACTTCTACAACAACCTTTTTTATTTTTTTTTGTTTTTCACTTTTTTTTAAGCAAACATATTCTAATATGCTTAATGTTATATTTAAAGTCAATTACTTCTTTTGTTTCATCATGATGTCATATAAAATGGACAAATATATGTATATACATACGAATATATGTATAAAAAACTGATTTATATATTTAAAATAATTAAAAATTCAAAACCGACTATTGACCGACTAATTCCGACTAGTTTCCTGATTGCCGACTAATCCTTAGTAGGTGACCCCGCCGACTGAACACCGACTACCGCTTTCTGCAACCTTGCATCTGAGTGACCTCCGGAAGACGAAGTGGAGGCATGAGGCATGATATCCCTCAGTCTAGAAACAAGGTCATCAAATCTCTGATCAGAAGAGGGGTTAGCTGGAGACTCAATCTGCTCTGCAACCCGAGCTGAAGCTGGAAAACCATGCTTAGAATAGCATGTGTCCTCTGTGTGGCCTGGACGATGACAGTACGTACATGGCTGACGAATGCGTCCTCTACCACGAGGTCCACGTCCACATGAAAAAGAAGAGCCTCCTTGACCTCTAGAGGCTGCCATGGCTGAGGAAGATGGGCCAGGAATGGTAAATGGAACTGTAATTCTGCTGAGTCGGTGGAATGCTTCCTCCATTGGAGGAATAGTAGCATCCGTCAAGATCTGAGAGCAAGCCACATTATACTCCGGGTCAAGGGTTGCGAGGAAGACACCGGCCATAGTAGCATTTCTGTATGTCTTCTGTTGCTCCGGAGTCGCAGTAAGAGGCATGAAACCGTGAAGTTTCTTAAACATCCCTCGTAGGGATGTATACAAAGAGTGGAGGGGGCAACCGTTCTGCTTCACGGTAAAGATATCATGTTGTAGCTGGAGAATCTTCGTCTCGTTCCTTGCTTGAGAATACATCACCGCAAGGATATCCCACATCGCCTTCGCCGTAGGTTGATGTAACACATCATTAGCGATCTCAGTCGTCAATGTACCAAAGAGCCATACTTTAGCATATGCATCGTCTGCCTTCCAAGAGGCATTCACTCTAGTCTTCTCCAACGGTTCTTCTTCGGTAAGAATATGCTTCTTACCACTCATGAGGCTCATGAATTGCATAGCCCAGAGTTCATAATTTGTTCCGTCCATTTTAATGATAGGCGTCAGACCTCTGAATGCGTCAGTAGAGGGAACATCAACCTTGTTCTCTGATATGATACCGGTGGAGAAAGACTAAACGAAATGAGTATTTGTAAAGACAAGTGTCTATACAGTTATGAGTGGATTTGGTTGCGCGTGTAGACTTAAGCCACAACCAAATCCATCAAAGAGATGAAGACCCGCTAAAGAGGGCTGATCGTACCCCGATGACGCTAGAGGCGCACGTCTAGGACAACAGGTGACTGTAGATCTGGGACTGCCGCCCTCGAGCTGCGGGCCGGAGGTCCAATGGGCGGTACAACTAGGCCGGGTGGGGTTGAGCGGCGTTGCTGGGCTTGGTGGGTGCCTTGGCGGCATCGTCGGAAGGGTTGGCTGCGACGCTGGAGGGGTGCGACGTTGGGGGGGGGGAGATAGGTAGGGGTGCCAACCTCGAAGAAGAGAGAAGGGGCGGGGGCTTGGAGGTAGGGTTAGGGCTAGGGCACGAGAGCTCCGGTCTAGGATCGCCGCTCTGATACCATGTTGGGAGAAAACAATGATATGTTTATTCCTGGAACCCTAGGCTATCTTATATAGAGGAGAGGCCTATGGGTAAATTACATAAGACAGATAAAGGAAATAAAAATAACGGAAACAGTACATAAGACATGAAAATATCTCAACAATCACCAATTAACATTAGGAACTATATGATCGATATGTGCGATATAAGGGTTATAGATGATCTATATGTGCCATCTAAGTGTATATTTGTAAGTTATTTAATATTATAAGAACTTGGATTAAATTCATTTCCAAAATCTACAAGTCAAGAATCAACATTAACATCGACATGTTCGATATGACCGATACGTGCGATATATGGGGTATAAATGACTGATATGTGTGATATAAGTGTGTATTTGTAGGTTATTTGTTGTTTTAATATCTTGGATGATCTTAATTTCTGACAAAATGACAAAAATAGCATTTTTGAGCCATTTTCGATATTTCCATCAACAATGTCAATATATCGACGATATATCCCGATATATCCTTTTCTGGGCGGACCGATATGATATTGATATCGATATTTCCTTCCTTGATTACATGACCATGGTTGGAAAAATACTATGGATGAGGAGATGGTTGCACTCACATCTAGGGGCACGCGAGATCTTGTGCCACACCCCCCTGGTATTAAGCCTATTGCCTGCAGATGGGTCTTCAAGACCAAACAATTACAAAATGGCTCTATGTATTGACAGACTGAAGGCCCAGCTTATAGCCAAAGGGCTTTACTCAGACCTATGGTGTAGAATACTTTGATAGTTTTTCTACAGTGGTTAGAATTGGATATATCTGCACTACTATCTCTATTATTGCTAACAGAAACTTGCTCGTCTTTCAACTAGATGTGAACATTGCTTTTCTTTATGACGACCTTGAGAGGAGGTCTATATGATGTAGCCATCGGGTTACTCCGTCAAGGAGAAGCATGTGTGCCGACTTTGTAAGGCCATGTACGGCCTAAAGCAGAACCCATGAGCTTGGTTTGACATGCTTACTATTGAGATCAACTCTCTTGAGTCTTGACTTCCACAGGACACCATCCGACTAGCTGTTTTTTTTTCAGATGATGGCTTATTGGCACAATTATACTCGCCGTCTATGTTTATGATATGGTGGCTACTGGTGATGATAAAGCTGGCATTCTAGAGACCAAGGCATTCCTTCGAAAGGTGCTTGTCATCAAGGACCTTGGTCAACTCCGATATTTCCTTGGCATTGAAGTGATACACACTACTGAGGGATTACACATATCACATAGGAAGTATTGCTTAGATATTGCTACAGAGACTGGCCTACTTGGATGCAAACCACGTGGCATTCCTGTAAAACCGTGAAATCACTCTACATCTACTAATCCTGAATTTGAGAATACTATATAATGCAGAAGCCTAGTAGGCAAATTGCTCTATCTCACTGTCACTAGGCTAGATATGTCATATTTGTGAGCAGAGTTAGCTAGCACACGGAGAGATGTCTTTATATCCATTGGCATGATGTTCTTCTGATACTCAGATACTTGACGAAATCTCCAGGGTGGGGCCTCTTCTACGGGATCAATGGCCACATTGATGTCACTGCTTATGTTGTTGCGGATTATGCTAGTTCACCTGAGGATCAATGATCTTCTACATGCTATGCTATGTTTGTTCGTAGCAACCGTTTACATGGCGGAGTAAGAAGTAAACAATGGTTTCCAATTGAGTGCAGAGACATAATACATGGCACTTGTGAGATTATCTGACTCGTCTCTTTTCTACAGGAGTTTGGACTTCTTGCCACTACTCCCATACCTTTATATTGCGAAAACAAGTCTGCTACATACATTGCCATCAGTCCGATGTTTCATGAGCGGATTAGGCACATTGACGTTGACTTCATTCGAGATGCAGTTCGAGGAGAGAAGTTCAATACTCATATCTCCACAGATCTTTAGCTCATAGATATATTCATGAAGGTGTTGCCTAAGAAACGTGATACAATTCATATTTGTTTTCTATGTTATTTTATTGTAATTTTAGTTCTTGTAAAAAAATCAAAGTCACAATCTTGAGACGTGCCTTTTGGATTTGCATCTCTTTTAAATGAAAGATTGCATCTTTTAATGGATTAAATCCCTAAACAAAGCAACCTATATTTGTAATAGAAAATGAAATGAAGTAATAATTAGCCATTGTCTTTATCCTTCTTTCCACTTTGAATTACTTTCTCCTCTCAAATCATCCATTCCACTCCTCTCCTCCTTTCTTTTTCTCCCTCACGCAGCTTGGCGTGCTCCTCATTCCCTTACCCCAATTTTCTCTTTCTCACCCTCAACAATTCTTCTTTAATTTTAGACCGCATCAATAACTCACCATCTTCTATGTGGTTGTCATTGAGTATGACCTGACACAAAACATAGTAGGCCAAAGCTATCTCTGAAATGTTTCTTTTATGATTGCAATTAGAGAAAATAAATCTTCCACAGCAAATTGACGTGGAAACAACCATGGTTTTCGTTCAACGCAATCTTGATAACTGCGCTCTTTTTCCAAGATTCTCTAGCTCAACGGCTTCCTCATAATTATCGCATCAATTGATCTGAACCAAACTTAGGCTGTCTGTCTTGCTCTTGGTCCTTGAACCTTAATAGAATGAAAAACATGATTCTGAACCTTATTTATCATTAAGGATGACTAGCAATGGTGACTATCTATCATATCTCTAAAAAACTCGTCTATTTTATTGGTCCGATTGGAAAAATATCCTAGAGTGAGGCTGTGTCTTTCATTTAAAGAAGATAGGGCATGATGTCGTTTTTAATATACTAATTTAACTATGCAGGGTTAGGAAAGACAATCTTGAGCGAGCAACTGAACATGAACTAGCTGGCAACTCTGCTGCAGCTTATGAATGCTACCAAAAAGCAGTTGACATTTCACCCTCAATTGCTTTGCAGCTTATACAGGTCATATCGTGTGATACACTCAAATATTCTGTTAATACATAAAATTATTTATCACATAAACAATGCTATCTCGCCTGCAGATTCTGAAGAAGGAAAATGTTGATTTTATTGTTGCCCCTTATGAGGCCGATGCTCAAATGACGTATTTATCCATCAACAATCATGTTGATGCAGTTATTACGGAGGATTCTGACTTGATTCCTTTTGGATGTTCTAGAGTATGGCTTAATTGTTTTTTATATTTGATTTCTAATCCTTCACAGTCTTTGGGCTTTTGGCCTTCTTTAATCATAGAATTTCATTGCAATAATATTTATGGGAAGCTGCTGATGCCGTTTTTCTCATTATTATCAGATAATATTTAAAATGGACAAATTTGGGCAAGGTGTGGAGTTCCGCTCTGAAATGTTATCTAAAAATAAAGATCTCTCTTTCCTTGGATTTACCAAGATGATGTTTCTCGAGATGTGCATATTCAGTGGTTGTGATTATCTTCAGTCATTACCAGGGATGGGCTTAAAAAAGGCTTACACACTGATTCAGAATTTCAAAAACTCTGAAAAGGTAAGCAGGCTCGATACCGTGTTTGCACTTCTTACTGCATCATGTTTGCAAAGGCAATGGTCGAATTTGTAGTTTAGCATATTCCTGCATTGCCAAAATTATATATATTCTCCTATGGGACCTCAAGTATTGACTAATCTTCCACATTGAGAGTTATGTCTTGTTTCACTTTTTGTTCATCAAATATATTTTAAGATTACCGTCTTCCCTCCCTTTCCCACTCAACATTGCAAGATTTATGTCAGACATATGCCACAAAATAATGTCCAAGATTTTAAAATATCGGTCGTCAAAACTAAGTGAAAGCCACTAAAAGCCACATTACTATTGTAGAAGTGTTAGGCATATGCCACAAAAAGTAACTTTTTCAAGCCTTTAATAATGTAGAAAACAATAATCTAGGATAGTTCAACAACGATAATATTAAAACATGCACTGACATGGTTGGAGTGGTCACGTTGATCATCCTGCTCCAAGGAGAAATGGCTTGATAGTTGTGCTTCTTAATCAAATTTTCTTACTTAAACTTGTAGTACATAGTTGATGATCCTACACATATGGTCCACTCGGGGTTTTTCACAATGGACTAAATGCACGACCACATCCTACAAAATAGATGAATCTTTCATAAGATCTAGTCATCCAATCAATGCAACCATTTGTTGTTGTCAACACCCCCCTGATGTTGAGCATGCAATGACCCGCCTGTACATATTGAAATCTCCCATCTACCTATTGAATACATGACAACAACACATACTTCTCTTGTTGCTGTTGATATCTTTGGTCATGATAATTAGTAGGATGAACTAAAATGTTAAGAAATGGGATGATAACCCGCCATGCAATTGTGTAGAACAAAGTCTTTCGGGTTTGCATTAACATCGAAAATCGGGCTACTAGCTCCATAACTAGTTTATTGCAATAAAAAACAATGGGGGAAAAAGCATCTCCTTTTCCTTTTCACATGCGCGTGTGCAGACATGGTTGCATGCACACACACATACCCGCGCACAACCACAGATAAAGACACATGTACGTGCATACACACATATACACTTACGCGTCCATGCACACACGATTTATTAACAAAACAGAAATAAAAGCAACTTGGGTACAACTCTCTTCCATGCTTGCCACTACCCCCTTTGTGTGACAGAGCTTTGGAGGAACCCAACCTATTGCCACCTCTTGATTCGCAGAGATTCTTGCCATTGTTGGCACTGCATTTCCCATGCGACTGCTATACAGGGTAGTTGCTAAGTGCAGTACATTTTTATCGATCTGTACCTTGTCAAATCCCTTTGCCAATGCCTTGAGCAATGCTGAGTTTCTTGTTATATGGATAAATGGATCATGGGTGAGGATTCATTTTCCTTCCTTTGGAATTATTTGCAACTTATCCCCACCTTGATTTGAAAATAAGAGAAGCAAAACAAAACCTTATTGCTGTGAACAATATGGAACTTGCTTGCGGTTTTCACCATCCAGTTGAGGAAGGTTTCCACTTAAATCTTTGTTGTCGTGGTGCATGTTCTCACTTCTTGTGGTTCTTACTCATTCTACATTTCTATGCATGGTATCAGAGCTCTCTCGTGTTGTCGGTGCACATATCTTTATCCTCAAGTATCGTTGCCCTTTTGTGTGTGGTTCTTTCATTTCCATCATTGGGAGATATTTGGATGCCAAAGCTTGAGTACCATCACCATCGAAAGAACTTATTTTTGAGCCCTATCACATGGGGCTGCTAGGGATTTCTCCAGTTCGTATGGAGACCTATAGCTTCTACGTTTGGCGGCAAAAAGTTGCTATTGCTATGTGTTGGGCTGTGGCTGCAAGTGGTCAAGGCGGAATTTTTTGCCTCCGAGGAAGGGCTCTCTGCTGCAGCTATATACGTTGTTGTGATATGAAGTTTTAAGGTGATATGAAGTTCTTGCAGGTCTTTTGATTTTAGTGTATTTATTAAGAGATGTTATGGATGGATGGAGTTGGATCTCTTGTTTAGGAGTTCGGAAACATGATTTGGTGGTGATTTTTGTTAACAAAATGTGTGTAATTAAATAATTCCGAAAATTTTAAAAAATAGATCCATAATTTAGTGAGTTTTTTGTTTATGACATTTGAGGCTTTTGATTTTTGTATGTTTATTAAGAGATGTTATGGATGGATGGAGTTGGATCTCTTGTTGAGGAGTTGGGAAACATGATTTGGTGGTGATTTTTGTTCACAAAATGTGTGTATTTAAATAAATCCGAAAATAAAAAATAATATTCACAATTTATTGAGTTTTTTGTTCATGAAATTTGAGGCTTTCTATTTTTGTATGTTTATTAAGAGATGTTTTGGATGGATGGAGTTGGATATATTGTTTAGGAGTTAGGAAACATAATTTATGGTGATTTTTGTTTACAAAATGTATGTATTTAAATAAATCCGAAAATTAAAAAAATAGATCCATACTTTATTGAATTTTTTATTCATGAAATTTGGGGCTTTTGATTTTTGTGTGTTTATTAAGAGATATTATGGATGGTTGGAGTTGGATATCTTGCTTAGAAGTTAGGAAACATAATTTATGATGATTTTTGTTTACAAAATATGCGTATTTAAATAAATTCTAAAATTATAAAAAATAGATCCACAATTTATCGAATTTTTTGTTCATTAAATTTGGGACTTTTGATTTTTGTTTGTTTTTTGTTCAGGATTCAAGATCATGGTACACTCTTGCTCAAACTCTGATGATTTTCGTGGACAAATGGACTTGTACGGTGGAGAGGTTGGTTGGAAGTATGCCACCGCTTCAGATGCCAACAAAGTGAAACTATTGTGCAACTTCTGTGGGAAGAGGTTGGGAGGAGGGGGTATTACTAGACCGAAGCACCATCTTGTTGGCAGCAATAAAAATGTTGCCAAGTGCACTCGTTGTCCAAAAGACGTGCGGGACTTGGTGAAGGCTATCATGGAGGGGAAAAGGAGATGGATGTTGAGAGGTTCTGGCGGGGTGAACAGTTCAAGGAATTCATGTTTTAGAAGGAGCTCAATGTCCTCTCAGATTCAGACGACGAGGATTTGTCTACCCCGATGACATTCATATCGAAGCAGAGAGTAGGGCATACAGAGGGCGGCAAAAGAGTCCATGAGGAGCGAGCTTGAGAGGAGAAAACTCGCTGGTGCACGTGGCGACTTCCTTGATGCCGGTGTCAGTGGGAGTGAATTTGGAGGTGTACCATTACCACCCACCCACTAAGAAACATAAGGGGAAGGGACTAGAACCATTCTTGACGAGGAGTGGGTTAATACAGTACAAGCCAAGCAGGGATCCGAAGCAAAAGACGGTGAAGGGGATGTTCACCAATGCACGAGAAAGAGTGGGCAAGGCCATCGACAAGCTCTTTTTTGGGGAGAGCATCCCAACCCATGTCACTAGTGGATCTTTTTTACAACACGCCCAACAGGAACGAGAGTGAAGGCTCTCACTGCCAAGGAGCTGATGAACACGTATCTTACGTAGGAGAAGGATGAGATGAACGAGTACATCTCGGAGCTGAGGATGAGATAGCCAGAGTATTGCGTGACGTTGATGTGTGATGGCTGGACAAGTTATACGAGGAAGATCATCAACTTCCACGTTTACTGCGACGGTAGGACCATTTTTCTTAAATCCGTCGATGCATCTGAACAGGTTAAGGACTACAATTACCCGCTGAAGTTGATGGAGGATGTCATTAATGATGTTGGGAAAGAGAACATGGTACAGATTGTGATGGACAATGACAACAACTTCAAAAAAGTAGGTGAAACAATAATGAAGTCTAGCAGCTATGTCATTTTTTGGACACCTTGTGTTGCGCATTGCATATATCTGATTCTAAAGGACTTCGATAAGAAGAAGTTCGTCGCGAAGGTGAGGGAACAAGCATGGGTGATCACAACTTTCATTTACAACCAATCCAAAGTGCTGTCTTTAATGAGGCAGACGTGCAATGGTGAGTTGGCGAGGCCTGGCATCACACACTTTACAACCAATTTTATAGCGTTGCAAAGCCTCAAACAATACAAGGCAGGGTTGAAGAACATGTGCTGCAAAGGTGAATGGTTTGAGAATCCAGAAGCTCGGACCGAAGGAGGTTGGAGGGTGGAGATAATCATCAATGATCTCTATTTCTGAGATGACGTGGCAAGGGTCACGAAGATAATGGAACCTGTTGTTTCTGCATTGCGTCTCATAGACGGGGACAAGAAGCCAACTTTGGGGGTGATCTACGAGGCAATGCGCTGCATGAGGGAGAAGGTTAGAGAAGCAGTTGGGAGATGATTTAAAGCTTGGTTGGACATCATAGACGAACGACGTTCCAAAATGCTCTCACATCCTCTTCACAAGGCTGGTATGCATTATTATCTAATAAATATTTTTAATCCATTTTGGTTGGTATTTTTTTTGAAATCCTGAAAAGAGGGGGATACACTCGTTCTTGTTCGCCCCAAACTTTTATCCAAGAAGTGAAAATAAAAACAAGGAGGAAAATACAAGCAGTACGCCCTAACGAGAGAGCATTTACAAGACCCATTCCTCCACCAACTCTTGGCATGAATCCCCACGTTTTCCTTATAAAATCGCTGGTCTGAGTAAAGCAAATCATTCCTACCCAACCAAACAACCCACGGTACGACCAGAGGATAAAGCAACCCCCCCTGGGTCTATTTTTATTAGCCAGAAGCACGTCGCAGAACTGCTAGAGACCCTCAGTGCAGCACCAGGCCAAATCGCCCCCCTGCCATATCTGGATCACCAAGGGACACTTGAAGAACAAATGCTCACCGGTTTCAATCGCGTCATTGCAGAGAAGGCACCTGTCAGAAGTGGTCCCCAGAAGCCTGGCACATCGGTCCCCATGTTGCAAAATAGATCCTAGGTATCTAAAAGAAGAAAACGAGAGGTGACGTGGGGAAACGGGCGATGGGTGGGAGCAAGTGAGCGGAGCGTTGGGTGGGAGAGCAAGCGGTGTTCCGGAGAAAGGGAAGGCGGTGCTGTTCTGGGGGGAGGGCGAGAAGCAGGCGTTCGGTGAAGGTTTGGAGCCTACCGGAGGGGGAAGTAGCGAGTGGGTGCATGTCACTCATAGGAAGCCGGGGAGGAGGTGCTTCCGGTGTGGAACTAGGGGGCACGTTGCTTTGTTTTGTCCTTCCCTGCCAAGGTGCTTCTCTTGCGGAAAGGTTGGTCACCGACAAGCGAAGTGCATGGCTGCCTTTGGGTCCACTGAGGTGTCGGTTTCGGCGAGGGGCCGGTTTTTCAACATGGTCAATACAACCTCGATGCTTCACCTGTTCGTCGGGGGGGGGGGGGCAACCTTCGCGGAGGTCGTGGCGGGCGTGCCTCGAAGTGCAAGTGCAGGGCAACCTGCAAGTAATCCTAAACCTCAACCTGTCATGGGGGGGGGGTTCCTCGACCTCGGAGGGGTTAAGGGAGGAAACTCGGGATGCCGTCTTGCATGCGCTGATTGGGTTCGCGGTGAGAGGAGTTATTGCGATGGACGTTTTATTTGCACACCTGCATGGGTTCCTTGGGTCACGGTTCTTTGGGGATGTTGTGAAGTTGGATGATCGAAGATGCTGCGTCCTTGGTCTATCGTCATCCCAGAGGGATCGTCTTCTTTAGAATGGTGATGTTGGCAATGTCTGTTGGAGAAGTTTTCGTTTTGTTGATGGGTTTTGTGTGGAGGTGGAGGTTTGCGTTGCTAGGATTAAGTGCGTTCCTTTCCTATCTCGATTGGTGGGTTGCTTGAGGAAGGCCCTGCGACGGTGGGGCACGGTTCGTGCGGTGCTGGAAGACGGATTCAAGCCTGGCTCGCCGGTGGAGGACACAGTGGTCTTATTAGAATGCAACAGGAGCTTCCTGGATGAGGTTCGAGGTCGAAGCACATTCACGGAGATGGAGATCGGTTGCTACTCTTTCAGGATTGAGCTGCAGATTGACGAGCCTCCGCCACCGTCGGAGATTCCAAGGGTGAGGGGTGGTGGGGCGACCGGCGACGCTTCGAGTTCCGTGTTGATGGTTGACTTTCTGAGGGGAGCCTTAGGTGGAACGGCATGCGAGGTTGATTGCACGCGGCGTTTCGCGGGTGCGTCTCGGGTTCTGTACCTGCCGTCCCACAAATTCCCTTTGCATGATGAAGTGGACAGAGGGGTAACAGTCTGGTCGGCGCCAACTTGCTCAGTTGCAGTGGATGTGGTTCTGGGAGTCCGAGATACTCACACGGATCGTTTCACGGATCCGGGTTCGACGCTAAACGTTTTAGCAGGCATGAAGGGCTTATCGGATCCGATAGTCAGTTGGGTTTTCTCTTCCTCCTCGGACCCCGCTGTGATCTTGACATACGCGGACTTCTCGGCCTCGCCAGCGTGGTTCGTTGCTTACGGGGGGTCCGGTGGCCCGCTCCTTGGTTCTCCTCAGACATCATCACCTCCAGTGATCACTCCTCTCATGGCGGAGGGGAGGACCTGGTCCCAAGCATCTCCATCCTTCGATCCAACACCTTCGCCCTCGACCGACAATACCGATGGCCTCCACCGTGATGCTGCTGCTGCTTCTATCGTGGTGATTGACCCCATTCCGGTCGCTGAATTGTCCGCTGAGGAGACAAGTGACATGAGGGCTGGGAAGAGATACAGAAGAAGGAATAGGTCCAGATCTTCGCGGGTGGAGGCGCAACCTTGCCCACCGTTGAAGACTATAGTTGCGGAGGCTGCAGGTGTGACCCACATCCATGGGAGGCACGATGGTCCTAAATGAAAATTCTTTCCTGGAATGTTCGAGGGCTCGGTGAACCGGGCAAGCAGAGGATTATGGGTTTGAGATTCGTTGAGTGGGGATGCGACGTCATTATGTTACAAGTAACAAAGCTACAATCAACTATAGACGACATATGGAAATCTTTTGGCACGGGGAGCATCGATCAGTTCAGAGCGGTGGATGCGGTGGGAACCTCTGGTGGGTCGCTGGTGGCTTGGCGTGCATCAGCCATGGCTTTCAACTCGGTTATTCGGGGGTGGCACGTGCTGGCAGTGATTCTGGTATGTACGGCTTCCTCCTTGCCAGTGGCTGTATTGTGTGTATATGGTCCTTGCTGTAATGTGATTCGGGGGGAGCTACGGGAGGATCTTAATGAGGCGGGCATGGCAATCGTGGGAGTCCCTTGGCTCATTGGGGGGGATTTCAACGTTACTTTGCGGACGTCTGACAGGCCTGGGGACAGAGGGGGGAAGGACCCGGGCTCACTCAACTTTGTGGTCACCGTTAACTCTTTGGGTCTTGAGGTTTTGGATGCGGAGGACGTCGCGTATACATGGAGAAGCTCCAACTCTCGTTCGTGTATCGATCGCTTCCTGGCTTCTCACGAGCTTCTGGAGGCTTTTGATCTATCATGTGTGGAGGCCAAGCCTTGGACTTTATCCGATCACACCCCAATTTTGTGGTCCTCAGGTGTTACCCCCGAGCATAGGGGGCTCTTTAGATATGAAAAATGTTGGTTAATGGAGGAAAACCATAGGGAGGTGGTAGCCTTTCACTGGTCTAGCGTGGTTACTTATGGCTCCGCCGCGTCTCGCTTTGTTCAGAAGTTAACTTCCTTGCGGGTATAGCTTTCTGCTTTCAAGAGGGAGTCTAGGACGGCCAGGTGTGCGACGAGGAAGGAGGTAGAGGAGATCATCCGGAGCTTCGATGTGTTGGAGGACCTTAGGGAGCTCTCGGTGGACGAATTGGCTAGTCGCGCTGCTGCTCAGATGAAGGTTACCATGGGAGATAGGAAGCGTGTCACGGAATAGAGACTGAGGTCGAGAAGTGTTTGGCTGCGGGAGGGGGACACAAACACATCGTTTTTTCATCGTGTTGCTAGTGGGAGGCGTAGGTCTTATGCGCTGTGCTCCATCTCGGTTGGTGGGGTCCGCATGGAGGGGAACAAAGAAATGGGGAGAGCCATTGCTAATCACTTTAAGGACGTATCTTTGAGAACTATTCCGTGGGCTTGGAGGTGGTTGGGCCTTGATCCAATGCCTGTGGCGACCTCCTTCTGTGACATGCTCACTCGTGACATGACCCTGGAGGAGATAAAAGATGCGGTGTGGGACCTGAATGTTGGCGCAACCCCTGGCCCTGATGGCTTCCCGGTTTCTTTCTACAAGGACTTCTGGGATCTGGTCGGCCATGAGGTGTTGAGGTGGTCTCTGAGTTATGTCTGGGCAATGCGGGCTTCGAAAGGGTTAACCGTGTGCTAATCATCTTGCTGCCCAAATCCTCGGCACCGGATTCCATTGACGACTATCACCCTATTTCGGTATCTAACGCCCTCTATTTGATTACTACGAAGGTCCTCGCTGGAAGGTCGAGTTGCGTTCTTGACAGTGTTGTCTCCCCGATGCCATCCGCTTTCATTCCTGGGCGATAGATTTCGGATTGCCTCACTCTTGCATCCGAGATCATTGCGGATTGGTGGAGGAGGGACATGCACGATGTTCTTTGGTAGGTGGACTTTGCGAAGGCTTACGATAGCCTTGATTGGAGATTCCTCTGGTCGGTACTTCGGAGAAGGGGGTTCCCGGAGAAATGGATTACGTGGATGAGGCGGTGTGTTAACACGTCCTCTTTTTCGGTCATGGTGAATGGTCGACCGGAGGGGGGGTTCGTTCAACCTCGGACGGGGGTGCGCCAGGGCTGCCCTCTTGCACCCATGTTGTTTGTCCTCGCAGCGGACGTCCTGGCTAATATTGCGCTTCGTATGATCAACCGCGGGCTCTCTAATGGTTACTCGCGGGGGGCTTATTGGTTTCGCTCCTCCAATACGTCGACGACACCCTTCTTCATTGAAGGGGGTTTGGCGGAGGCCAATGGCATGGCCATGGCTCTGGAGATCTACGGCGAGCTGTCCGGGATGTTCAAGAATGCGGAAAAATCAAGGATCGTCCCTATTGGCCTCTCTGTGCAGGAGGCCGACGCGTGTGCGTTGGCGTTGGGCCCGGGTTGCACTTCCTTGCTGATGGACTATTTGGGGATGCCCTTGGCTACGGGCAGAACGAGGATGAGAGATTGGCTCAGAGTTGTGGAGAAGGTAGAGACGAGGTTGGCGGGATGGAAGTCCACTGTTCCGTCGACAGGGGGCCGTTTGGTCCTTCTCAAGGCGGTCCTTTCTTCCATTCCGATTTATTTCCTGTCAAATCGGCGTATTCCAAAAGGAATTAGAGGTCGGCTGGAGAAGCGGATGCGTGCCTTCTTATGGGGAAAGCCGAGGGGCGGGGTGAGGGGAGTCCACTTAGTTGGGTGGGAGGATATTACGTTCAAGAAGAATCAGGCAGGGCTGGGGGTGAAGTCTCTTGAACAAATGAATGAGGCTTTGCTGCTTAAGTGGGCAAGCAGAATTTGGGGTTCTGGGGAGGATCTTTGCTGTGCCGTGGTGCGCAAGATTTATGGTGGTGGGGGTGCGCCGCCGTCACAAGATTATCGTTTGGACTCTCCAACTCCCTTTTAGAGGGGGGTTGTGGAGGTTTTCTTGAAGAATATTGCGCTCTTTAGGCCGATCCTTGGTGGGGGCAATTCCTTCGCCTTTTGGACGGACGATTGGACAGGGGGAGGGGCCCTTTGCTCGTGCTACCCTCGCTTGTTTGCTCTTGTTGAAGACAAATCCATTTCGGTTGCAGCTTGCTGGTCGGATGGAAACTGGTGCCCGACCTTCTCCGCTAACTTCTCTGATCAGAGATTGGAGGATTTCTTGGCCTTACTGGATGCTGTCAGGGAGGTGGGGCGCCCATCGGAGTGGAGAGACCATTGGAGTTGGCGTGAGGGCCCGTTTATGGTCAAGAAGGCTTTTGGGGCTATCAGCAGGCCACCACCTTCCCGATCGGAGATATTGATTTGCGCTTGTGCGTTCTTTTGGACTCTCAAGCTTCTTGAGAGAATTGGTTTCTTCTTATGGCTGTTCATGTAGGTATTTTAAAAGGATTAAAATTTGAGAATTGTTCATCTCCAGCGTATTACTTGAATCCGAAGTACCAATACAAGAACAGTCTTAGTACAAATGCTGACCTTCTAGCAGCTGTACAACTTGTGGTGGAGAAGCTCATCAAGGACGAGAGGGCACAAACCTTGTGCATGAATGAGGTAATATTGATTGTATAATGTACAATTTGTATAATGTACAAACCTTTTTATAACTTAAAGTTTTGATTAATGTGTAGATCAAATAATTTAGGGATGCCTTGGGTTCTTTCGGTAGAGTAGCCGCGGTTAATGGACGAGGCAATACTTTTTCTGGTAAGGACTAAGTCTATTGATTGTGACGTATAACAATTTCACTATTATTGATTTATCTCTTTTGGATTTTTCGCATCCGAATGGTGATTACTGCATGGGATGGAAGCTTCCAACCTACAGAAAGTGGCAGTGAAAGCATTGTCCCAAACTGCATCTGTCGGTGGTTGTGAGAGAAACTGGAGCACATTAAACTTGATCCATTCGAAGAGATGGAACAAGTTGGGAGAACAACAGCTCCATGATCTTATTTTTGTGCACTACAACTTGAGGTTGAAGATGAAACATGCAAGGGAGGGGCATGACAAAGAGGACTACACAGACCCCATCGATCTTACATATATTGTCAAGATGCATGAGCGGCATGACGACGATGCATATGAAGATGTTCTGCAGAGGTGGTTGGATTGCAACAGTGCTCCATTGCTCGATCAACTGGGAGGTAGGTCGAATTAGAATATAAGCCAACAAATGGGAGTAGATGTTGGTAATTACATGGCCAGATCTAGGCGAATCATGGACCCTATTGGAGGGGTGGAGCTTGATGCGATTGTAGATGACATTCTCTCCACTGGATCGACATCCAAATCGAAATCAAAAGATGACAGTGGGAGCGATGATAATGATGATGTTGTTGGTGGTTGTGTTGGATCAGGTGACGGGGAGACATTTAGGGGGTCAGGGTCAACAGGGGGTGGTCGTGGTCGTGGACCACATGATGATACAAGATTCGAGTCATGACGAGAATACATGGAGCACCGTGGAAGCATACATAGGCAGTTTGTCCCAAGTCCGAGCTCAGGGCCTATGGATTACGATGCATATGGACGACGTGACCATCATCCTATAGATAGCTACATGGACGATTTGATATCATCTGTAGGTTCGTTGAGTTGCATGGACATTGACAGCTCATACTGTGGAGGAACACCCAGTCCCATGGGCGGATATGGAACCTCACAAGATAAAAGATCATTTGGCGTCTTCCCTGAATATTTTCCTACTCCTCCACCTGGACCTCCTCCTCCTCCTCAGGCTTATGCTCCTCCATCTTATGGATATGGTAGCAAAAGTGGGTATGAAGGATATAACAACTACAACGGTGAGAACTACCAATGTAACCAACCCGAGCAAAGCCAGGGCAACTTCTTTGGTGGTGACAGTTTCGGTTTCTTCCCTGAGTACTATGCTCCTCCTCCAGGTTCTCTTCCTCCGCAGAGGTCTTCTCCTAATTCGTCGTTGTCATCCCGAGGATCTCAAGCTAGTACTTTGCAGCCTCGACGTGCAACTCGTGACACCGGATCTAGCAATGCTTATCCTCGACTTGGGATACTCATAGGGATTGATGACCATCAATACAGACAGTATATCATGGATTATAAGTCCATGTACTCGTACATGACATGGGAAAACTATTGCGAGTTCATTAAGTCCGCAATCCACTATGAGAGACAACAGGGTAGGGGGGAGATTTAGATCCGCTGCGGAATTCTTGGTTTTAGGTCATCTCTTTTACGATGTAAATTGATTTGGATATTTTTCATTTATTGCTGTAGTCTGTAAATAGATAAATCTTTATGCCAAACAATGATTGTCTCATTAATCATTATTGACATATCTAATGTAACAGAGTAAGAATACATTTGGAAGTTATTAAGTGATCAAAGAACTTGGATGAACTCCATTTTCGATATATATAGTAGGTCAACAACTAACAACATCAACGATATATTCGAATCGATATGACCAATACGTGCAATTTAAGGATCACAATCCTCATAAATTTATAAAGTGTATATTTGTAGTATTTCATGTTATAAGAACTTGAATGGAATCCATTTCCAATATTTACAAGTCAAGAATCAACATTAACATCGAGATGGTCGATATGTACGATACCGATATGTGCGATATATGGTCTATAAATGATCGATTTGTGTGATATAAGTTTGTATTTATAGGTTATTTTTTTCTAATATCTTGGATGATCTTAATTTATGAAAAAATGCCAAAAAATAGCTTTTTTGAGCCATTTTCGATATTTCCACCAATATCGTCGATATATTCCGATATATCCATTTTCGGCGGACCTAAATGATATCGATACGGCCTTCCATGGTGTACAAGTTGGGCATGTAAAATATCTATACGCAACTTGAGGGGAAGTGTTGATTTGCTTGTTATATTGGGTAAATGGATATTGGTTGAGGATCCATTTACCTTTCTTTGGGATTGTGGAAAGGTGTAAAATGAAAAGTTAAAATTTATCGTAGCCCTAGAGTTCTCTTATATAGGAGAAAAGTTCCAAGGGAAAATTACATAAGGTGGACAAAAGAAATAAGAAAATACAAAATAAAGATAATGAGATATAAATATCTTAACACTCCTGTTCAAGCTGGAGCATATATGTCTATCATGCTCATTTTGGAACAACAATGGTAAAATGGACCCCTTGCAAGAGCTTTGGTAACATATCTGCAATCTGGTCGCCTGAAGCAACGTGAAAGGTGGAAATAAGTCCCTTCTGAATTAGAACGCGAGTGTAATGGCAATCTACTTCGATGTACTTTGTTCTTTCATGGAAGGCTGGATTATTTGTTATCAATAAAGTGGCTTGGTTATCACTTTTGAGGTGCATAGGAAGAGACAACTTAATAGTTAGGTCAGTCAGGACAGACTTGACCCCCATCATCTCCGTGCTCGCTTGGGACATGGTTATATATTCTGATTCAACGCTAGATTTAGCCACAACTGTTTGTTTCTTACTCTTCCACGAAACTAACGAGCTACCTACAAACATAGTGAAACCCGAAGTGGACTTCCTGTCCTTGCCTCCTTGGGGCACCCACCATAGTTTGCATCAGCTCATCCAATAACAGTGAGAGACATGTCTTTTCTGAACAAAAGTCCTACACATAGAAAAGACTTCAGATACCTCAAGATCGTGTTAACTGCATCCATATGAACCTGCTTGGGTTGCTTCATAATATGGCTGACTTTACTAACAACAAATGATATATCGAGCCTGGTGATAGTGACAAACACAACTTCCCTGCTAGTTCTCTGTATCGTCTCGTATCCACCTCCTCAGAGTCATCATCATAGAGCCTAGCGTTAGGATCCATTAGAGTAGTAGTTGGTCCACATCCTATCATGCTCGTCTCAAATAGGAGGTCAGTGATATATTTCCTTTGTGTCATTACCATATCATGTTGACTTCTTGCGAATTCTAGACCAAGAAAATAACGTAGCTTGCCAAGGTCCGTGGTCACAAACTATTGTCCAAGGAAATCCTTAGCTGCCTGAATGCTCTGTTCATCACAACCTATAATATTAATGTCATCAACATAGACCAATATAGAAACAATACCTTTCTGAGTTCTTCTAACAAAAAGTGAGTGATATGAAGTGGATTTGACAAACCCTTGTTGTCCAATCAACTTTGAGAGCTTCTGAAACCAAGCCCTTGGACTCTGTTAAAGGCCATAGATGGACTTGTGATGTTCGCACACTATACAGGACACCCCCTCAGCAGCAAACCTTGGTGGTTTCTACATGTAGACTTCCTCCTGTAAATCTCCATTCAAGAATGCATTTTTGACATCTAACTGAAATAACGGTCAGTCATGTACCGCACTAATAGCAATAAGAACATGCAGCCAGTGTTCATGAAATCAACCGTACGTGCTGCATATGCCTGTGCGGCATGCAAACCACACCGATTTCATGAATCAGTGCATTATGCGCCTTCCTTGCATATGCGACCCGCATGGCTGCATATGCCCCGCATATCCTGTATATGCCGTGCATACTGCTCCAACAGCTCCAACTTTTCAATCTTATCATTCAGGTCCTTAATTCTGTAGGTCAGTCTCTTCCTTCATTCTATTCATGGTCTCAAATTTTAGCGAAATTCGGTCAAATTTCTATCGAATATCGATTTCTGATTGAAATCGAAATTCGACCGAAATGACCGAAATATGGGGGGTCCTAGTACAAAAAATGATCTAAATGATCGAAATTCCGGTCGAAATTCCACTAAAATCCCACCGAAATTCTATTTTGGTCGATACTGAAATGGTGATCGAAATCAACATTTAGGACCTTGATTCTATTGTAAGAATATGACATGCATTTGTATACACTTGCAATGCATTATACCATTATGTATATGCAATGTTTTATGTTTTTCTCATGTATTGTTTTCACGAGCATATGCAATGTATCGTCGAATATTTATATATATGCCGATTAAGGTTTTGCTCATGTAGTCCATGTATGTGTATCGAAGTTTTGTTATTATTAATCATCTAATATGTGAATTTTTATGGTAAATGTTTTTTGTGAATAAATATGGGGCAGTTAAAATCATATGCACACTCAAATAACATGAACCATTTTTCTTAGATCATCTTTAACTCCAGTTAGATACATAAGTTCATTGGCAATGTTATTTATAGATATTTATTACTTATTTTTAAATAAAAAATTAGAAAACCACATAGAACCACATATGCCCCCGCATACTGCTTATTTAGTGTTCGTTGACCTGTTCGAACGCACATGCATACCACATTCCTGAAACTTGTCCGCAACGTAGAATGAGTAGCAATGGGAGAAAATGTATCATGATAATCCACTCCATAATTTTGGGTGAACCCACGAGCAACAAGTGTGGCCTTATACCTATCCACAATACCATCCGCACAATGTTTCACTGTAAATACCTATTTGCTGCCAACAACAAACGCACTATGGGGGGCCTGGACAATACTCCATGTACCACGAGATGGTAAAGCTGCCATCTCCTCCTCAATAGCTAGATGCCACTGACTGTCCTGTAAGGCCTCCTGGTACGACCATGGTATCTCTACGGTTGACAAACCTACAACAAACCTTTGAAAATCCTCTGAGAGTCGTGCCAGAGAAACATGGGAAGCAAGAGGATACATAGTGCATGATATCTCTTCTTTCGTAAGGCAATAGACACATCAAGGTCCTCGACTTCCTCAGTAGCAGAGCCTGGATCATCTAAGACATCCTGCACATCAAGCTGTACACGTAAATCGCCAGTGCCATTAGTGGAACTCAAATGCTCATAACATACTTGGGGTGTGCTGGATGATGGAGGAGGCACATGACCACGGGATCGACATTGGTAAAACCACGGAAAGAAAGTAGGTGTGGCTGGAGGTGGAGGAGGTGGTGGAAGAGGTGGTGGTGGAGGAGATGGTGGAGGAGGTGGTGGTGGAGTGAAGCCTGGAGTAGATGAAACTGGAGGTAGAGACATGTATACCTCTTCTCCATTCTCCGAAGAAATCAGCTTGTCACCTGTAGGGAAGAAATACATAATAGATCAAAGAAGGTGACATCAGCACTAACATAATACCTTCGTCGAACATGGTCAAAGCAACAATATTCCTTTTGGGTTATGGAATACCCAACAAAAACACACTTGATAGCTCTAGAATAGAGATTATCAAGACATAGAGACATCTGATGAACAAAAGCAACTGACCCAAAAACACGAGGCGTAATAGAGAAAAGATCCGTCTCAGGAAACACAATCGAGAACATAGTCTTCTCCCCCAGGACCGATGGCGGTGTACGATTCACCAGATAGCAAGCCGTTAGAACCGCACCCCCCGGTACGAATGAGGAGCACAACTCTGGATTTATAGAGTCCTGGTAACATCCAAAAGACGGTGATGTTTTCGTTCAACCATCTCATTCTGTTGAAACGTATAAGAGCAAGAAGTCTGATGAACAATACCATAGGTTCTAAAAAAGTGAGAGTTGAGTATTGCAAAATTCTAATGCATTATCTGAACGAATATACTTGACATTTGCAGAGAAAACATTCTTTATCTCATTAATAAAAGACTGAATGATAGGAACGGTATCAGACTTCTTTTTAAGGACCCACGACAATTTTGAAATCTCATCCACAACTACAAGATAAAACCTATGCTCTTTTGGCCTGGGACAAGACTTGGACCCCAAATATCAAAATGAATTAACTAGAAAAGACTGAATACTTCGACCCTGACAACTCTGGAAGGTAGACCGATGATGCTTTCCAAGCTGGCAGGCCTCGCACTGAAAAGTAGAGCAAGGAGAAATCTGTGGAAGAATGTGACACAACTTCTGCAAAGGAAGATGGCCAAATGGAAGATGCTGCATATAGGGAGAAATGGATATAGTTCAAAGAGAAGAAGCACCTGCATTTGGAGATTGTACCAGTCGATAAAGACCTCCTTGTTTACGGTCAAATCCAATCAGCCTATCCATAAGAATGCCTTGAAACACAAGAGCAGAAGGATCAAATATGGCATGACAATGTAAATACTTGGTGATTCGACTAATGAACAGTAAGTTCATAAAAAATTCAGGAACGTAAAGAACATTCTAAAGTTGCATTGCAGGAGTTAACTGCACCTCCCCCTGACTAGTGATGGGAGAGTACGTCCCATCTGCTATAACTAATGATCTCCCTACTGAGTTAGATTGCAAGTACTAAACTGTCCTCTGTCACCACAAAGATGACGGGATGCTTCTGAATCCATAATCCATTCTGAAAAATCTACCCTGTAACAACTAGTAAGAGCGTATGCTATACCTGATGTGGTCGTTGATGCTGAGGCAACTACCTTTGATGATCCTGAAGGAGAGCTGGTTGACCTAGAAGTAAACATAATCTCTTTGAGTCGTGCCACCAATTCATCAAATCTCTGATCAGATACAGGTGATAGACTCCCAACCTGCTGAGTCTGCTCTTCAACGCGTGCTGAAGCGGGAAACCCATGCTTAAAATAACATGTTTCCTCATAGTGACCTTACCTATGACAGTAGGTGCATGATGACGGGGCCAACTACCCCCACCCCTACGACTGTTACCTCGGCCACGATACTGTGTAGGGCTCCCCCTACCACGAGATAGAATCATAGTTGAAGAGATCTGAGACCGCTGAATACCACTAGAAGACATAAAGAGCATGTTTAATGTGAACCCCTCAGGATCCGGGTACCCGTTTACGCGCAATTCGCAAGATATCATTCATGTTTAATCGCACAAGTCGCAAAAATACAGGGAAAATTTTTCTCGCAACTATGACATTCATTCTCAATACATGACCACAAGTAAAAGAGACAATATGACACCAAAATTCTTTTCATTAATATTCATATTAGTTTTCAACATGTACAAGGATCTTCCATTTACAACACATATCCCAAAGTGTGATACAAAAGAGATAACATTTACATCATTATCTGAACAAAAACTGAGACAAAGTAATTCATACCGTCGGGTATAAACTCTGTCTCCAGGAAGCATGTATAGCTACTGAGCTGCAGGCTGTTTGCCTGCCAAACATGTTAGGAAAGAAAAGGCGTCAACGGTTGCTGGTACCTCACAAAAACTTATATAAAATAACAGGCATTTATTATTTACAAAAGAAAGCAAGTAGAGAGGCAAGAACAACTCAAATTAAACTTTATTTCTACTTTGCAATGAAAGAGGTTTTTCAGGTTACTTGTAAGCATCTCAAATGTTTGTCCCATACCCCAGCATTTCCCACATGTGACATATTTTATAGTACTTGAGTATTCATGAGTATCTGAGTGTAAGCACATATCTATTCAGAGATCACGTTGCTGAGTGATAATGGAAAAGTTATGATTGGAAAGATCTATTAATTTATTTAAATCATTGGGTAGAGAGAATGGTTATTTCCTACTAACCCTAACTTTTGATCGTAACTTCTCAACTCTTAATTCCAATGTTTCAGATATAACTCCAGATGGTGTAGATGCAGATATGGATGATCTAGATGTAGAATCGCCATGTCTGTTGGCGAAGTAACTCAAGCGGTGAAGAAGCCTACAAATGGCTCTTCCGTCTCGCCCTCTAATTGGAAGCGCGGTCCAATAGAGGGATAGGTCTACTCCCCAACTACGCCACTGAGACGGGTGAGAGAGACTCCCTAGAAAAGTCGCTCTAGAAAACAGCCCGACTAGTACGGGCAACCGAGCTCGTACGTAAAGCTGAAAAAACCAGGATCCCCCGCCTGGGTATCCTAAAAGACAGGGTCAGCGGAACCGGTCTAAAGTCGGGATCCCAACGAGGCGTAAAAACACTGCGAGCTCGCGTAAAACCGAAAAGGGACTGGGATCCTAGACCCGCGCATTAAGCGGCCGGTGCCCTAACTGGGCTTCCTATCTCCCGCCCAGTTGAGAGTCACCGCGCTCTCGCTCGATCAGGTGTAAAGGTCACCATAACCGGCCAACATAATTATCATGTCACCAACAATTTTACTTGTGTCTACTCTTTTTCTTTCTGAATATATGAGAGTGATGTATTTGTTCTTAACGAATGGATCCTTCCAAAGATTGTCAATCATGACCTCGTCCTTGGGGTGGTATTGTTATATCTAACACGATAGATTCAACAAATAAACATTGATTTAAGGAAGATGTTAAGGGTATACTAGTAGCTGAGGATTGTATATTTGAATGGCATAAGAGATGAAATGATTGTTCCTATATTGCTCTTGATAATAA
Source organism: Ottelia alismoides (assembly GCA_037367405.1). Classification (NCBI taxonomy): domain Eukaryota; kingdom Viridiplantae; phylum Streptophyta; class Magnoliopsida; order Alismatales; family Hydrocharitaceae; genus Ottelia; species Ottelia alismoides. Next base: position 311,256 of record JAZKJV010007122.1, read on the forward strand.
GTTGAATGAAGGTTTTTCTTCCATAGGTTATTATAATCAGTCCGATCAACGAAATGTTACCTCTATGAATGGATAAAGATAGTCTTTACAGTGAAGGTCGTTTTCCCTTGAAATATAGTCTTTTGATAATTCGTGCCTTTTGATAATTCATCTTAATTCATTCCAATTACATTTGATAATTCCAACAATTTACCCCCAAACATCTCTTCTAGATTTGGTGAAACGAGATTAGTATAGATATTTGAGGTGTAAACAATGTCTTAATCATACTACAACCAGAACGCTATATTTCACCACTTTTCCATGATTGCATCACTACTAAAGACTCTTTCACCTCATTTTTTTTTCACACATGAATCAGATAGGCTTTATAATCCAAAAATCTCCAAAAGCTATGAATATTTCCATCATGTTGACTGGATGTCCTTCTTGACAATTATCCAAATCACTTCAAACAAATTTTCTTTATTTATTCTATTGTAGCCGTGACAACTTTGATGTCTAATGATCTCATAACAATCCACTCCATCTTTATACGGAGAGTTGCCTTTTTATATCATGATGCTTTGTGTGCAAATAGTGTTTATTAAGCACAACCAATGAAGTACGGATAGAATATTCAAGGCAGAGGAAAACAAACAAGGAGAAACTGAAATAATTCCAAAGGACGTATCCTATATTTCTCAAGAAAAGCTTTGATTAGATAATCAGGAATGGTTAAACACCATGTATGGCAGCAAGTAGAGGAATGGGTTGTACATTAAAAATCCCTAAATTTGGAGATGCCAATTAGGCCCCAAACTGTAGCATGCAAAGGCTGATTCCCAGGAGCAAAGAGCAATAGCTCCCCCCACAACCAGTCTCTCTCAATCCACCAGCAATACGTTATATTTAAAGCCCACTATTTCTTTTAAAGATGAAAAGAATTAGAATAGAATCAGCTTTTGAAAGTGAAGAGGAAGAGAAATGGAAGAATCACGTGCATGGCAGCAAAAGAATAGGATAGGAATGTACCTTTTTATTATAGATTTCAAAAAAATAGATCACTTGCATGCAGCTCCAGCTGCAGTTCAGGTGATGAGAATGGTATTTGCTGCTTGATCAAAAAGAAAGTCTGAAACACCAGGGGGGCTGGGGCTCCTGCTGCCTTTCCTGATTAATTGGAGGTAGCCTGATCTATTGTTCCTAGTAGTTTCATCTCCTATGGGGCAGCAACTCTTAGGATGACGGCAACAACTTGCAGGAAGAAGGTTGGAGAGGAGAGCTCCGTCGATGGAAATTTCGAGAGAAATGGGAAAGAATAGGTTCTCTTGGGCTTTAATATATATATAGATGAAGAGAGGATTAATGGTTGACACATGTAATTACTTGTTGCCATCTGGAATAAAAGAACTCTACGTGTGAAGAGAAGAGACAACATAAGACAACTCATACGACTATCCTGGAGTCTGCTGTTGGCAAAATTATATAATATACATATATATATATGTATATTTAAATCACCTGTTTACTTGATATACAAAAGTTGACCGTATTTACGCTACGGGCTTCGGATTTCGACGCAAACTATCTTGATTTGATCGTCTCTGAATGACGATCGAAACGAGGATAATATTGATATACTTTCGGTCGAGTTTTGAATACCCGAAATTTTCGGATACGGTTTTTGTTTAAGGTTAAATTTTTCGGTTTTAAAATATCAAACGACCTCCGATTGACGAACGGTCGATTCTGTTGGTCTTGTATCGTCAAATCGGATCTCATGGCGGTCTCGGTTCGTTTTACGGCTTCCGAGTTCGCGTCACGGCTTTTCGCGGCGCACAAGACGAAGTGACCGATTTTTGATCGATTTCACCCGAACAACTTTTGATTCACTACTAATTGGTCATTTTAGGTTGTTTAATATTGACCGACAATGTTATTGGGTTCATTAGACCCAAAATCGGACGAGTTTGGTTTTACGCGAATTCCCGGATGTTACATTTAATATGCGATTTGCCTCCTTCATTGGAGATATGACGGCATCAGTAAGAATCTGTGCTCGAGCAATGCCATACTCAAGATCGAGAGTTGCTAGAAAAACTTCGATCATCATCGAATATGTATGAGTTTCTCTGGTGTGGCAGTCAAGGGAATTAAACCATGGAGGCTCTTAAACATACCCCTTGGAGAAATGTAAAGGGTATGTAGAGGACGACCATTCTGCTTCGACGTGAAGATATCGTCCTGAAGTTGCGGTATCTTCGACTCATTTTTCATCGGAGAGTATGTAGTGGCGAGAATGTCCCACATAACCTTTGCAGTAGGCTGACTCAGTATATTGTTGGCTATCTCCGTTGATACAGTCTAGATAGCCACATACACACATATGCGTCATCTGCCTCCCATGAGGCATTAACCCTAGCCTTGTTACCTGGCTCCTCCGTTATGAGGATGTGCTTCTTGCCATTACACTATATCATACTCATGAACTGCATGGTCTGTAGTTCATAGTTCATTCCATCCATCTTGACGATGGCTGCTGGATCTTTGAAGGCACCTAAGGATGAAACATCTGCTCTGTTGTTTGACATGATGACAACAATATCCGAGATTGGGTTTGCAAACTGTAATACCTGCGTTTACACTGACATATGAGAGGATGGTTATGGGTGTAGACTCATACCACAATCTCTACCATCCGTTGGACTCCCCTTTTGGGTAACTAGGGTGATTTTAGGTGATCAAATCACACCCTAGAAACCCATAAACTAACCTAACAGGAGATGAAGCTCGCAAGAGGTGACACCGGCTGCAGGAGTAAAGGCGGCTACGGCCTGGATGGTGGCCTGAACGACGTCGTGCTCGGCAGCATTGGCTGCACCCGGTCCGGGTCGGAGACGACAGCAATTGCTGCTGTCCGGCTGCGCAGCGATTGCTGTATCGCCAATGTGGGTGACCGATAGCGCGGGAAGGATCGACGACAATGGCGACGGTGTCCGGGCGTACTAGGGTATAGGTGGGGTATCTAGGGCACATGCTTCGGTCTAGGACCATCGCTTTGATACCATGTGGAAAGGCATAAAATGAAAAGTTAAAATTCATCGTAGCCCTAGAGCTCTCTTATATAGGAGAAAATCTGTAAGGGAAAATTATATAAGGTGGACAGAAGAAATAAGAAAATACAAAATAAATATAATGAGATATAAATATCTCAACAAGGATTATATGCAACTTACCCCTACCATGGTTTGAAGAATAGGAGAGACAAAACAAAACCCTATTGTTATAAGCAATAACGAACTTGCCCCACGGTTTTCACCCTCTTGTTAAGGAGGGATTCCACGTAAATCTTTCTCTTCTTGGTGCTTGCTCTTTCTTCTTGTGGTTTTTGCTCGTTCTAAATTTCTCTACAAGTAGGCACTTGCCACCTCTGCTCTTTGCTATGTCACCACCTCGACATCATCTTGATTGCTGTGGCGACTGCTGCTAGAATGATGTTATCATGATCTGGTACCCACGTCGAGCGCCCAAATCAACACATTATCTCTTTGTCGATGTTTCTCTGCATGCCTATGAAGTTGTTGCATTGCATTGAATACTTCTTTGATGCCACATTGTGTATCACACAACATTCTTGCTCTTTTAAAATCTAAACTTGTATTATATGTCTGTAACATAAAAACAAGAGGATATACGTGAGAAATAACTTGCAGTGCATGACTTGTATGTGCCATCCTCCCTGGCCCCCTCTGACCTCACAATTCGTCGTTTGATGAACAACAAATTGACTGGGCTCTTGGTATTGCTTTGTTTTCTCTCTTTTCCTATCAATGCGTTCCGATCCTTTTGTTAGAAATTTCTTCGTTTGTATCGGACCGCTTGCAAAATCAAGTCTTGTTCAACAAGATCCCACATTATCCATACATTCTCCTTACATTTATGCTGGAGAGGTAGCCAGTGTTATGGGCTTTGTCTTATGTGGATAAAAAATGATGAATGGGATTGTGACACTCCACTCATTGCTATTGCGAAGGAATGCTGCCAAAAAGAATGGAAGGCTGCTTCGCTCTGTTGGATGCATGGTCTGGGATCTCGCGAAATTTCGCCGAAATTTCGACGAAATTTCGGTTTCGATGGGTATCGGGTATCGAAACCATATTGTATATCGATTTCCCCTATTTCGGTCGAAATATCGCGAGATATCGCCGATATCTCGGCCCATTTCGATATCTCGGCCGACACATGGAATCTTTGAATAGAAAAATCAGGCAAAAGTCGATATTTACCGAAATATCGGTCGAAACCATCCCCATTTCGACCGACTGCGTGCAGAGGCTGCTCTCCTTCATCTTCAAGACCTTCTTCCTTTGAGGTAAGCCAAATTATGATAAATCTTCTTCAAATTCAATTATTTTTTTAGGGTTTTCACTGTTAGGTTGTTCATATAGCTAGGCATGGTGTTTAATTTGAGAGATTTCCCCCAAAATAGGTATAAATTTGGAGTAGAAATTTGGGGCTTTTGTGTTTTTTTTGCACAATAGTGCTAGCAATGATCATTGTATCACAGATCTGAAGTTAACATGAACTAAAACATTGTTGGAGATTATTTTCTTGGATATATTGTAGAAGAAATTGGGGCTTTTGAAGTTTAATGTGGAACGATAATGAGTTGTGGTGTTATATATTCGGATCTTGTGTTTTGGAAGTATAAATCATAGTCTGGAAATTATTTTGGATTAATAAAAATTAAAAATATAGAAAATCCGAAAATGATTTGTTAAATATTTACGTTTTTGTTCATATTTTGTGTCAATAATGTAGTCTTTCATGAAATTGGTCCCCTAATTTGTAGATCTAAGATCCTAATGTATAGATCCAAGGTTTTTTCCTGTAAATAAGAAAAGTAGGTGTTGGAAAAATTAAATATATAATAATTTCGAAATTAAAAAAATAAAATAATTTGCATATTCATAAGCAGTTGCATTGTAATGCCAACTTAATGTTTGTTCTTGATTTTCCTCGCAGATTTCGACGTTCATACATGGCACATTCTGTGACATTCTGGTTTCGGTTCCGGTTCTTCATTTGGATATTCACCATGGCACATTCTGCTTCTGGTTCTGGATCTGACAGTTCTGATGATCAGATGGAAGAATTCAGTGGGGACATTGGCTGGAGGTATGCGTCCACTCCTGATGGAAATAAGGCGAAGCCGCAATGCAATTTCTGTGGGAAGAAGTTGGGAGGAGGCGGGATCACAAGGATGAAGCAACATCTTGTTGGCAACAACAAGAATGTTGCCAAGTGCACGTGTTGTCCCAAAGATGTGAGGGACAAGGTCAAGGCGAGCTTGGACGGAAAGAAGGAAAAGGAGACGGAGAGAGTAAGAAGGGAAGAACAAATGAAGGAGTTCATGTTCGAGAAAGAATTCAACGTCATTTCTGATTCAGATGACGATGATTTTGTGTACCCCGCCGACATTCAGACTGCATCAGAGAGGAGGGCATACAGAAGGGCTACACAAGAATCATTGAGGAGCGAGTTCGAGAGGAGAGAACTCGGTGGTGCACGGGGCGGCTTCTATGGTGCAGGTGGGAGTGGGAGTGGTTCTGGAGGCGCACCAGTACCACCACCCACTAAGAAACACAAGGGGAAGGGAATTGAGCCCTTCTTGACGAGGAGCGGATCCATGCAATACAAGGCAAGCAAGGATCCGAGGCAGAAAACAGTGAAGGGAATGTTCACCAATGCACGAGAAAGGGTAGGAAAAACCATCAGCAAGCTCTTCTTTGGGGAGAGCATTCCTGCCAACATTGCAAGCGGGCCATTCTTGCAGCATGCCGTTGATGAGATCGCTGCAACGGGAACGGGAGTGAAGGCTCCTACATCCTACGAGATCATGAACAAATATCTTGGGATGGAGAAAGAGGAGATGAATGAGTACATCACCGAGTTGAGGAGGAGATGGGCAGAGTATGGGGTGACATTGATGTGCGATGGGTGAACGAGCTACACAAGGAAGCAGATCATCAACTTCCTTGTTTACTGCGATGGGAAGACAATTTTCTTGAAATCTGTTGATGCATCTGAGCATGTGAAGGACCACAGGTACCTTCTGAAGTTGATGAAGGACGTTATAAAGGAGGTTGGGAAAGAGCACATTGTGCAAATTGTGACAGATAACGGCAGCAACTTCAAGAAGGCTGGTGAAACAATTATGAAGTCCAGCGTTTAGGGAATTTTCTGGACACCGTGTGCTGCACATTGCATTGACTTGATCCTTAAAGATTTCAGCAAGAGGAAGCTCGTCTCAAGGGTGGTGGAGAAAGCACGAATGATCACCACATTCATCTACAACCACAGCAAAGTGTTGGCACTAATGAGGCGGATGTGCAATGGGGAGTTGGTGAGGCCTGGCATCACACGCTTTGCAACTAATTTTATAGCGTTGCAAAGCCTCAAGCAACATAAGACGGGTTTGAAAACCATGTGTTGCCAGGGTGAGTGGTTCGAGATACCTGAAGCTCGGACTGAAGGAGGACGGAAGGTGGAGATATTGATCAATGATATCTCCTTTTGGGATGACGTGACTCGGGTCACGAGGATCATGGATCCAGTGGTATCTGCATTGCGGATCGTGGATGGCGACAAGAAGCCCACCATGGGAGTCATCTATGAGGCAATGCGCTGCATGAGAGAGAAGGTCCGAGAAGCGGTTGGGAAGTGATCAAAAGCATGGTTGGACATCATAGACGAGCGATGGTCTAAGATGCTCTCGCATCCTCTTCACAAGGCCGGTATGTATTATGTAAAAAAGGTTTTTTTTCTCAATCATTTAAATTTTTATAGTTGGACATCATAAATGAGCTTGTTCGTGACTTTCTGTGCAGCTTATTACTTCAATCCTAAGTACCACTACAAGAATGGACTTGGTACAAATGGTGACCTTCTCTCAGCCGTACAGATTGTGGTGGAGAAGCTCGTCAAGATGAATGAGGTACTAATATCCTCAATTTCTACCTATATTTTGACTTTTGAGTCACAAGATATTTGGGTTGAACCTATTTGTGCGTTGTGCAGGTTAAGTATTACCGAGATGCATTGGGTTCCTTTGGTCGTATTACTGCGGTCAACGGTCGTGGCAATACTCTTCCTGGTAGGGACGGAGGCAAATAAACCCATTACTTGTGTTGATTTTGTGTACATTTATTTGTACTTATGATTTATGTCTTTTCCTTTTCTGCAGCCGAATGGTGGATGTTATACGGGATGGAAGCTCCCAACCTTCGAAGTGTGGCAGTGAAAGTGTTGTCTCAAACCGCATCTGCTGGCGGTTGTGAGAGGAACTGGAGCACGTTCAATTTGATACATTCGAAGAGAAGGAACCGGTTGGGAGAAAAGAAGCTCAATGACCTTGTCTTCGTGCATTACAACTTGAGGCTGAAATTGAAGCATGCAACGGAGGGACATGACAAAGATGACTATACGGACCCTATTGACCTTGCATACGTTTTCAAGATGCACGATGACGATGCTGATGAGGACGTTCTCCAGAGGTGGATGGATTCCAATGGTGCCCCAGTTCTCGATCAGCCAGGTGGAAGACCGAATGAGAACATCAGCCAGCAAATGGGAGTAGACGTTGGTGACTTTTTGGCCAGATCTGGGCGGATTACAGACCCTGTTGGAGGGTTGGAGGGCGAGATTGATGCAGCTGTTGATGAAATTCTCTCCAGTAGCTCCAAATCCAAGTCACAATCAAAGGATGACAGTGGAGATGATGATGACGATGTTGGTCGTGCTGGACCTGGTGGTGGTGGGGAGTCAAACTCAGGTGGGTCAGGAGGGAGTGGTCGTGGACCACAAGCTACCAGACTTGAGGAAGGCCTACAAGCAGGACGTGAGTATATGGAGAGACAACGGAACACACACGGACAATTTGTTCCAAGTCCGAGTCCAGGGCCTACGGATTACGAGTACGGTCGAGGCCAGCGTCCAACCGACAACTACATGGAAGATTTGACATCATCTGTAGGTTCTTTGAGCTTCATGGATATCGACAGCCCATATCGCGGAGGAGCACAAAGTCCTTTAGGCGGATATGGATCGTCGCACGATGAGAGATCATTTGGCGTCTTCCCGGAATACTTTCAAGCTCCTCCTCCAGGACCTCCTCCTCCTCCTCCTCAGTACGCACCTCCAGCATATTCATATGGTTACAGTGGATATGGGGGATACAGTAGCGGAGACAACTACCAAAGTAGCCAACCTGAGCAGAGCCAGGGCAGTTTCTTTGGGGGTGACAGCTACGGTTTCTTCCCTGACTACTACACGGCAGTTCCTCCTCCTCCTCTGCAGAGATCTTCTCCTACTCCGTCGTCGTCGTCCCGAGGATCTCAGGGCAGTAGTTCGCAGCAGCCTCGTCGGGCCACTCGTGATACCGGATCCAGTGCTGCTTATCCTCGACTCGGGATGCTCATAGGCATCGATGACCACCAGTACAGGCAGTATGTCATGGATTACAAGGCCATGTACTCGTACATGACATGGGAGAACTACTGCGAGTTTATAGAATCTGCGATGCGCTATGAGAGACAGCAAGGAAGGGGGGGCATTCAGATCCACCACGAAACTCATGGTTCTGAACAAAACATGTCACCAGGGCAGGTACTATATTTTAATCTTTACTCTCTTTTATTGTATTTATCAGAAATATGCATGTTCTTAATAATTTTAACTTGTTGTAAGTTGTATTGTATTTGTAAGACTAGACTATTACTCTTTTTTATTATGTATTAACAATGTTACAACTTACAACCATGGTTTCAACTTTTATATATTAACTGTCTTATGAGATTTCGGTCGAGATAGGTTGTAATATAGGGGCGGAGATCCTCAATTGCAATGATATGGATAAAATATGGGTCATTTTGATCCCATATCGATCGAGACATGTTGCTTGGGTTCCAACAATATGTCCACCGATATGACCGATATGGCCGATATGACCGATATGTCTATATATAGGGTATAGATGACCAATATGTGTGAAATAAATGTGTATTTGTATGTTATTTACTGTTCTAATAACTTGGAATATCGAAATTTTCAATAAAATTGGAAAAAAATCGGGTTTTTTAGCCTTTTCCGACGTTTCCACCGAAATCGTCGAAATTTCCCGAAATTTCGGCGAAATTTCGGTATTGGACCTTACCGAAACGAGATCGAAATCGAAATTTCGAACCTTGGTTGGATGCGGCAGATCTCGAAGGAGAAGCTTACTCTTTACTCGAGAATTCCAGGATGCAAAATCATTGCCATAGCGTAATTCTCACTCACACACACATACAATCAATGCTCCCCTTAAACTAAACACATGATCATATACTGCACAATAGCTAATTTTTTCACAAGGTCAGTTTTCCAATTAAGTCAACTTTTCATTATTCCTCATTACATTTGTGCCACCAATTATTTAAAGTTGATATTTTCAAGATTTGAAAATACTAGTCTCAAACATATCTAACTTAATCTGAAATCCCCAAAATTGGCAAGAAAACATTATTAGCTAGATCATCCCAGTAAGACGAGGACATTTCTTGTTGAGATATCATTTGTATTGTCTCTTCATGTATTTTATAATCTTTCCATCTTCATTATGTAATTTGACCAATTTATAAGAGAATCTTAGGGCTTCATGAAAAAACAATTCATTATTTTCTCCCAATATGATATGAGTGCGATGGTCCTACACCGGAGTTCTTGAACCTCATGCCCTAACCCTACCCGCCGCCCTCTCTCATCCATCCACGCTGCAGCTGCTGTCCTCGTGCAACAACAGTAGCCGCTGCCACCACCCACGTGCAGTAGCAGTTGCTGCCACCGCCGTATGCAGACCTGCGGCATCCCTGCACCATTGTTGTTCTCGTGTGGGCCCATTGTGGCCCCTCACATCTCCTTGCACTGTATAGGGCCTCGGGTGGATTTATTTCCTCTCCAACGCCGAACTGCAGTCTGAAATTGTCTGATTTTGACATGAAAACATGATTTCAGACCTCTATATCACATTTTCTGGCCTTAATGCGGTTTGAAGATTGAAGATGATGGTTGTATGAGTCTACACGTACAACCAATCCTCTATGATCGTGTAGACATGCTCAGATTGGTCTTTCTCCCCAATTGAGTTTCGTTTTGTCCTTGTTTCTCATCATCTGAGAGAACAAGTGTGATGTTCTCTTTGTCTGGTGCCTTCAAGGGCCCGAATCCTATCGTCAAGATGGATGGGATCAACTATGAGTTGTGGTCCATGCAATTTATGACCCTTATGCAGTGCAATGACATGGAACGCATTTTGACAAAGCCGAGCCAATGGATAAGATAGGAGACCATGCTTTGTGGAACCAAGATGATGTGTACACGTATGTTTGGCCCTTTGGGACACCCACCACATAGATCGCCAATGGTATCGTGAATTGGCCCACCGCCAAAGTGATTTGGGATATTCTTGGATCCACGTATGCTCATGCAAAGAACGTGGCCAAGATTCTTCAGCTACAGTTTGTTATATACGCAACCAAGTAGAATGCCCGTCTTCTGCACATGTTCTACTCGTTGCTTCACAGAATGTTTGAGAAGCTTCATAGCTTCATGCCTGTTACCACTTCCACAGAGCAACAAGTGGCATATATGAACTCCACGATAGTTGGAGTTTTCTTGGCAGCCTTATATCCAATGTATGAGGCCACACACACACAACTCCTAGTAGACGCGACCATACATCCCATGAAGGAGGCTTACAGTCGCTTCAGAATGCTTCTTATCACACCTGTTGCCACCACACAAACCTTCTCCGTGATGGCTACCTCTCACGGCATGGGAGGTTCTACGCAGTTCAGAGGGCGTAGTTCTCGTGGCAGAGGTGGTAGATGTCAGCATGGCCCATGTACCTACTGTTGTTGTTCATGACACTCTGGGGACACATGCTATCAGAAGCTTGGGTACCCTGCATATGCTCACATAACATAGCAGATTGAGCCTTTAGACACTACAGCTTCTCAGACACATCCATGCCTTGATGGCATTATCTCTCGTATACGGGACATCATGACTCCGAAGTCCAACACTACCAAATACAGGATACACAGATACTGCAGCTGTAGCTAGAGCCTCTTCGAGCTCCTCATGTATCACATACGCTTTTACTAGCTGTAGCAATGCATATATGGCAGAATGGATCATGGACTCTGGTGCTTCTCACTATCTGTGTGGAGACAGAGCCCAGTTTCGGTTTTACAGGTCTATACCCCCATGGTAGATGGGCAGTCAATGAAAATGCGATTCACTTACCCATCACAGGACGTGGGAGGTGTATTTGATGCCATCGAATATTTTATACGCCCGATTTTCTGAGGAAATTGCTTTCTATTAGTTAGATTACAAAGGATTTGCATTGTCGTGGCATTCTTGACCCATCTTCTCTTGTTTTTCAGTTCATACTCATGAACATAGTGATTGGATGTGGCCGTAAGCAATAGGGGCTCTACAGACTGGTCCAGCCTCGTCATGCTGGTGTCTCTACTATTCCTACTCGGCCAGTCTTACCGTACCTATGGCATCTTCGTTTTGTCCTCCTTCCTCTGCGGAAGTTGTGTCATGTCCTCCCATAGGTCTCTACGTGATCTTCCTTCTAGTGCGAGGCTTGTCATCTTGGGAAGCATCGCCGTTCTCTGTTTTCATCTCGTCCGAGTCGGAGCACAGTTGTTTGAGGCTTTGAGCTCCTTCACTTAGATATTTGGGGTCCGAGTCGTGTCCTTGATTACCCGGGACATCGTTTTTATCTGGTTGCTGTAGATGATTATTCTAGACTTTTTTGGGTTTTCTTGTTAAAGAATAAGCATGGATCTGTCATTAAATCATTTATTCATGAGATAAAGATTATTTTTCTGCTACTCTTAATTATTTACATTCTGATAATGTCTTAGAGTTTTACAGTTTACAACTATATGAGTTTCTCAGACTCTTGGTATTGTACACTAAACCTTGTATGCCTATACATCTTAGCAGAACGGTGTTGCCGAGCATAAACATTGTCATCTACTTGATGTGACCACAACCCTTCTGATTCAGAGTCGTGCTCCTCACTCTTATTGACATGATGCGATTCTCACTGCCCGCTACTTAGTGAATCATATGTCATCTTCTGTTTTGGGAGAAAAGGTTCATTTCTCGATCGCGTTTCCCGAGAAGGATCTGTTCTCCCTTACACATTGTATATTTGAATTTGTGATCTCTGTTCATAATCTTTCGCCTGGTCATGACAAACTCTCCCCCAGAGCTGTCAAGTGTGTCTTCGTTGGCTACTCTCGTACCCAGAAAGGGTGCCGTTGCTTTGATCTGCTTCAGTGAAAATACTTTGTCAGTGCTATTGTTACATTCTTTGAGTCTATTATGTATTTCTCTCCTACAGGTGACAGACTGGCCCCATCTGACTATGATGAGGAGGTCTACATACCTCTAACTTCTATTGCTCTACCACCTCATGCACCTGCTTTACCACCTCCATCACCTACTTCACCACCACCATCACCGCCATCTCCACCGCCACCTTCAGTACCTACATCCGCATGTCTCGCTTTGTCCCCCCTGCTTACAGGTCTTCTCCATCATCCAGCACACCTTAGGTATGTAATAAGCATATTGTTTCTACTGATGGCACTACTGAGTTGTCTATGCAGTAGGACTCCTTACAAGATGAGCATGTGCACTCTTAATAGGGAAACTTATAGGTTCAAGAGATGGCAAGTGATCTCGATTTGCATATTGCTATGAGGAAGTAGAGATGTACTTGTGCTTCATATCCTCTTGCAACCCTAGCTTTTTTAAGCGGACTTTCAGAGGATTTCAGGAGATTTACCATGGCACTATTAGTTGTGGAGATACCACATGCATATCAGAAGGCCATCCAGGACAATTAGTAGCGTCTTGCCATGGTGGAGGAGATGGTCATACTACAGTCATGTGGCACTTGGAGCCTTGTTTTAGCTCTAATTGGCTCATCAGCTGTTGGGTGCAAGTGTGTGTTCACGGTTTAACACTGGGTAGATGGCAGTGTAGATTGCTATAAGGCGAGACTTATGGTACGTGGGTTCACCCAGATATATGGGGTGGACTTTCAGGATTCATTCTCTCCAGTGGCCAGACATTCTACTCCGTGTTTACTCTTATCAAGTGTAGCGACATGGGATTGAACCCTCTATCAGCTTGATGTGAAAAATGCATTTCTTTATGTAACCTATAGGAGGAGGTTTATATGCAGCAGCCACTGGGGTTCGCTGTTAAGGGGAAGTGTTAAAGGTTTGCAGGCTTCACAAGGCCATCTATGGCCTTAAGCAGAGTTTAAGAGCATGGTTCTAGAAGCTCTCAACATGGGTTTGTGAGATCGACTGCCGATCAACAGTCAAGGACCTTGGTAATTTACGCTATTTCCTTGGGCTGGAGTTTGTGAGGCACCAACAAGGTCTTGTGATGACCTAGAGGAAGTATGTTATAGATCTTCTCTTTGAGACATGCATTGCAGATTACAGGTCCGCAACTACTCCTATGGACCCGAGCATGAAGCTCAATAACGATGACACCAAGGAGGTCGATACGAGGAGTCACATGGAGCTTGTTGGGAAGCTTCTTTATGCGATTATTGACATACCAAATATATCCTTTGCAGTGAGCAAAGTGAGTCTGTTTATGAAGCAACCTAGACAAACACATATGGATGCAATCCATATGATTATGAGGTACCTGAAGGCCTCACCTAGCACTAGTTTTCTATTTAACAGAGGTACATCCCTTGCCATTACAGCTTGTGCAGATGCATATTATGCAGATTGTCCCAAAGACGTGAGGTCTGCCTTTGGCTTTGCAATGTTCGTAAGGAGTTCCTCGATGTCATGGAAGAGAAAGAAGTAGATAATGGTTGCCAGATCCAGTGCAGAATCGGAATATAGGGCCTTGACACATGCTACCACAAAAATTATGCGGGTCAGATATGTTCTTATCGACTTAACTGTTGAGGCGCCTCTTCCCATACACCTCCAATGCGACTACTGGGCTGCTCTTTTCTTTGCTAATAACTCAGCCTTGCATGAGAGGGCCAAGCATATCGAGGTAGACTGTCACTGCACTCAAGAGATGATACAAAAGGACATTATCTCCGCTACTCATGTTAGCTTTGGAGATCAAACCACATATGTACTTACCATGGCCCTAACAAGAGGGCCTTACCAGAGATGCTGTTCCAAGCTAAGCATAATCGATATCTACACTATAGCTTGAGGGGGAGTGTTGAGATATCATCTATATTTTATCTCTTTCATGTATTTTCTTTTCTTTCTATCTTCATTATGTAATTTACCCAATGGGTCTCTCCTTTATATAAGAGAACCATAAGACCTCATGAATAAGCAACTCATTATTTTTTCCCATCATTTCTTACTTATGGTTTTTAAGAAAACTAGGGCAAATTATAAAAAAGGCTTCAACTACACTTTAATTCCCAATTAAGGGTCTCATTTTTCAAATGCAAGATGAGGGGCCTGATCTTGTTAAATATGTCTTAAATACAAGCCCCATAAATTTTTTCGACCCTTTTATTACAACGTTAAATCTTGAAGTTGAACGTTCATGCCTTTTTTGTTACATTTGACAAATGAGATCCATAGTTGGGAATTGAAACATACTTGAGACCCTTTTTGGTAATTTACCCAAAAAAACTAGTTATTTATGTAAAAAATCAGTTACCAAAGTAGCAAAGTAATATTGTATTTTAGGAATATTGGCATATAAACCACCACTTTTGATTGCTAAGTAATATTGCATCTTGTGACACTAATATCATATTCTTAATCTGCAATATATTTAGTTCTCCAAAAAAAGCTAATTAGTTTTTCATTAAAAGAATATTGCAGGATTTCTAGGAAAACATTACATGTCGCAACTTGAGACATCATTTGTATCGTGTATTCATAATTTTGATTTCTTTTTGAACTTTAAACATGTTGATATCATATTGACAATTCAATTAAAATTCAAATTCATATAAAGTATAATTTTATTGTTTTTGTTTTTTTTGATTTTATGTTCGATGTAGAGTTTTTAGTTTCTTTTTGGAATATTAACACCGTGACAATATTTGAAATTTTTATAGTTACACCTAAGTCGCTATAACTTTACTAACTCGTACACCATGAAAATTTGATTTAACTTCCATCCAATTTGTTGAGTTATTTTACTTATATGGGTAAACAGATCTTTGGATACGAGATTGTTTACCCATCTTTCTATATATATATATATATATTGTACTCATTCCTTTCATTTATCGTAGTGAAGTGAGCCCTAATATCTAGTGAGGGAGATTAGGGATTGTGAGCCCTCATGTTTTTTTACCTCTCTGTAGGGTTTTCTACATAAATCCTCGTCTCCATCTTTGTGGGTGCTTTGCGTGTTTGATTCTAACAAGTTATCAGAGTCTTGTTGAGATATTCGTTTAGGAGCCTACAATGTAGATGCTGATAAGCTGGAGTTAGGTTTTCACCTAAATTTAAAGCTCTTGCCGTGGAAAAATCCATGCTCGTCAAAACTAAAGTCTGAAGCCATTTGTTTGGTGGTTTTTGCGAGGGACATGTCCTCCTCCTAGTGCCGTAGTTTCATCTCTAAAGGTATGGGAATCCCCTTGTATGTTTTTGTTGGTGCTGTGTAGGGTGGAGCATGGGTCGGGTCCAACCTAGCCTAGTACATGCCCATCTATGGAATCAGGTCCACAGGTCGGGCCCATGCCTGCTAATTTCTCAACAACCAGACCCAAGCTCGAGCCCTACCTGACTCATGATGGGTCGGGCTTGGGTCGGGCTGACCCATGATTCCCACAGAAGAGGGGTTGTGCTACTGTCACATGTGTCGTTGGAGGGGAGGGGATTGTTAGACTGGGAGTAGAGCACAATGGCGGTGGCCTGCGTTGGGTGGAGAGGGACTCAGGGAGGGAGGGGGAGGGAGGAGCTGGTGCAGTGGCAGTGACTGATGTTGGTGGGGACGGAGGGCGGATGTGACACAATGGTGGTAGCGGGCGTTGGATTGGGACAGAGGGAGGGAGAGGGAGGAGGTGGCACGGTGGCGGTGGCGGGCGTTGGATGGAGATGAAGGGAGGAAGAGGGAGGTGGTGTCTCGGTGGCGACGACTGCATTTCATTATGAGGGAGGGAGAACCATAGGAGGTGGCATGGCCGTTCGATGGTCCATCAGTGGAGGAGGGGATCTTGGGGAGGGATTGAGGGAGGGGGTTGCCCGAGCGGTTGAGCCTTTTGCGACGACCTTCGTTGGGTACCCATGGGAGGGAGGGAGGCATCAACGAGTTGGGCGGGTTGGGAATTTGGAAAGGGGCGTAGGTTGGGGACTAGGGCTAGGGTTTTGGAATTAGGGGGTTGAGTTGGGCCGGACAGGTGGGTCGGGCCTGGGTTTGGGTTGGGTTGATTTTGGGCCTGGGTTCAGGTCGGGCCGATTTTGGGCCAGAATCCGGGCCAACCCATGGGCTTCGGGTTTGGGCTCTTGCAAACCTGAGCCCGACCCGATTTGGTAAATGGGATAAAGTGGAGGCCCAGGTCCACTCGTATCGATAGTGGACTTAGGCTTGTGTCAGGCTTGAGCAGGTCAGGTAACGGGCTGGGTCGGGCCGGCCATGGCCCATGCTCTACTCTTGTGCTGTGTTCTGCGAGGGACTTTGTCTCCCATAGTTGTTGCTGTGTTATGGACAACAATCGTACAAAGTTTTTTCCCATAAACAAAGAGGGATGATGTTATGTTCTAGACAACACCTAGTAAAGGGAGTTTATAAGGAGCGAGGGTTGTGATTTTTCTTGCTTTATCGAACATTGTTGTTGCCTCTATTGCCTGGGATAGTTGCTAGGATTTGGGGGTGAAGTTCCTAATGTGCTATCGGGTTGTGAGTTGCTTTTTTTCCTTCTCTTCATTCTATTTGTTGATCTTTTTGGTTAACTCTTGGTTGAATTAAGGTCTATGTGCTGGAATTGCTGTTCATATTGAACTCAAGGTGTTTGAATGAATGCATGCGAAAGATGGTCAAAGTCTAAAGGGTACAAATTTGCTGGTAAATGACATTATAATGCTTGGAGCATCTAGAGATTTTGACTCGACAAAGGATACCATCATCTAGTTACAGTCCATCTTGAAGGAATCATTTATAAAAGGACATGTCTTTTTGCAGTCGAGAGACAGTGGTTCAACTTTTAATAATATGAGAATTGGCAATGCTTGCTTCACCAAATCTGAGTTGATTATCAACAATGGTGCATCCGGTCACATGACATGTGATCCTAGAATGTTTCACGATTATATGTTATTGTCTGAGCGAGAGAAAATTACAATTGCAGACATGTCTCCTATTATGGTTGCTGGAAAATGAACAAATTTTGTTGTCTATCGTTTCCTCCTTACCGACACATTTCACATCCTTGATTTCCTAAAGAATCTTTTGTCAGTCGATAAGATTACTAAAGAATTGCATGCAAGCTGATTTTTGATCACAAGTCGTGTGTTCTAGAAGACTTACATACATGCAAGAACATTGGAATTAGATTAGTTGAGGATGGTTTATATCGTCTTCCAGCTCGAGTGGGTCAAGCTCTTACCTCTGTGATGAAAGCTTGGCTTAAAAAGAACTCCACATTAGTACGAAAAATGGCAATGAACATCTTGGTCATATTAATGTTTCTTCTTTACATAAGCTGATAACTGAGATTTTTTCTGGATTGTTTGAGGATGATTTGCAATGTGAGGTTTGCTAATTTGTAAAGCAAACACACACTACAATTTCTAAATCTTTCGGTAAATCTATCTATGCATTCAAGGTAGTATATTCTGATGTTTGGGGTCCGTCAAGTGTGAAGAGCATGTGTGATCATATGTACTATATCACATTCATTGACGACTTTTCACAAAGTACTTATATGTACCTTTTAAAACATATAAGTGAAGTTCCTGCCGTTGTAAAGAACTTTATAAATATGAATAACACTCAATATGCAGAGTAAGAATGTTCTAGATTGATAATGCCAAGGAGTACATGGAAAGATTGCTATGTGCTTTTCTTGATGAGAAGGGAATCATTCACGAAATATCATGCAGTTACATATAACAACAGAACATGATCGCGGAAAGGAAGAATCATCATTTATTGAATGCCACCAAAACAATCCTGCTCTAGCGAAATGTGCCAGAGGTGTCTTTGGTGAGAAGTTGTCTTGACTGTTGCTTATATGATCAATAGGACACCTTCTGTCGTGATTGGGAGGAGAACTCCTTTCTCTGTCATCCATCCGTATACCTCTCCTTTCAGTTTGGACCCACATGTTTTTGGATGAGTCTGCTTTCTTTATAACTCTGTACAAGGTTGACGAAAGTTGGATCCAAGGACCACAAAATGCATCTTTCTTGGCTATTCTGGAGCACAAAAAGGATACAAATGTTTTAACCTTGTGGCACACCATCTTTTCACGTGAGTGAGGACGTCACTTTCTTTGAAAGTGAGTCCTACTTCTCTAAGAACTTTCCTTAAGGGGAGTCTGTGAGTACAGATATTGAGAAAAATGAGATTGTTATTTACTTTCTTGGTGACATACATGAGACTATCTATATGCGGGAGGGTTGTGAACAAGATAGAGAAAAGACAGTAGGGACAGAGGCAGATTTGGACTGACTTATAGCAGACGAAAGGAATCAGATAAAGTGGTGGAGATTATAGAATAGATGACACCAAACCATGATGCTAACCTTTTCTCAGGCCATGATGTCAACCTTTCCTCAAGTGATCTATGACTTGAAAACTCTGTAAGTATTCATGTCCCTCGTGATATGCATATTGATAATGCCAACACCTTACCAGATGGTTGTCCCATTGCTACGAGAGGCTATTAGAACTGTTCAAGCCTCTACTCGTTATCCAATGGAAGACTTTTTTGCTTACACCAAGATGAGATTGAGATATAAATGCTTTATTACCTCTTGATGCTCATCATATATAAATGGCAAAGCCTTCTCCAACTATAAGTAGGAACAGTTACATGGATTCTTGCTCAAATCTATGTTGAAAGATTTGATTATTTTTTACGTTGGCTATCGACTACCTAATGCAACCCCCATAAAAGGGATTTGAACCATGGTCTTTTGGGTAGTAGGCACACTGCACTAACACCAAACCATTTAAGTGGGTCCAAAAAATATTGATGAGGCAAAAAAGGATCCGAAATGAGTCAATGGTATGAAGGAAGAAATGGATGCCTTGGTTAAAAATATTACTTGCGATATTGCTGATCTAAATGTGTCTACACGATCAAATATGATGCTGACGGGAATACTGATGGATTCAAAGCCTGCCTTGTGGTTAGAGGATCCTGTTAGATATATAGGATTGACTTACCTTGAGACCTTTGATCTTGTTACTAAGATGAATACAATCAAAGTTCTTATTTGCCTAACAACTCACTTTTCTTGGAAAATGTATCAGTTAGATGTGAATATTGCTTTCTTGAATGGCGATCTTAAAGAAGTATATATGAAAACACTGGATGGATTCGAGAAGGACGACAAGTGTTGCAAACTAAAAAGGTCTTTATATGGATTAAAGCAGTCATCAAGAGTTTGGTATGAATGTCTCCGTGTGGTCATGATTAGGAATGGAGATACCCAAGTGAATGGTGATAATACTATGTTTATAAGGAGGACTAACGAAAAAAGATCTATTCTTTTGGTGTATGTGGATGACATGATCCTTACAGGTGGTGACAAAGGAGAACTCTCCAAGATAAAGAAAACACTTGCAACCGAATTTGAATTGAGGAACTTGGGGAGTTTAAAGTACTTCCTAGGTATTGATATTGTGCGATGTCCTGGATGTATGTATCTAAGTCAATGGCCATGCACCATGGACTTATTGAAGGACTATGGCATGTTGGGATGCAAACCTACTAGTAATCCTATTGATGCAAATCATAAATTGAATAAGGAGGATGGTGAGATTCCTGATGATGCAGGAAAGGGAAGGTATTAAAGATCGGTGGGAATATGGATTTGTCTTACCTCTACTAGACTGGATATTACATACACGCTGTAATTGTGGTGAATCAATTCATGCATGATCCTACCATCTCTTAGGTTAATGCATTAAATAGAATTTTATGCTACATAAAAGGATCACCGGGAAAAGGTTTTATGCCCAAGAAAAATCTTGAGGTCGCAATTGAAGGATACACTGATGCTGATTGGGCTGGCTCTGATGATGACAGAAGATCCACCTCGGCTTATGCGGTACATCTTTGTCGAAATTTGGTTATTTGGAGAAGTAAGAAACATCATGTGGTTTTAAGATCAAGTGTTGAAGCTGAGCAAGGCCCTAAATGTCGATTTCGGTCAACATTTTGGTGACTGACCAAAACGGCATTTCGATCGAATTTCTCCCGAAATTTCGGTCATTTTTTGTACTTGGGCCCCCATATTTCGGTCATTTCGATCGAATTTTGATTTCGATATGATATCGATATTCGACTGAAATTCGACCGAATTTTACTGAAATTTGAGGCCATGAAGCTAAGTTTCACGCTCTTGCAAATGGTGTTACAGAAATTCCATAGTTAAAAGAGAACCAAATTTTATGTGTCAATGAAGATGTTTTGTGACAATAAGGTTGCAATAAACTTGGCCAATCATCTTGTAATGCATGACAAAACAAAGTATTTGGAGATTGATAGAGACTTCATCCATGAGAAGATTGATGCTGGATTGTCATGTCTCCCAAAGTCTACCAATTAGGTTGCCGATCTCTTCACAAAGAGGCTGTCTCCAATAGAATTTGAGTTGAATGTAGGTAAGTTGGGCATGATGGACATGTATGCCCAACTTGAGGGGGGTGTTGAGTTATTGTGCTTGTATGGGTAAAAAGGATCTTTGTATGAGGGACCATTTACCCATCTCTCTATCTCTCTCTCTCTCTCTATATATATATATATATATTGTACTCATCCCTCTCATTGGAATTTATCTTTGTGAAGATAGCCCTAATCTCCAGTGAGAGAGATTATGGATTGTAAGCCCCCGTGGTTTTTCACTCTTTATAGAGTTTTCGGCGTAAATCCTTGTCTCCATCTTTGTGTGTGCTTTGCGTGTTTGATTCTAAAACAAATCAAAGCTAACTTTAATGGACTCCATTAAAAAACTCCTATATTATCTTACAATAGGGATGGGCATGGGCCGGGCCCTAAAGGGCCCATGCCCAAGCCCGTCTAAAAAATTCGGGCTTTGGGCCGGGCCTCGGCCCGCAAATTTTTTGGTGGTCCGGCCCAAGCCTAGGCCCGGCCCATCCTCAATTGTGGCAGGCTTCTCTTTTATTGCTCTTGTTTGTGATGTGCATTTTCTGGTTATTCCTATTCATGCAATAGATAAATCCTCGGTTATTCATCAATTGAAGCTCCTCCAAAACATCGTCTAGCAATACAAACACATGAAATGGAGAGTCCAATCGGGCTAAAAGAGGGAAGGTGGGACGCGAATGGTCTATGTAAGGCCTGAGCTTAAGACCCGTGCATAATTTTGGGATGGATATTGGGCTACATATCGGGCCACCATTCGGGTCTTATGTCGGGCCCCCAAATGGGCCGGGCCTTGGGCCGGGTCGGGTTGGGCCGAGCCAAGCCCGAGCCCGGCCCAAAGAAATTTTGGGCCGAAAATTTAGGCCCAGGCCCGACCCAATGTTCTTTTGGGCTTGGGCTGGGCCGAGCTTTTTGGGCCGGGCTGGGCCGGCCCAGCCCAATGCCCATCCCTAGTTGCACTTACAATATATAAAATTTTCAAATAGCTAGTGCTTGATCATCATTTTTCGTTTTGGTCAATTTATTCATCTGGAGCTGATTATGACCACTTCACAGCAGACACCGTGCACCATATATTCTAGATGTGAGTTATTCACTTTTGTATATAGTAGAATTAGATCTATTTTATATATTATTCATTTACACCATTTTAATGCTTGTCAGCGATTTCTTCAACATCAATAGTTTAGAAATCCTTTTTCCAAAACAATCTGGGACTTCATCAGCATGTTCTTTTTCAATCTTGGCGGACCGACTTCGGGATTGGCTATGGAAACTATGCTTGTTCTTGGGGTGGGACAGAGAGATGGGAGTTGACCATGGGAAGGGGATAATGAATATGTTGGGGAGGAAATGGAGGGATGATGGTTTAGAGTTCATGCCTAAGCATTTATTGCAGCCGGTTGGTCATGAACTCGGCGCTAATGATAATGCACTTGTTGAGAGGTGTATCTTGTGTCCAAAATATGCAATATATGAGGCATTATGTTTTTATCTTGCGAAACATTATGAAAACATTATTTAAAAATATCATTGATTTTTTGGCAATTTAATAAAAATATAGTCCCGAAGTATTGAGTGCATTGGCTTTTCTTATTTTGTTTAACAATCATTATGATGGATCTTTTTTTGCATACTATCATGGGAGTGATTGGATAATGCAGGCAATCAAACACTTGAAGTTTAACACCGTTTCTGTTCCACCACAATATGAGGATGCATTCAGGAAGGCGGTGTGGACTTTCCTGCATCAAAGAGTTTATGACCCCTGCACTGAAGATGCTGTACACTTGTCCGACGTTCCTGAGGAACTGAGCACTGATTGTGATTTTCTAGGGCCATATCCTTGATATTACTGTGATCTTTATTTCATGTAGGGATACTATTTGCTGCAATTGATATGTATCACATTCCTTAATTCTTCTTACATGGTTACCCCAAGATATTGCTAAAGGGATTGCTAAAGGAGACATAGATCCCATCACCAAAATGCCCTTCCAGGTAACACGTAATTGCCATGTTTGAATTTGCAGCCAGAAACAGCAATGTAACCTTAACTTGTGTAGGGGAATGGAATAAATCAAAAATCACAAAAGAGAGTAATGTAGCTCGAAAACTTGCATAACCTAATCCATCTAATGGTATGTTTATCAAGGAAAAAAGACATTCATTGATAATGTGTACGCACAAAAGTTTCCTAATTAATTCACAAATTTTACAAGTGCAGGGTTACCTCAAGAGGTAGTCTATAATACAATTATGTGGACGTCGAACGTAGGATCATTACTAACTAGCCACAATGACCAAACCCTGACAATAGCCAGTGATTGATTGTAATCCGAGCCATACCCATTCGTACCATTAAAATACAAAAGTTTGTAGAACACCGAATATTTTCATAGGGTATGGCTAACTCATTCCACGCCTCATTGGACCTCCCATAATCAAAGAAGAGATGATAAACTTCCAAAGTTCCAAGCATGAAGCGAAGCCAGCGCATGTGGCGTTTCCCCCTTAAAACAAACGAGCATATATAGCCCCAATGAACAGTCTCCCTCGTCACAGTAGCCAAAGTAAAACCTTCACACGAGTCAATGCTTTCTAGGCCTACATCCACTTGAAGTCTCTTGTGCACCCTCTGGGTCAAAGTGGCCTCTCCGCACAAAGTCTTATAGGCTTTCTTGTTGGAGAAGTTGCGGTTGTACCACACCTAATGGTCGGGCCTCTTCAAAGGCTTACCGTAGTCTGTCTGCTCGCCCATCATAACGAAAAAAAATCTTCTATTCTTTATTCCAAAATATTCAATCTAAAAATCATGATGAAGGATAGTTGAGGAAACCGTTGGCATGCCGTGCCATCTTCTGTCCCTTCATTATACCAAAATCAAACTCCATTATCTCCACCCAAAATCAATCGCACGTAGGGCACACATTCATGTTCCTCTTCTTTTGTTATGCACACATTACTGTTCCTCTTCTTTCATTACGAGGCTCGTTAACTTGGAATAAGATGAGTTCATTTCCAAGTTGGCCGAGTTGAGTATTTAAATTTATTTGGAGTTAAGTTTATTATTGGAATTACATCATTTTGATGTATGGGGATCAAGTTGTATTACAAATTACCATGGTCATATGTTTTATCTTGTCGATGTTGATGACTCTACTTGTATGTCTTGGGTTTTCTTGTTGAAATCGAAAGCTGAAGTAGGCAATGCGTTTAAGAGTTTTCAGGTTGAACTGATTAATGTTATTGGTTTCCACGTGAAGTTTGTTATTACTGATAATGCTATTGATTTTTGTGGCTAAATGTTGCATTCCATTTTACTGAGAATGGCATTGTTCATGAGAAATTTATCCCTGCACCTCTCTACAAAATGTCATTGCAGAGAGGAAACATCATCACTACACCTCAATTGTCCATAACAACACTCCATTATTTTCGATAGATTTCATCCTTACTACCTCTATCTTACATAATGCATGCCTTCCACCATTTGGAGGAGAACATTCCCTATTTATTGTTCTTTCTTGATAAAAGAATCTGAGCCGAAGACTCTGGATGTTCTTTCTTCATATTCTATATACTGAAAGAGACAAGTTTTTACCTTGGCCTATGTTAGAATAGAGAATGCAAAAGCGAATGATAAACAGAGTATAATCAAGAAATATAAACATGGAACAAAGATTTTTACGTGAAACCCTACTCCTTGAGGAGCGGGAAAACCACGGAAGAAGCCCTCAAAGGGGCGGATATTCTATTGAACTTTCTCATATGAATACCATGGTTGCGGGGGTCTATATATAGCCCCCACTGAGTCTCCACATCTCCAAACTGGTAGATGTGGGACTAAAGAGTGGATGGGGTAAATGGATCCTGGAGGTATCCATTTACCCATCTACAATATAATAGGTGCCCAACCAAATACTCCAATACTCCCCCTCAAGCTGGAGCATGCAATGCTCAGCTTGGACAAATAGAAAGAAACTCAACTCACAATACATGACACTACAAACAATATCAACTCAACACGCACAACTGTCAACTGCTGTCAAGGACATTGCTTCTCATGACGTGCATGTGAGGAGGACGGACAGGCTGGAGTGAGTCAAATTAAGGACTCAGCATCTGACTATTGAGTCTGAATCTGCGTCTGAAGTCTCCTCGTCGGAGAACTGGGTCTCTCCTATCTGGCTCAGAGAATGGTACTATACATGAAAAGCCTTTTGCCCACATGGCATAGGGAACGATCCTCTACTCTGGAGTCTCTATGGCTCACATGAAAACTCTGGCAGGCAAAACAAGAAGAATGATGGGGACCACGACAAAAGGTAGCAACCATAAGTGATGCAAATGGGATTAATTGATGCAACCTACTTAAAGAACAACTAAGGAAATTGATGCAAAAATGGATTAATTGATGCAACCTGCTTAAAGAGCAACTAGGGCAATAGTTCTAAAGGTGTGGACTTAATGGATCTGACGACGGTGCCTACAAAATGAAGTGCTTACGCGAAATCAGCAATAAAAAGATGACAATCAAACGACTATAGCACCGATTTCTCCAAAGTTTAGGGCAACACGAGTAGTTACCGAGCAAGGGAAATAAATAACGAGGCTTACGGCACGGAATCTCAATAAATCACCAAACCAACTAACAATATAACAGGCCACAAACTAATATTATGCAGTGGAAATTAGAGGGTGGAAATTGTCACTCATACCACAACCGACTAGGGAGTCGTTGTCGCGCTTCAGATCTGATCCAACAAAGTCGGCGGCCGAATCTGGGATATTCCGAGCGGCTTCGGGCGCAGGTGATGGTGGTTCTCACGGCAGCGGCAGCAACGGTTGACCAGGCAAGAGGGAGGGCTGGCTGTTGGTACTGGAGTCGGTCGGGGGCGGCTGGGTGGGTCGTGGGAAGGAACTGGGCAACACCTGCGGGAGGGGCGGGGTTTGTCCTCGCGCTGGAGAGGATTGGTGGTCGCGTGAAGGCGGGCGGAGAGGGGACGAGGGCGGGACGCGAGGGCGAGGGAGGGCCTCGCGGAGGTGGCGGCGACGAGGACCGGCGAGTCGCTGGGTACCCGTGGGGGGGGGGCGATCACGGCGGCGCGGGGGAGGGTGAACTCGGTGGGAAGGAGGGCGGGGAGGCGTAGGCTGGTGCGGGGGAGGAGGAAGGTTGGGAGAGCGGCGGGGGGAAGCGGAAGTTGGGGAAGGCGGCGTGCGGGAGAGGGAGAGGGAGAGAGGGGAGGCGGCGGCAGGGAAAGGCAGTAGGGTTACGAGGGGGGGGGGAGAAAGAATCGGGGAGGGGGAGAGAGAATGCGGGACCGAGAGAGAGAGAGAGAGATGTAGAGAGAGAGAGAGATAAGTGAGGAAATAATCTCTATTCAACTTGATTTCAAAACCTAATACAAAGGGAGCCCTTTATAGAGGCTACTCCCCTCAAAAGAAGCAACAAATCCCTCAAATTAGGGAGAGAAGAAATCAAAGGAAAAATATTAAAAGAGGCCTTTTATAATGAGCCTTTTACGTGGGAATGAAATAAAATCAAATAAATAAAACAAATGCTAAATAGAATAATTAACACAAATGTTCATAAAATGGCTATCATGCTGCATCAACTCCCCCCTGCTGAAAAGAATCTCGCTCCGTCGAGATGGCATCGTGGAAATTTTGAAGTATATCGGGGCGGAGTTGTTGGAGTTCATCCTCGTCAATCCAGGTGCAATCGGTAAAAGGTCGTCCCTTCCATTTGACTAGATATCGTCGGAAGAGACCACGTCTAGTCGTCATGTCTCGGATGTCTGCAATATCTTCAATCTGATCAGCATCGGATGCGGCTGGCGGTTGGCGCATTTCATCATTGGCAGGAACTGCTACTGGGGTGTCATCGGTCTGTTCATCTCCATGATATAAGAAGAGATCTGATACATTGAAGACCGGTGATGTCTGAACGTCGGGCGGCAGGTCGAGTAAATATGCATTGGGTCCAATCCTTTTGAGGACTCGAAATGGACCAATTTTCCGTTCACTCAATTTTTGGTGGACTCTCAAAGGAAACCTCTCTTTTTTAAGGTGGACCATCACTAATTCTCCAACTCTGAACTCGCTCTCTCTTCGGTGTAGGTTGGCTTGGGCTTGGTATTTCTGGGTCATGGATTGGAGTTTGGCTCGGATCTCAGTATGGATGTGGGTTAGATGTTCGACCAGATCCTCAGCAGCTGCACTACTTCTCCCTTGCATGGTTGTGGCTTTTAGGTCAAGAAATTGGGTAAGTGGAAAACCGTACACACTCTCAAAGGGCGATTTTCCGGTGGACCTATTAGTGGAACTGTTATATGCGAATTCAGCTTGGGGAAGAATTAGATCCTATTTGGACGGAGAGTCCCCTGCAAGACATCGCAACAAATTTCCTAATGACCTGTTAACTACTTCATTTTGCCCATCTGTTTGTGGATGATAAGCGGTGCTATATTGCAGACGAGTACCAAGACGAGACCAAAGCGTGCGCCAAAAGTGACTCAAAAACCGGGTATCACGGTCTGAAGTAAAAGAACGAGGGACACCATGCAAACGGACGGCATCACGAAAAAACAAATCAGCGACATGAGATGCATCTGAGGTTTTCCTACATGCAATGAAATGTGCCATTTTAGAGAATCGATCCACAACCACAAAAATAGAGTCAACTTTTCGCACAGTGAGGGGTAACCCTAGCACAAAATCCATGGTGATGTCTTCCCAGGGTCGCAGAGGAATCGGTAGGGGTGTGTATAGTCCAGTGTTCTGCCGGTGGCCTTTGAATCTTTGACAGGTTTGGCATCTCTGTACGAATTTTGTTACATCCTTTCGCAACTGCGGCCAATAAAAGCGTTCTTAGAGAAGGATCAAGGTTTTATCTCGTCCAAAATGTCCAGCTAAGCCTCCCTTGTGTAATTCTGAAATTAAGTTCTCTCGAAGGGACGTGGCAAGGATGCACAATTGGTGGCCTTTGAATAGGTAACCTTCATGAAGAACAAAAGTGGATGTTGGGTCCTGCCCAGTACCAACACAGTCGGCATGAATTTGACCGAAGTCAGGATCAGTGGGGTAGAGGTCTTTGAGAGTTTCAAATCCTGTCGTACTGACGGTCATCGTGGTCAGGGCATGTGCTCGCCGGCTCAAAGCGTCGGCCACGCGGTTCAGGGTTCCTGCCTTGTGTTTGAGATGAAAGGTGTATTCTTGGAGGAAATTAACCCATTTGGCATGACGCTTGTTCAGAGTTTTCTGGGAGTTCAAATATCTAAGGGCCTCATGATCAGAGTTAAGGATAAATTCACGTTGGATCAGGTAATGTCTCCAATGCTTGAGAGCTTGGACCACGGCATAAAATTCAACATCATAAGTGGAGTACCGTGATCTGGCATCGTTCAATTTCTCGCTGTAGAAGGCGACAGGTCGTCCTTCTTGACTGAGGACAGCGCCAATCCCAACATGTGAGGCGTCGCAATCGACCACGAAAATCTTGGTGAAGTCGGGGAGAGCCAAAACTGGAGCATGCGTCAATTGATGTTTTAGATTTTGAAAGCTCGTCTCTGCTTCAAGAGTCCAGGCGGGTGCGCCTTTCCGTGTGCATTCTACCAACGGTGCTGCACAAGTGCTGAAGTTCCGAATGAAACGTCGGTAGAAAGAAGCTAACCCTAGAAAGCTGCGAATTTCGGTGAGGGTTTTGGGTACGGGCCAGCTCTGAATGGCCTGGATTTTGGAGGGGTCGACCTTGAGTCCATCAGCGGTGACAATGTATCCTAGGAAGAGGACCGTGTCGGACATGAAGGAGCATTTCTTGAGGTGGACGTACAGTTTTTGGTCTCTCAGGGTTTCCAGGACTTGTCGTAAGTGAGACAGATGGTCTTCTTTGGTCAAACTGTAGATCAGGATATCATCGAAGTACACGACCACAAACTTGCCAATAAAGGGTCGCAAAACATGATTCATTGTCCGCATGAAGGTGCTTGGGGTATTAGACAAGCCGAAGGGCATGACCGTCCATTCATACAGACCCTCTTTGGTTTTAAAAGCTGTCTTCCATTCGTCTCCAGGTCGGAGGCGAATCTGATGGTAACCGCTGCGGAGATCCATTTTGGAGAACAGTTTGGCACCTGATAGCATATCAAGCATATCATCAAGGCGTGGAATGGGAAAACGATATTTAATCGTTATCTTGTTGATAGCTCGACTGTCCACGCATATTCTCCATGTGCCGTCTTTCTTTGGGGTAAGCAGAGCAGGAACCGCCACGGGGCTCATACTCTGTCGAACATACCCACGTCGCAGCAGTTCAGTAACCTGCCGATTCATCTCTTCATGCTCGCTTGGGCTCATTCGGTAATGGGGTAAGTGAGGGAGGCTGGCTCCAGGGACTAGATCAATGTGATGTTGAATGTCTCGCAACGGGGGTAGTCCTTCAGGCAACTCTTCAGGCATGATGTCCGCGAACTCTTTAATGATGGGCTTTATCTCAGGCGGGACTTCAGGTGGAGTTGTCTCTTGGTTGTCCACTTCACGTCCCACTAATGCATAGATGGTGGAGCTCTCTTGAATTTCACGTTGGAATGTTTGGGCTTCTATCAACAACACAGAGCCCGTTGTCGCAGTCTTTGCAGGTGGGGTTTTGTTACAAGTTTGGTTGGTCGCAGCTCGAAGTGTAGCCACTTGGCGAGGGCTAAGGGCTTCACGTTGCGGTCTGAGGGTTACACGCACCTTGTCTATGAGAAAGGTGTACGTGTTCGGTTTTCCTCGGTGTTCGGTGTCTCGATCGAATTGCCACGGTCTCCCTAGAAGTATGTGACAGACATCCATAGGGGCTACATGGCACCACACCTCGTCCTTATATGTGGGACCAATGGAGAAGCTAACGAGGCTTTGACGGTGGATCGGGATTTGGGTACCACCTCGAAACCATGCCACGCTGTACGGTTTCTCGAGTGGTTGCGTTGGTAGACCCAACTTATCTACCATTTCTTGGGAAACAAAGTTTTCAACGCTTCCTCCGTCAATGATTAGCAAACAGCGTCGTCCTCCTGAGGTGCAGGTGGTTCGGAAGATGCTGCGTCGCAGCCAGCTATCAGCATCGTGGACAGCGGGGGTGAGCAGAATGTTTGTGGGTGCGCTGTCGGGAGCGATAAAGTTTTCGTGTTCAATCACCAGGAACGGGCCGGAGTCGTCTCCATCCACTCCTAGAGGTTCATAGTCATCGGTTCCCATGGTGTCAGTGGTCAACGCAGTCGGATTTTCTTCAGGGGATTCTTGTTGGTCAGGGTCGGGATATTCATGGTCGTCGGTGGTGCATAGATGGACGGGTCTAGCCTTAGGGTTTGGGCACTCGGCGGCACGATGGCCCTTTTGATAGCATCGGAAGCAAGTATCAGGTCCTACACTAGGTCGGCTTCCCAAGATGCCTTGGCTGGGGTTTCCAGTAGGTGGTCGGGCGACGGCAGGAGTTGTTGGTTTGGCTTGGTTTTTACCCGCAATGACAGATGAGGAACCCATGGGTTTGGAGTAGGACGTCGTGGTACTGGTACGAGGAGCAGAGTTCACAGAAAAAGGCATCTTCCTCGTCTGGGCTTTAGCAAGTTTGATCTCAGCTCGTTCAGCCTGCTTGTAGGCTTCGTCGACATCGCGGCAATTGTGGAGGTATAGTTCATCCTGGATGACTTGGCGGAGGCCTTGCATGTAGCGGGTGACCTCCTGAATAGAAGTCTCCTGCAAGCGGCTGCGATGGACTAGGGATTGGAACCCTTCGGTGTATTCTCTCACACTCATGGTGCCTTGTCTCCATGATTGCAGTCGTGCGTATAGATCTCGTTTGTAATCTTCCGGCACGAATTTGGTTTTTAGTTTGGCTTTCATCTTGCTCCAACTGCGGATCTTACTCTTCCCTTTTCGTTTGCGTTCAGATTGCAAACGGTCCCACCATAGCAGCGCATGTCCCTTTAATTTTATAGTGACGAATTGGACCTTACGTTCGCTAGGCATGGACTTCCACACAAAGAAGTGTTCGACGGCTTGGAGCCAGTCCAAAAAGACGTCAGGATCTCGTCCTCCATCAAATTCTGGGACATCGAGACGGATACCTCGATCCCATCCATCGTCGGACTTGGTTCCATTTCGTGGTTGGTGTTGATGTTCACCATTAGTTTGTGGAGTATAGCCAAAGGGGTATGGATCTGGGGTCTTGGGAATGAAGGGAGTGTATTCTCTGGGTCCTTCTTCCTCACTTTCCTGTGAATGATACTCGCTGACATGTCCGTCAGAAGTAGAAGAGCTAGAGTCTCGGGAAATGCTATTCCGGGAGTGTGATTTCCGGCTAGTGCGTCGACCTTTGTTGGGGTTTTCATCACTAATGTCTGGTCCTAGCACGTGACTATTCAAGGTAGCAATTTGTTCATGGGCGACGGTGATTTTACGGTCTAGGCCGGCAATTTGGGTACTCAGTTGATTGTTCATGTGTTGTAATTGGGCAAACAAAGCTTCTAAGGTTAATTCAGGATGTGTAGTGTAGGTGGGTTTAGAGCCACTAGATTTGTCGGCCATGGCTATCCTAGGGTTTTAGCTTTCTTTGTTTGGTTTTTTTTTGGTTTTGTTTTGTGGTTTTTTTTTGTTCTTTTTTTTATATGCAATGAATAAACGGGATGCAGACGAAATGCGGAATCGTGATGCTCTGATACCAAATTGATGCAAATGGGATTAATTGATGCAACCTACTTAAAGAACAACTAAGGAAATTGATGCAAAAATGGATTAATTGATGCAACCTGCTTAAAGAGCAACTAGGGCAATAGTTCTAAAGGTGTGGACTTAATGGATCTGACGACAGTGCCTACAAAATGAAGTGCTTACGCGAAATCAACAATAAAAAGATGACAATCAAACGACTATAGCACCGATTTCTCCAAAGTTTAGGGCAGCACGAGTAGTTACCGAGCAAGGGAAATAAATAACGAGGCTTACGGCACGGAATCTCAATAAATCACCAAACCAACTAACAATATAACAGGCCACAAACTAATATTATGCAGTGGAAATTAGAGGGTGGAAATTGTCACTCATACCACAACCGACAAGGGAGTCGTTGTCGCGCTTCAGATCTGATCCAACAAAGTCGGCGGCCGAATCTGGGATATTCCGAGCGGCTTCGGGCGCAGGTGATGGTGGTTCTCACGGCAGTGGCAGCAGCGGTTGACCAGGCAAGAGGGAGGGCTGGCTGTTGGTACTGGAGTCGGTCGGGGGCGGCTGGGTGGGTCGTGGGAAGGAACTGGGCAGCACCTGCGGGAGGGGCGGGGTTTGTCCTCGCGCTGGAGAGGATTGGTGGTCGCGTGAAGGCGGGCGGAGAGGGGACGAGGGCGGGACGCGAGGGCGAGGGAGGGCCTCGCGGAGGTGGCGGCGACGAGGACCGACGAGTCGCTGGGTACCGTGGGGGGGGGGGGCGATCACGGCGGCGCGGGGGAGGGTGAACTCGGTGGGAAGGAGGGCGGGGAGGCGTAGGCTGGTGCGGGGGAGGAGGAAGGTTGGGAGAAGCGGCGAGGGGAAGCGGAAGTTGGGGAAGGCGGCGTGCGGGAGAGGGAGAGGGAGAGAGGGGAGGCGGCGGCAGGGAAAGGCAGTAGGGTTACGGGGGGGGGGGGGAGGAGAAAGAATCGGGGAGGGGGAGAGAGAATGCGGGACCGAGAGAGAGAGAGAGATAAGTGAGGAAATAATCTCTATTCAACTTGATTTCAAAACCTAATACAAAGGGAGCCCTTTTTATAGAGGCTACTCCCCTCAAAAGAAGCAACAAATCCCTCAAATTAGGGAGAGAAGAAATCAAAGGAAAAATATAAAAAAGAGGCCTTTTATAATGAGCCTTTTACATGGGAATGAAATAAAATCAAATAAATAAAACAAATGCTAAATAGAATAATTAACACAAATGTTCATAAAATGGCTATCATGCTGCATCAATAAGCATATCTGAAAAGACCACATACTTGTGCATGTCTGAAACTGAAGACTCAGAAACATATGATGTCGAGTTTGATCATCTGGATATCTGTAGATCCTGGATAATTTGGCTGGTCTGGAATCTGACATCTGAATCTGAAATCTGGAACATACCTGTGACTCTACACCATACTC
The DNA here is from genome assembly GCA_037367405.1 of Ottelia alismoides. NCBI lineage: Eukaryota > Viridiplantae > Streptophyta > Magnoliopsida > Alismatales > Hydrocharitaceae > Ottelia > Ottelia alismoides. Next base: position 344,311 of record JAZKJV010007122.1, read on the forward strand.
CCCCTTTCTCCCATACTTGTCGGAAAAGTGACATCGACAAAGTTGGGAGAAGACAAAATGACGGAGAAAACATAAATCATGCATTTTTTCTTGTTTTTTCAAATCTTTTTTTGAAACAATTTTTTTGAGCCGTTTCTCCTTTTTTTTACAAAAATACATACTGCTTTTTCTTTGTACGCACCACCTATTTTATTTTCCATTTTTTTCTTTTTTAACAATATAAATATCACCCAACTGGGCCCAAGAGCTCTCTCTCTATCTCTCTTTCTCCCTTTTTTTTCTAAACATTCCTTTCTACCCATACTGTCAAGCTTAAAATATGCAGTAAAAAAAATCTTTTTTTTAGAGGAATAACGCACGACCCAATTGGGGCTGTAACTTTCGGCCGCATTCATTTTTTTTACTTCGGTCCCGTTTGGGCTCGAATATTCGGCCCTCTCTCAATTAGTTCCCCATATCGTGGGACCCCCCACACACATTGCCTTGCGCTCCGACGGGCCCTCTTTTCTCTGGCACCGTTATTAACAATGGGGGCGCCACCTCCGCTTGTGCTAGAGGGATGCGCCACCTGGAGCAAATGTCTCACAGGAGGCGAGATCGGGAGGTGATGATCGTCGAGATTGAACAAGGAGCCATCTGCACCAGGGCTGGCGGAGAAAGCTCGCAGGAGAGGCGTACAGGGGCTTTGCATGCGCGTTGGGCGGCGATGGGCTTTGCCTGTGAGTGTACGCATCATCAGGAGCCTCGATTTCATTTACCCTTCCTTTGGGTCCGATCAGCTTCACCTTCCATCACCGTGGCATGAAAGCCGCAAGAACCTTTCAGATCAAAAGTCTTTGCCAGACTCTTGCAATAGTTGATCGGTGATGGCCCGATGAGAAGATTTCTAGGGTTGGTAGAGGTGAATGGCAGAGATGGCGCAGAGCAGAGGGTAGCCCACGTGGGTGCTATTGCTCCGCATGGAATGTTCGAGGCCTGCTCGCTCCGCTTGGAGCCCATGGAGGATGCCATCGCTCCGCCTGGAGTAATCGTGGATTCGCATGGAGGTGGTTCCGCCTGGGAGCCAGGAGCCTCTTGACATGGACTTCCTGGAAGAATGAGCATGCTTTGGGATTGAGATTAGGGTTCAAGAAATTGAACCTGGACAAAATAGTATTCTTCCAATATTAATCCTTCAATCTGAAGGATGGCAACAAGAGATCTCCAAAATTTAGGGTTTCAAAACCCAAAAAAACAATGGCAGAACTTGAATAATAAATGATCTTCACAAACAACATTATAATCAAATCTCGAAGAAATAAAAAACATGAAAAACCTCGAGAATTGAACATGTTCTAATACCATGTTAGAAAATAAAGAATGCAGAAGCGAATGATAAACAGAGTTTAAATCAAGAAATATAAACATGGAACAAAGACTTTTATGTGGAGCCCTACTCCCTAAGGAGCGGGATGAAACTACAGGAGAAGCCCTATATGAGGCAGATATTCTATTGAACTTTCTCATCTGAATACAAGGGGTGTGGGGGTCTATATATAGCCCTCATCGAGTGTTCACATCTCTAAACTGGTGGTTGATATGGGACTATATAATGGATGCGGTAAATGGATCTTGGAGGTATCCATTTACCCATCTACAACATAATAGGCGTACAACTAAATACTCCAACAACCTATAAAGTAGACTTTTGTTAGGTATTGAAGGATCGAAAAATGCACTATGATTCCATTAACAAACATTTTTATGTGAGTATGGATATTATATTCTTTGAGTTTATCCCTTGTTACCCCATATTTGCAGCCGAGTTTAGTTACTCTTGATAATATTAAGGTTGCCTATTTGCCTATTCTTACTCCGTCTCATAATGGGTTCGATCCCAAGGAGAGGTTTAAGCTTGCCTATTTTCATTGACTCGTCCCATGCATATATGACTGCACCCCGTTTGGTGACATCCTCACATGTTCTCAAGGTTTGTGAGATATGCGCAGATGATGACATATAGGAGGCTCGGGATAGCCTGGAGATCCTTATTGCTTCTAGGAAAGAAAAACAAACATGTATTGTTTATCCCATTTGTAATCATATGTCTGATAAAGCCACCCCCCTCGTGCAGAGCTTTTGCGGAAGGATTATCAACTATTATTATACCCTCTTCTCATCAGCATGTGATTATGGTTTCAGACTGGAACATGATCATCAAGGAAGAGATGGGGGATCTTTTATATAAGGACACTTGAACCTTAGTGGTTTCACTAAAAGATATAGTTATTGTTATAAAATATGAAGAATGCGGAAGCGATTGATAAACAGAGCATAAACAAGAAAGATAAAACATGGAACACAGGATTTTACGTGGAACCCTACTCCGTGAGGAGCGGGATGAAACCACGGGAGAACCCCTCAAAGGGGCATGTTTTTCTATTGCTTTTCTCAATGAGTACAAGAGGTTTGCGGCTCAGAGAATGGTGCACTGCTCACATGAAAACTCTGGCTCAGAGAATGGTGCACTGCTCTGGTATACCTATGATACCACATGAAAACCCTTGCCAACATGACATAGGGAATGGTCCTCTACTCTGGAGTCCCTATGGCTTACATGAAAACTCTGGCCGACAAACAAGAATAATGATGGGGACCACGAACAAATGATGGCAACATATGCTCATCTGAAAATGACCGCAACCTTGTGCGTGTCTGAAACTGAGGACTCGGAAGACAATCATCGAGTCTGAACAACAGTAGAGTCTGGAATCTGGATGGTTTGGAAATCTGCATGTGGCATCTGAATTTGGAACACAAGACCCGTGACTCTACATATACACTCCCCCTTTCTCCCATACTTGTCGGAAAACAGAGAAATCAACAAAGTTGGGAGAAGACAACATAATGGGGAAAACAAAACATCAAATTTGTGGCTTTTCATTTTTTTATAAGCCGTTACCCCTTTTTTTTGTAAGCCGTTCCATTTTTTTGAAATGCGTGCGGCTCTTCTTTTTTTTATTATTGCATGCGTCTTTTTTTAACAAACTCCCTTTTTTTTTTCTACAGCTTTTTCTTGTACGCGCCTCTTTTTTTTCTTCGAAACACAATTTTTTTCATCGGCCCACTTGGGCCCAACTCTCTCAGTTTCCCTTCATTTTTTTACTCAACGGCGGGCACCTCCCCCCCCCCCCCCCCCTTTTTTTCACATTACAAAGGAGCTTCAAAATGAGCCCCTCTCTCCTTTTCCAAAATAGGACACAGCTCCCTATTTTCTCTTGGCCCATTCAATACACATCATTTTTTTTTCAAAATTTAGGGTTGCGGAGAACCCTTTCAGGAAACACGATTCCCCCCTCCCCCCCTTTTTTTTCTTGCGCCGCTTCGCTTGAGAAGTTGGGAGCCCCGCCGCCAAAACCTGGAGATGCCCCGATGAGAGGAGGGCTGCTAGGGCTTCGCGCGAGGGGAGGACTGGCATGCTGATGATCGCGCGCCGCCGCTGAGATGAGTAGTTGGGGCGCATGCGAAGCAGGGGCTCCGCCTGGGGGCTCCGTGCGGTGCCATGAGATCTGGAGGAGAGCGCCGCGTGCTCGAAGGAGGAGCCGCCTTGTACCTGGGGGGTTGCGCCATCGTGGGAACATGGGCGCGTTCGAGCGCCGCCTCCAGGCGCTGGTTGCTGAGAGTTGCGCGCGACAATGGGCTCCGGGTTCTGTCGCCGCATACCGCTGCCTGAGGAAGCGCTTATCACCGCCACGCGTGCTATCTCCTCGAACTGGAGAAGCATTGGAGATCGATAAGGGAGGAGGGAGGCGCAGCATCTCGTGGGTGTGCCGCTTGCGCCAGGGCTGTCGTAGAGGCGCTGCCTGCTGCTGCTTGGGGCTCGCCGCCATCTGTAACACCCGGAGTCCGCACAAACCCGAACCCGACCCGATTAGGGTCCGATTAATCCAATAAAGTCATCTGACAATATTAGATAACTTAAAACGATCAATTGATCGTGAATCAAAAGTCGTTCGGACGAAATCGACCAAAAATCGGTCCCTTTGCAATGCGTGCCGTGAAAAGCCGCGACGCAAATTCGGAAACCGCGAAATGAACCGAGACCGTCATAAGATCCGATTCGACGATGCAAGACCAATGGAATCGACCGTTCGTCAATCAGAGGTCGTTTGATATTTTTAAATCACAAAATTTAATCTTAAACAAAAATCGTATGCGAAAATTTCGGGTATTCAAAACTCGATCGGAAGTATATTAATATTATACTCATTTTGATCGTCGTTCAGAGACGATCAAATCGAGATATTGCGCGTCAAAATCCAAGGCCCGAGGTACGCGTACGGTGGATTTTTATGTATGATAAATAAGAAGAAACTTTGGTTTAAAAAAATATATATTATATTTTTGCTGAACAGTAACATAGCAGGCTACGGCTGTTGAAAAAAAAAATAATAAAATAAATATATAGAGAGGGGAAGTATCCAGGAAACTTCCCTCCCCCTCATTCCCCTCTCCCTATTTAACTAACTCCACCGTCATCACCTCCCGCTATTTCCTCTCCAATTTCTAGCCCTCTTCCTTCCAAATTCAAGCTGAAACCCTCCTTTCTCCCCTTCCCAAAGTCTGAAATCTGCAGCTTAGGTTGCTGCAGTCTTGCATTTTCCAGCCGATGGAGAACTCCAGCTCTCTCCCCCAAGGTTGCAAAAAGCGGTAGTCGGTACTCGGTCGGCAGGGTCACCTACTAAGGAGTAGTCGGCAGTCGGGCGACTAGTCGGATTTAGTCGGCCATTAGTCGGTTTTGATTTTTTAATTATTTTAAATATATAATTTATTATTATATACTATATATATATATATACTCAATCATAAATATAAATAGATTTAGCCATTTTCAATTTTATAAGAGCTAAAAAAAGAAGCAATTCAAGGAAAAAAGTACCAAGTTAAGAATAAATGTTTGCTACATAATATTAGGCTATTAGCTAATGTTCACTAACAGATACAACATGTCAAAATACGAATAATTCCTGCAAGCATGAAGCATCAAATTAAAAGTCATTCATCTCCATCAAGGTCATCATCCAAATCAATCTCTTCTTCTTCTTCTTCATCTTCATCATCATCTTCTTCATCATCATGTATGTCTTCAGGTTGAAATTCCTCTTCTTCTTCATTTATAGGTGCAACATTTGAGCTCGAAGATGAAGCTCCCTTGCCACGTTCACCTCGTTGACTTCTTCTCAGCTCCAAATTCTCTTCTGCACCACTTGCATGCGCTACAGCACCCCAAGTTAATCCGGAGCCTGGAAAGACCTCCTCATCTTGGGCTTGTACGTTGACCTCTCCAGTCCATTCACGTAAATATGCATGATCACGAGAGGAAAGAGGATCTTTTCCTTTCTCAAGACGACGTTCCATCAGGTTGGAATTGAAACGAACGTATACAAGATCATTTAGCCTCTTTGTTTCCAACCTGCCTCTCTTCTTGGTATGGATCTGTAAGCAACATTACAAAACATTAAGACTAATGACTAATTTACAACTAGTATTTCTATTTGGTGGGTCACTAGAGTCATTACCGAGTCAAACGTACTCCAGTTGCGCTCACATCCAGATGATGCAGAAGTCAAGCTCAAGATCTTGATGGCCATGTCTTTCAAATGTGGTACGTCATCTCCATAATTGTACCACCAATTAGCTAATAAAATATATAATGGTTAAGTCAATGAAATCAACGATGATCAAAATGACATTAATGGAAAATAATTCCTTAAATACCTGGATCGAAATTTTCATCATTTCTCATCCTCTGTCTCACGGCTAATGGCTTCCCAAATGCCCCACGACCATTTCTGTAATCAAGAAGCTCCTTTGTGGTGATAGCATCTTGTATATCCAAATCTGGATAAAATCTTTCCATGCAAGCCATAAAACCTCTCTTCACCACAATGTCTACATCACCACCACACTCCGTGAAAAAGAAGTATGGGTTCAAAAAGTAAGCCGCTAGATGCAATGGAGTGTCAAGCCTGCCTTTGGTCTTGGAGATAATTGCATCCACAAAAAACTTGTAAGATGACTCCACGCTATTTAAAGATGCAATTATCTCTCTCTTTGCCTCTTCAAGCCCTCCATAAACAAAGCCCATGGATGGGCGGCAATCTGCATCAACCACACGCAATAGACGCACCAAAGGTGTAAAAATTTTGATTGCAAATGCGGTGTGGTTCCAAAAGGTAGGGCTGAAGACAATGGATGTTGCTTGTTCTCCCTTTTTGGTCTTGTACCACTTGCAAGCCCTCCATTCATCTGACGAAAACATCAACCTGAGCTTGTCTTTTTTCTCTAGAATGCTTTCTAGAGTGAGAAAAGTAGTAGCAAACCTCGTTTGCCCTGGTCTAGCAATGTCTCTCTTGTTTGTAAACTTCCGCATCAAGCTCAAAGTTTTAGTGTGAGCATAAATAAAGATTGTGAGCGTCCTCGCCTTTTTAACCGCGCTCTTCACTTTTGAATCTCTACTGATCTCCTCCAAAGCAAGATCAATAGAATGAGCAGCACAGGAAGTCCACCATATCTGAGGATATTTTGTGAGTAGCAATCTCCCTGCTGCTACATTTGCTGAAGCATTATCCGCAACAACTTGAACAACACTATCCACGCCAACTTCATTTATGCACTCATCCACGAGCTGAAAGATATAGTCGGCGGTGTGTGTCTCATCAGAAGCATCAATAGACTTCAAAAATGAAGTCCCCAAGGAGCAATTGACACAGAAGTTCATGATGCTCCGTCCTCGCATGTCCGTCCATGCATCAGTCATTATAGAGCACCCTGTCTTCTTCCATGTAATTCGATGACATTGCAAGTCATCAGATATTTTCTTGACTGCCTTCTTCAAAAATGGACCACTTATCTCATACCTCGTAGGAGTCTTCAAGCCTGGGCCATACATTCCAATTGCCTCCACCATCTGCTTGAATTGTTTCGTGGTGAATGCATTGAAAGGGATTGCCGATGTATATGCCCAATTGCATATATAGGAGACAACCCTTTCACGATGGTCCTTGGATAAAGCGTCTTTTATGCTCATTTGGCGTGTTCCTTGAACGGCGACATTCTGTTCCAAAGATTCGGAAGATCGATGTCTTTTAGCAGATCCAGCATCTCCAGCAATGCCAATATCAATCTCATCTCTCATCTCAGAAACCTCAATGGCCTTTTGACTCTTCTTTCTAGCAACATCATCCAAGTATGATATCATCATCTTCTTCGTCTCTTCGTCCACCTTAGGACATGCAGCCACATTGCCTTTACGATGCGCAAGATGTTGCTTGAACCTATAAATACCTCCTTTCACCACCTTCTTGCACAACCTACAAGTAACCGTGTTCGAATCTGCACGGTTTGAAAGATATCCAAATTGCCATGCAGGATCAGTTGATCCTGGTGGCACATAAAAGGAAGAGTCACCACCAGAAGCGACATTCGTGGGAGGTGTTTCCATCTACATTGTCAAAAACAACAACATAACATGAACAACAACATATGAATCATAGACTAATCAATAACCAAACAATAACCAAACAATAATAGAACTTAATAAAAAAATATTAACTCATAAAATATAAAAATTCAAGCATTAATATACCTATAAAAGTAAAAGAAAAATAGAAACACTAAACATGGTATATATTTACATTGGTTACCTTATGTATCTAAGTCCACTGCCTATCATACACTTGTAGCTTATTAAGCTTCCTCCTTAAGTTCAACCTTATGTTTTCCCAAACAAATCCATGTACTCCTATTTTCACAATTTTGTTTTGACTCGATTATTTGCATATGTACTATGACGACCATAAAATCCATCAATTAACAAACACAGAGATCACCATATTATACAGTAAATTATATGTGACAACAACAACTCAACAATTAGAATACGAAGAAAATATGATCTTGAAAGGGTTGAAGTCATCGATCACCATATTATACAGTAAATTATATGTGACAACAACAACTCAACAATTAGAATACGAAGAAAATATGATCTTGAAAGGGCTGAAGTCATCACTTGTAATACCTAAATAAAATTTTCTAACATCTTAGAAATTTAAGACTTTACTATGGAATTTTTTCTAGGTGTCTATACCAATTATATCATGCATTAAGCCCATCTTTAGAACGATTTCTCTATTATCATGCCATCAGTTTAGTTATTCTATATCGTGCATAAACAACCTATGTAATTTTGCAATCGATATACAACAATGTAATACCTTAATAGGTATCGATATTATTATGGACCAATCAATTTTATTGCATTTGAATATAGATACATCGTTTGTTGATAAATATACAAGTTCTTATAACCCTCTCGAAAAAATTTCATCATTTGGACATTTGTTATAAACTTAACCTATGAATTGAATCAATAACCAAACAATCATAGAACAACAACAATCATAGAACTTAACCGATAGCAACAATCATAGAGCATAAATTTCGAAAAAAAAAATAGCAAAAAAAAACCCTAACCGGACTGGCGGTTGGATAGCGAGGTGGAGGAGAGCTGGGAGACCGAACGGCGACGAAGGAGTGGTCGTGCGGGGACCACCGAGCACTGCGCGACCTCCGGGCGGCGAGCGGCGTCGGGAGGAGGCGGCGTGGAGAGCAGGCGGAGGAGGCGGCGTGGGAGAACCGTCGAACAGAATCGCGTGAAATGTCGGGGGCTGGGGAGTTTAGGTTACTGTCGGACAGTAACCTAAAACTCCCCATTTCAATTCATTCGGATCCTCATGTTAATCGGGCGCCGGATCTTTGTTGCAAAAAGCGGCCGACTAATCGGCCGACTAGACCGACTAGTCGGCCCGACTAGTCGGTCCACCCGACTACTGACCGACTTTCCTAAATCGGGTCGGTCAGTGGGCCGACTCGACTAATCGGACCGACTAGTCGGTCTAGTCGGCCGATTTTTGCAAGCTTGCTCTCCCCTGTTGCTGCATGTCCTCCTTGCACTCTAATTTCAATTTTTTTGTGATATCTAGAAAGGTACTATCCCCTCCCTTTTTCCTCATTGCTGTTGTGCATGTACCTTTCCCTCTTCTAAATTTCTTAGAATCAGATGCACAAAACAGTCCAGAATTTGCCACCCAAATTCCTTCTTCTGGAGTTTTTCTACTGCTGCATGATGTTGTGCTGAAGGTTCTATCTTGCATGCAAATCAAGGTACCTCCCTATACCTCTGCATGGCAGGCAAGGAGCCTTTAGCACAGTAGCGGGTTAATGATTTCAAGAGATAAATTTTATAACCAATGGTATGATTTATTTTGTGCCAATTTTTGTTCAATTTATATTGTATTATGTTTCTTTCTCTTCAGTCAGATTTTTGGGATATACTGTATGTACTGTCAGACTTTGTACATGTGAAATATATGGAAGTTAATGAAATAAGATTTTGGTGACAATTGTTCTAATAACTTGTGGTTATGATTGTGAATGTCATGTGGAAAATTATCCGCGCGAAAAAAAATTTCCCTGTTTTTCTGTCACTTAATGTGATCTTATGTGAATGAATTATTGCGAATTGCGCGTAAACGGGTACCCGGATCCTCGGGGATTCACACCATCGGCTGATTGTGGATGCTGCAGATTGCAACCGGGAGAGAGAGGACCTGACATAGGGTTTCGGGTGATGCGCTTGATGCGTGATTGATGCGATTTATCCCCGCCAAGCAAGGAAGTGCGCCTGTGCTTGGGCGCCTGGAGGGAAGATGGAGCCCTGCCTTGCCTTGGATCCCTGTAACTTTGTGAACTCCTGGACTGGGGAGGAGTTGAACTCGATGGCCGCAAAATTTAGGGTTTCTTCGGAAACCCTAAAATCCAGGGTTTGAAAAACCGGACCGGACCGGCCGGTCGGACCGGTTGGATCGGGAATCGGCCCCGACCCGGTCAGTTCGGCCGGTTTAGGTAATTAATTTAAAAAAAAAGAAAATAAAAAACCGGGTCAGACTGGTGGTCGGACCGGGTTGACCCGGGCGGTTGGACCGGGTTGACCTGGATTGACCCAGATTTGATAGTTTAGTATATTTTTAAAAAATAAAGGTTTAAATAATGAAATGATAGGGTTTATATCGCTTGTACCCTTCTTAAATTCTACAATTTCAGTTACGTCCCTCTCTTTTTTGGAATATAACTTGTACCACTACTTTCTTGGGGTAATTTTCTAAAAGCATGTATAAATAAATTATTACAATATTATATTCATATATAATGCTAGAAAATGTGACTACCTTTGTAGAGTTTTATTCAAAATAGACAATCATGCTTTTTTATTGAAAGATTTAACATTTTAAATGATTATTTCATTGATATATAAATATATATATACATATATCTACCGGTTTTATCGGTTCAAAAAACCGGTTCGACCAGTCCGACCAGTAAATTAATCCCGGTCCGGTTTTTTCCGAGTTGATATGAATGATGACGTCATGCTGACATCATCACCGGTCCGACCGGTTTGGACCGATGGTCCGACCCGGTTGGACCAAATCGAAGACTAACCGGTTCAATGTCCGGTCCAGTTTTTAAAACCTTGCTAAAATCTCTTGAAATGAACATTAGAACAGAAATCGATAGATAATCTTCAATGAATCTACTCCTTCAATCTTCACAAAACTTAGGTTCCAATCAAGGACCCTCGAACTAAATCTCGATTCTCAAAATGAATACAATAAGAAATCCTCGAGAATCGACCCGCTCTGATACCATGTTATAAAATATGAAGAATGCGGAAGCGATTGATAAACAGAGCATAAACAAGAAAGATAAAACATGGAACACATGATTTTACGTGGAACCCTACTCCATGAGGAGCGGGATGAAACCACGGGAGAAGCCCTCAAAGGGGCGTGTTTTTCTATTGCTTTTCTCAATGAGTACAGGAGGTCTGGGGCTCCTTATATAGCCTCTCCAGAGCCTCCAAGTCCCACCACTGGACGATGTGGGATTAAACACTGGATGGGGTAAATGGATCTTCTCCAGGATCCATTTACCCTGCTACAACTCAATGGACGCACAACCAAATACTCTAACAGTTATTATTAGTAGTAACAGTTATTATTAGTAGTAGCTGGGATTCACCAGTAATAATTTTTTTGATGGCTCGGTTAAGTGATATAAAGCCATGTTTAATTACTTATAGCCGAAGGTGATACTCATACATATGCTATTAGTTTTCTTGAGATCTTCTATCTTGTGGCTTGCTTTTCCCCGATGCACGTTTTGGTTTCTATTAATTTAATTTATCATTCTCTTTACCAGCTTGACGTGATGGATGCTTTCTTGTCTAGTGATCTATAAGAAGCGCCTGTGTCGTCCCCATAAGTGAGACCAATGGGGAGTATCACAAGATATGCATGTTTCATAAAGCTTATATAGTCTTAAAAAATATCTAAAGGCTATAATTTTAGAAATTAGTTAACGTTATGTCCGAGTGATCTCAAAAGGTCCCCTGTAAACCAATATCTTTTATAGAATGATAGAAAGGAATTGTTGCCATGCTTGTGTATGCAAATGATATAGTTCTGATAAATTTAAATGGCATTATATCTACAAAGAAGCATCTCTCTAAGCACTTAGGGGAACTTTGATATTTCTCGATATTGTTGTAGCCTAGAATCCTCGAGGACCAATTCTCTCGCAAAGGAAGTATGTGATGTATCTTTTATATGAGATGCAAATGCTAGAGACGAAGCCTACTTTAGTCCCCATGGATTCGAATGTTTAGTTATATGGATTTTCCGGGCATATGTATGAAAGACAATAAAGAAACACGGTAAGGAAGTTGCTATATGCTATCAATACCTCTTTTGATATATATTTTGCAATCAATCCCAATGCCTTAATGTTAGATTTTGATTTCGTTTCAATATAAGTCTGGAAAGAGAAATTCAGTGGAATTTCAGTGAAGTTTTTTGTGAAATGGTCAGAAATTGAGGAAATTACTTGAAAACTCAATTTACTAAGATTAAAATTTGTAATATTCTTTAACGGAATAAATGAGGTAGAAATACATAATTTTTTTTTGCTAATTGTAAGATATTAACATGATATACAATAAAAATAAAGACATTCTTCATAATCAAATTGGGTTGACTACATAGACTCTTTGCCTCCATTCAGATCTATTCTGGGTCAATCCCGGGCTTATATCCAAAAAACTAAGATTCCTTCGTATAGTCTCTTTCCAACACTTGGGTCGTCCTCACCCTCTCTTAGCCGGCTCAACATCCTAAAACTCGCATCTCCTAACTGGTGCATCAGTTGACCTTCTTTGCAAATGACCAAACCATCTTAAGCGGTTTTCTTGCATCTTATCCTCGATCGGCTACACCAACTTTCTTTTTGATTGCGTCAATCCAAATCTAATCTTTACATGCGTGCCTACACATCTATCTTAGCATTTTCATTACTTCTACAACCATTATCTGTACATGTCTATGGTTCACAAGCTAACATTCAAATTGATAGAGCATAGCATGTTTCATAGTTGTTTTGTAAAATTTTTGTTTGATTTTAAAGGGTTTTTCTTGTCACAGAGAACAATAGAGGCTCCTCTCCACTTTAGCCAACCTACATTTATTCTATTAGTAACATCTCCATCAATTTCCCCATCATGTTGCAAAATAGATCCCACGTATCTAAAAGAATCTCTCTTCCGAATGTTATCATCACTAATCTTCACCTCGATTCCTTCACCATTGCTTCCATCAAAGACACATTCCATATATTCGATCTTAGCCCTACATATACGAAATCCTTTAGTCTCCAATGCATGTCTCCATACATCAAGCTTCTCATTTACTCCATCTCTAGTCTCATCAATCAACACAATATCATCAACAAATAACATACACCAAGGTATCTCATCCTGAATGTGACTTGTCAACTTGTCTATAATCAAAGTAAAAAGAAATGGATTCAAAGCTGAACCTTGATGTAAACCACTGTGATGTCAAAATAATCGATCTTTCGAGACTGGATCCTTACACAAGATAAAGCCCTATACATATTCTCTATGAGGTTAATGTATATAACAAGTACTTGTTTCTCCTCCAAAACTCTCCATAATATCTCTTGTGGGACATAATCATAAACCTTCTCCGAATCAATAAAAATCATATAGAGGTTCTTCCTTTTAGCTCTATAAATCTCCATTGTTCTCCTTAGCAAATGGATGGCTTCAATAGTTGAACGACCTGGCATGAAAATGTTGATGTCAAAGTACAAAGAAACAGACTCAAAGCTGGACCTTAATGTAAACCAATGTTGATGTCAAAATAGCCAGTATTCCAGACTGGATTCTTACATAAGTTAATGTATAGGACATGTACTTCTCTCTTCTCCAAAACTCTCCACAATATCTTCCGTGAGATAGAATCATAAGCCTTCTCCAAATCAATAAAATCATACTGAGGTTCTTCCTTTTAGCTCTATAAATCTTCGTTGTTCTCCTTAGCAAATGGATGTCTTCAATAATTGAGCGACCTGACATGAATATGATATGTTTTTTTACTTTGGAAACCGACCTCTACCTTCTTTCGATCACACGTTCATAAATTTTCATAGTGCGACTCATCAACTTGATACCTTTGTAATTTGAATAATTTTGAATGTCTCCTTTGTTCTTATAAAGAGGCTCCATAATACTCCTTTAATCTCCAGGCATTTTCTTGATTCGCCAAATAACATTGGATAAATCCGTAAGCCAAGTCAATCCACACCCACCTAAAACTCTCTATACTTCTACAGGGATGTCATTCGGTCCTACACCTTTCCAATGTCTCATAATCTTCAAAGCCTCCTCTTCTTCCTTTCTTTGTATGCGTCTATATCTTGCACGATTCAATTAACTTTCACTACTGGCTAGATCACCCAAAATGATTTCTCTATTTCCTTCCTTAATGAAAAGTTTATGGAAACACTGCTCCCATCTAGTTTCTATATCCTTTTGAGTAACAAGCACATGACCTTCCTCATCCTTAATGCATCTCACTTGAGAGAGGTTTTTAGTCTTTCTTTCTCTTGCTTTGGCCAACCTGAAAATATCCTTCTGACCCTCCCTAGAGTCAATATTTTTGTACAAAATTTCATAAGCTTTTCACTTAGCTTCGCTTACAGCCTTCTTTGCTTCGTTCTTCGCTATTTTGTAGTTTGTGACAATTTCCTTTATTCTATCCTTAGAGGTAGCTTTGAAGCGTGCTCTTTTAATTTTTAGCTTCTCTTGCACCCCTTCACTCTACCACCAAGCTTCCTTTTGACGTGGAGCTCCTCACTTTGACCCACCTAGCATCTCTTTGGCTACCTTTCGGATACAAGATGCTACCTCCTCCCACATCTCGTTTGCACTTTCGCTACAATCCCAAAATAAGTATTCTAAAACCTTCTCCCTGAAGCTTGATTGCTTCAGTTGAAGATTCCGCCATCTAGTTCTAGTGATCTTGAGAACCTTCATTTTCTTTATCGGCCTTTTATTTGCATATCCATGACTAACAATCGATGTTAGGTTGGCAAATTCTCTCTTGAGATTACTTTGTAGTCTTTACAACACGATCGATCTCTTCTCTCAATGCAAAATAATCTATCTGTGTTCTAGTTGGGCTACTATGTTACATTAGATTTCCATCTAATCGCTCCAGCAGTCAAAAAAGTAGTATGTTGCTTAGAAGCAAAACCGGATTTGGAATCAGAATTAGAAGCCATTAGTTTCACTCTTGAACATGAAGAGAATGGTGATGCGTGCAATAATAACAGGGAAAAATATTGGCCAACACAGAGTACCAGCAAAATTATATCTTATATAAGAAATTGAAGATCGAAATGATAGCTTAGAACTTGTATGTAATCAAAATACGTTCAACTAAGAAAACTATTTAATTTTAGAAATAAAATAAGACACATGTACGTACACACAAATAGATATCTTTCTAACATGTGTGTCTAATAGATGCATTGTATAGCTTGTGATTGTAAAATAGATGCTATAAAGACAGACAAATCAATTATCATTAACAAACTTGGTAGCATTCCCAAGCACAATCTTTATCCAACTTGATAGTAGGCAAATACTTACAGTTATAAGATTTGGTAGGTTGCTACCAACCTAGTACTTGCACAGATGTATGCACTCCTTGTAGTAGAGAGAAGCCGCAACAAAGTAAAGCCTTGAATATCAGATTTTAGATTCGTTTCGCCAAAATCCGAAAAGAGAAATTTTGCAGAATTTTGATGAAGTTGTCAGAAATCTTGAAAACGATTCTAAACTTGACTTTGTCCAAAAAGTAAGGTTTAATGCACACTTGTTTATAAAATATAATTATAAATATAAGTTTTGAAGTAGTATTGCCATCGAAATTCTCACACATGTTGATATCTATAGCAGCATGTTGGCTATAGTCAGAACTGTATGCTAAACTAGAAACAAAAGTCATGATAATCACAACACCAATAAGAATGAGGTGACATATATAATTACTACTAATCAAAACATATGCCAAAATAAAGAAAGAACAAAAAAAATAAAGTTTGTCAGTTAAACCTTGAATTTAACTTTATAATCTTGTGTCTAACTGATTTGGTTTGGATTTAGATCCAAAGTTTAGAAACTAACTAAAGAAACTTCTTCAAACAATGTTATGCACTCTAATGACTGAACACATCAACAAGTAAATAAGTGAAAATTCATTAATATGTGCAAAATTTGATGAAAACGAAAGGTAGATTCTCTTATTTTTATTGTTTTGCCAAAACAACATGCAATTTCGATGACATATTTCGCTGATAATTTCGTTGAAATCCTGAAAAAAAGGAAAATGGCATCGTTTCGATTTTGGTGACCTAGAGAAATGGAAATTTCGGAGAAATTCCATGGAATTTTGTTGAATAATGAAGTTGCTATATGCTACCAGTACTTGTCTTGATATGTATTTTGCAATCAATCATGCCTGCCAGCTAATGGACGCATTCCACAACACATGTTTGGATGGCGTGCTGGTGATATTGAGATATTTGGAGATTGTACTGGTGAAGAGACTTCTTTTCACACGTTGTTAGTCTTTTGATGTGTTGTCTTACAATGACAGATCATGGGAGTTGCGCCAATGATGGAAAAATCAACATAGGTTTCTGCACCTACATTGGAGGCAATCTTGTGACATGCAAAGCAGGAAGCAAGTTGTGATTACTCGTTCCAGTGTTGAGTCTGAATAAACAGTAAAGACCCAAGCTACTGAGTTGATGTCGACCTCTTCTATTTTTAGAGATATCCACCTCTTGGATCCTAATCCTTGACAACTCCATGGCCATGTTTATTGCAAAAAATCCAGCCTTTGATAGGAGAACGACACGTGGTGATGGATTTTCAATACATTTGAGATATGGACAAAAAACAATACATCTTTTGATGGACGAATGAAACACATGCGGTGGTGGGTTTTCACTACACTTGAGATATGATCCAAAAGAAACATACCCAGATTGAGTCAGTATTTTTGGAGGAGCAAACATGTGTTCACAAAAGCTCTGAGATGCGGCTATATCTCCATCAGATATATTTTCAAGCTGAACGCGATAAATATCTATGCTTTAGCTTGAGGGGAGGGGTATATTATGATCATACATCATATCGGTTTTTGTTTCGGATTGGTGACCCATTATGTATATTTGTTTTCCCAGTTTGTCTTAAGGGCGTTCTTCTGTTTTGGTATTTCCTTCTTCCGATAAGGAACGGGTGCCTTATCAATGATATTAAACAAAACTAAAACAAATCCCTGTTAATATTTTACAGTCATTATTAATCTATTTGTTGTCGAAGTTTAAAATATCCATGTTACAAATGGTTTGTGCTTTCTTTAATTAAGAAAGATTTTCTATTATATTCATGCAAATTGAAAGAATTTGGTTACAACATGGCACACCGACATTAGTATTTTGTTCCTAATTTTTAAAGTTTTCAATTTAGGTGCAACATGCATCCAATGATACTATGTACGGAGCAGGAGTTAAAGAGGTTGACCAAGCAAGGGAGAGGAAAAAACTACACTTACCTGTACAGAAGAATACATTGACTAATTACTTCTGTATCCTTTAAGCATTTTTATTTCAAATATCTGATAAAATTTCTTCTTAACATGCTAATGGAGAAATTTGGTTTTCCAGTGATAGTTCTTTTAATTTGCTCAATTCTGTACTCAGTTTAACACATTAAGTAGATTGCTGACCGTGAGAAAAGAAAGTATAGGCAATTTGAACCGTGAAACCTCAATTGTATTCATAGTGGAAATTGGAAGTGTTTGTGTTATCTTTTAGTAAAGATAACGGGAGTCACTTTCATTGAACCCACATTATATCCATGAAAAGGACCATCATTGGTAACTGGCATCTATCCATGGACTTAACAAAAGCAAGTGTGGGAATGCAACTTAGACTACTGCTATATTTTATAGCTCGACTTATTATTTGATGTATTTAAATGAATCTCATGGTTTCACCTCTGTTATATGTTAATTGATCTGTTTTCAACCCATGTAATGTAGTCCTTGTATAGTTATATTGCCTCTGTCAAAATATTGATTTAGGAACCGCAGGGATAAATTCTGGTTATCACATGGATCTTCTTTGCAGTCTAATTATCTCATAGGAAGGAATTTTAGTATCTGCCTTTTATTTTTGTTTCTAATATGTGATTTTCTACATCTCATGAGGGAAAACATAGAATGCTTTTGTTGTAAATTTATTCCAACATTGGCTGCTCACATCCTTGTATCCAACATAACTAAGACCGCAAATACGATTCCTTTAGTACAACAACAAAGGCAACCAAGTCTTCCCACTTGAAGTGGGGTTGGCTCCATCTATCATTCGTTTCCCTATGGATTGAATTTGTGTTAATTTGGCTCCAATTTTAACACAACCATATCCTTCTTAATAGTCTCCTTCCAATGCTTTTTAAGTCTTCTCCGATCCATCTTACAATGCTCTTCTTGTAAGTTGTTGCATCTTTAAGCAGGAGTACTAAACAACGATTCTTTGACAATGTCCAAACTTCCTTAGCTCCGAGTTTCTCATTTTATCTTCAATTTGTGATGCGCCAACCTTCTGTTTGATACTCTATGAATCAATGATATTTTGTTTGGCAACACATTCATTTGAGCACTTTAATATTTATTAAGAACATTCTCTGTGCATGTCTATACTTAAATGTCAGACACTTACTATTATAAAGCATTGCTCATCTCATAGCAACTTTACATTATTTTATTTAAGCTCTAAAGGCATCTTGTTATTACAAAGAACACGAAGCTTCTTCCCATTTCCTCCATCCTGAATTAATTTTATGAGTAACATCTCTATTAATTCTTCCATCCTTTTGAAAGATAGAACTAAATATATAAAAACATCCTTTGGAATAATATATTTTCTAAGCTTTATCTCGGATATATGCTATCGTAACAATTTGCTATTATATAGGTTCGGATTTGATTATCCACCCCTTCAATGGATTTTTATTTTATTTTATTTGTGTTACACTCTTTAATATATTGAATATTACCTTTTACATGGTATCAAAACATTGGTTCTAAATCGATGTTCTATGCCCTACACCCCTTCCTACCGCCAAGCCTTACATTATTGTTACCACCTCTCCTTTGTTCCATGTGGCATCACCCTCCTATGTTTTGTGAACCCCTTCGGATCTGGGTACTTGTTAACAACACTTTCGCGGCATTATATTCGCTAGAGATCGCACAAGCTACTGAAAATGTGGGGAAATTTCGCGCGTTTCTATCATGACATTCACATTCAATAAATAAACCACATAGACAAGAAGAAGAATTGCTACCGACATTCATTCATTTCCATATAATATTACATGTAACAAAAGAATGTATTATAATGTACATGTAGATCCCAACATATATAACTGAAGAGGAAGGAAGCATAATACATCATAAATTTGTTTTAGGTGAGCGTGGTTTGACTTGGCTTACGTATATATTTAATGTTATTTGGCTAAGCAAGAAAATGCCTGAAGATTGGAGGAGGAGTATCGTGGTGCCTCTTTATAAGAATAAATGAGACATTCAAAATTATTCAAATTATAGAGTTATCAATATGATAAGTCACAATATGAAAATTTGGGAACATGTGATCGAAAGAAGGTTGAGGCAAGTTTCCAACGTAAAAGAAAACCAATTCGGATTCATGCCAGTCGCTCAACGATTGAAGCCATCCATTTGCTAAGGAGAACAACAGAAATTTATAGAGCTAAAAGGAAGAGCCTCCATATGATCTTTATTGATTTGGAGAAGGCTTATGATTCTGTCCCACAAGAGATATTGTGGAGAATTTTAGAGAAGAGAAAAGTACATGTCCTATACATTAACCTCATAAAGGACATGTATGATAAGGCTTTATCTTATGTAAGGACCCCGTCTGGGAAGACTGGATATTTTGACATCAACATTGGTTTACATCAAGGTTCTGCTTTGAGTCCATTTCTTTTTACATTGATTATGGACGAGTTGGCAAGTCACATTCAGGATGAGTTACCTTGGTGTATGTTATTTGCTGATTATATTGTCTTAATTGACGAGACTAGAGATGGACTAAATGAGAAGCTTGAGGTCTGGAGACATGAGTTGGAGACTAAATGATTTCGTATAGGTAGGCCTAAGACGGAATATATGGAGTGCACCTTTGATGGAAGCAATGGTGATGGAATCGAGGTGAAGATTGGTGACGATAACATTCAGAAGAGAGATTCCTTTAGATATCTGGGATCTATTCTGCAACATGATGGGGAAATTGATGGAGATGTTACTAATAGAATAAATGCAGGCTGGCTAAAGTGGAGAGGAGCCTTTGCTGTTCTCTGTGATAAGAAATTCCTTTAAAAATTAAAGGAAAGTTTTAAAAATCAACCGTGAGACCTGCCATGCTTTATGGATCTGAATGTTGGCCTGTGAACCATAGACATGTGCAGATGCAATCAGAAAGAAAGTTGGTGTAGCTCCGATCGAGGATAAGATGCGAGAAAACCGCTTAAGATGGTTTGGACATTTGCAAAGAAGATCAGCTGACGCACCAGTTAGGACTTAGGAGATGCGAGTGTTGGGATGTTGAGCCGGCTAAGAGAGGGCGAGGACGGCCTAAGAAGTGTTGGAAAGAGACCATACGAAGGGATCTTAGTTTTGTGGATATAAGCCCGGGATTGACCCGAGATAGATCTGAATGGAGGTGAAGAATCCATGTAGCCGACCCTACTTAATTGTGGGAAAAGGCTTTGTTGTTGTTGTAATTGATTGCTCATAAGTGTGTGTATATATAAATATTATCATATTATTTAGATATCATGTTTGTGGACTGACGATGGGAAAAGTAAGATTGGGAATGTTTATTGATTTATTTAATTCTCATGTCTAGTGGATAGTCTGTGGTCTTGGTCTTGGTATAACCTCACACTATGACTCTAAGGCATGAATAATGCCTTAGGTTGGGGCGCCTCCGTAGGCATGCGGTGTTGTCTAATGCATCCTAACTAAGTTGCCAACACGTCCACTAATTAATTTAATTATAGTCACTTTCCACCAACTTAACTTTGACTGAAACTCCTCCAAACCTCAACTGCAACTATATCATATGTGACTCTAGATGGACTAGATGTAGACATGAATGATTTAGATGTAGAATCGCCAAGTCTGCTGGCGAAAGTAAACAAAAATCAAATGGTGAGGTAGCCTACAAAATGGCTCTTCCGTCTCGCCCTCTAATTGGAAGTGCGGTCCAATAGAGGAAAAGGTCTACTCCAAAACTACGCCTCAGAGACGGATGAAAGACTTTTCGGAAAAGTCATTCTAGAAACTGGCCCGATCGGTAACGGGCAAACGAGCTTGTACGAAAAACTAAAACCGAGGATCCCCTGCATGGGTATCCTAAAACAGAGGATCAGCGGAACTGGTCAAAGTCGGGATCCCAACGAGGCGTAAAAACATTGCAAGCTCGCGTAAAAATCGTGAAAAAGATTGGGATCCTAGACCCACGCATTTTGTGGCCGCTGCCAAACTGGGCTTCCTATCTTTCGCCCAGTTGAGAGTCACCGCACTCTCGCATGATCAGGTGTAAAGGTCACCATGATCGGCATAAATATCTATCATCATTGATGTTCCTTAGTTCATTAAATCATTGAAATTTCTCAATACTAATGATATGATCTGAAACTTCGAGTCAATTTCATGCCTATCCTTAATCTTTTCTCTTTTTTTTTACAATTTCAATAGATTTGAATTTTAGCATGATCACACAACCTGACTAACATTACACGTATATGATTATGTTCCAAATGGAACACACGTTCCTTATTGTCTTGGTATAAAGAGATATCTGTATTCAAAGGTTTTTGGCTAATAGGTAAGACAACAAAATTGTTACTTTGTAAAAGAAATCAACTTCCATACTTCATGCAAGTCTAGCAAGTACTCCAAGATCATACCACCCTCCTATGCTCTCATTCTTTGGAACCTTGATCACATTCACAAAGATAACCGCGATTTACCATTTACGATGAAAGAATGCATGGTTTATATTGTTTCTCATACATCCTAAACACGGATATCACTGAAAACATGTGAATTATTCATAATATTAATGATGTGTAGGGCATTAATAGTCTATGTGAGGATCGTTCAATAACTAAATGAACAAGAAAACTAGATGACTCACCCCCCTTAATTAACTTTGAATAACTAACCATAAACGTATATGTTGGGAAAAATGAACGAGATGTTTATCCATAAGCCCTGGTCTCTCTTATATAGGAGAGAAGCCTATGGGTAAATTACATAAAGCATACAACTGAAAATAAAAATAACAGAGAGACACAGGAACTACTATATGCGTTAACACTCCCCCTCAAGATGGAGCATAGATATCAATCATGCTCAGCTTGGACGCACACTTCTGGAATGGGCCTCGTAGTAATGCCTTGGTGAATATATCAGCAGTTTGATTCTTTGAAGCAACATGAGATGTAGCAATGAACCCCTTCTGAACCATGTCACGTATGAAGTGACAGTCAACCTCAATATGCTTGGTCCGCTCATGGAATGCTGGGTTGTTTGCAATGAACAAGGCTACCTGATTATCACATTCCAAGTTCATAGGAAGTGGTACATCTAGACATAGGTATGTAAGTACAGCCTTCACCCCCATCATCTTTGTGCTAGCCTGGGCCATAGCCCTATATTCGGATTCAGCACTAGATCTAGCTACCAGCGTCTGTTTCTTGCTCCTCCATGAGACTAGAGCATATCCTACATTGACTGCAAACCCTGAGGTGGACTTCCTGTCCTTGGGACATCCTGCATAGTTTGCATCCGCACATGCTGAGATAGAAATCCCCTTTCCCTTCTTGAATAGCAAACCTGCACCTGGAGATGATTTGAGATATCTAAGAATCATATGTATTGCATCCATATGAACCTGACGTGGTTGCTCCATGAACTGGCTTACACGACTCACTGCAAATAATATATCGGGTCTAGTGATCGTGACATACAACAGTTTGCCTACCAGTTCTCTGTATCTTCTCCTGTCCACCTCCTCTGTGTCATCATCATAGAGCTTCATGCTGGGATCCATTGGTGTCGTAGCAGGCCGACACCCAAGCATACCTGTTTCACTCAACAGATCTGTAACATATTTACTCTACGACATTACTAATCCATACGGATTTCTAGCAAATTCCAGCCCCAGAAAATATCTAAGGACTCCAAGATCCTTAGTGACAAATTCGCTCCCCAGCTTTTCTTTCGCCTGCTTTATGCCTTTCTCATCATCTCCTGTAATCAAGATGTCATCTACAAAACCATAATTGCAATAATACCTCTAGAAGTCTTCTGTACAAATAAGGAATGATCAGCATTGGAGCGTTTGTATCCTTGTTTTTCAAAGAGGTCTGAGAGCTTCTGAAACCATGCTCTGGGGCTCTGCTTAAGGCCATAGATAGCCTTATGAAGTCTGCACACCTTGGAACACTCCCCCTCAACAGCAAAACCGGGTGGCTGTTGCATATTGACTTCCTCCTGCAAATCTCCATATAAGAATGCGTTTTTCACATCCAACTGATACATCGGCCACTCTCGATTAACTGCGACTGACAACAAGATCCGGGGAGTGGAATGACGGGCTACTGGCGAGAATGTATCAAGGTAATCCACCCTGTATGTCTGTGTAAAACCACGTGCAACAAGGCGTGCCTTGTATCTGTCAATAGAACCATCTGCATTGTGCTTCACCGTAAACACCCACTTGCAGCTCACCGGGGTCACATCTGGAGGTATAGGAACTAGACTCCAAGTTCCTCTAGATTGTAGTGCCGCCATTTCTTCCTCCATTGCTAGCCGCCATCTACTGTCCTGCAGAGCATCTTAATAATTTCGTGGAATATCTACAGTTGACAGGGCCACCACAAAGTTCCTAAAATCCGCAGATAGTTGCTCAAATGACACAGAAGCTGACAAGGGATATGTAACGCAACTCCTCTTCGATTTGCGTATAGCAATAGGAACATCTAAATCAGTTGTGTCCTCATCTAGCCCCTACAACATATCCTGCTCATAAATATCATTAGATCCATCAATAGAAGTATCTTCATTACATACCATAGGCGAGCTAGGAGACGAGTCATGGCCATGAGCGGGAGGATGCCTGCGGGTATAATGGAACGGTAGTGGTGAGACGGGGATTTGTGGTGGTGGTGGTGGTGACGGTGGTGGTGTTGGTGATAGTGCTGGAGGTGGTGGTGTCATGTATATGGCATCGGTAGGCAGTGGAGGTAGCTGCCGATCACCTGAGGTTGAAAAATACATTACATATTCAAAAAATGTAACATCTGCACTGACCATATACCGCCGACGCAGAGGATCAAAACACTTGTACCACTTTTGAGTTCTGGAGTACCCAACGAAGACACATTTGACAGCCCTAGGAGAGAGCTTGTCAGTACCAGGAGACAATTGATGGACAAAAGCGACTGAACCAACCACACGGGGAGTAAGAGAAAACAGATCCTTCCCAGGATAGATAAGGGAAAACGGAATCTGTTCATCCAAGACAGAGGACGGCATACGATTGATTAGGTAACATGCAGTGAGAACTGCATCACCCTAGTAAAAGTAGGGAACATGACTCTGTATAAGAAGTGATCTTGTGACATCAAGTAGGTGACGATGTTTTCTTTCAGCAATTCCATTTTGTTGAGAGGTATGAGCACATGATGTTTGGTGAATAATCCCTTTTGAGGAGTAATAGTTGGCAAGGACATGAGTGCACAGTTCTAGGGCATTATCACTTCTTACAAACTTCACAGATGTGGAGAAAACATTTTGAATTTCATTCAGAAAATGGATAATAATATTGCCTGCTTCAAATTTATTTTTCATCAAAAATACCCATGACACACGAGATAAGTCATCCACGAAAACTATATAAAATCTGTGTCCCTGATGATCAGGTACACGACTCGGACCCCAGACATCAATATGAAATAACTCGAACTTGGAGGTACTACTCCGACCTGGACGACTGGGAAAGGTCGACCTGTGATGCTTTCCCAACTGACACGCCTCACACTGGATAGGTGTGTGAGGAAGACCCTGGGGTAACGGACGACGCAACTTCTGAAGCGGTAGATGTCCAAAGCGCAGATGCCACAATAAAGGAGATACTGGTCCAACGGGAAGGGATGAGGTTCTAGCGAATGGGGTCTGATTCAGGTGGTAGAGGCCTCCTTGCTCATAGCCACGACCAATCACGTTGCCCGTGTGGATGTCCTGAAAAATAAGAGAAGATGGATCAAAAATTGCCCGACAATGTAGATCCTTCGTAATCTGACTAATTGACAACAACTTCATTGAAAAATCAGGTGCATGTAGCACATTCTTAAGCTGCATAGAAGATGTCAATCTAATCTCCCCCTGACCAGTGATGGGGGACTACTGTTCGGCCTGGAGGAATCTGAGAGTATCCTGTAAGTAAACTCTGATCGCCACATAGGTGATGTGTAGCGCCCGAGCCCATAATCTACGGTAATGAATCTGATCTACTACTGGTAAATGCAAGTATGCTACCTGAAGCACTGGTCGACGCAGAGGCAGAAGCAGCAGCATCAGATTGACTCTCAGTAGTAGGTGCTGGGCCAGATGGGGGAATAATGCCCCTCAGACGGCCAACTAGATCATCGAACCGCTGATCCAAAGTAGCAGTGGATGGAGGCTCTATCTGCTCAGCGACTCGTGCAGATGCAGGAAACCCATGCTTCGAGTAGCATGTGTCTTCATTGTGTCCAACGCGATGACAGTAAGTACATGTTGGCCGAGTGCGGCCTCCTCTTCCACGGGGTCCATGTCCACGGCTCTGATGATGAAATCCGCGACCCCTGTTGGCTGCCATGGTTGAAGTATTCTGATTCGTGGCCGTGGAAGGAACTGTGATCCGACTCAGTCTATGGAAAGCTTCCTCCATGGGAGGAATGGTAGAGTCGGCCAAGATCTGGGATCGTGCCGCCTCATACTCTGGATCGAGTGCAGCAAGGAATACGTCCACCATAGTCGCGTTCCTATATGTCTTCTGCTGTTCTGGCGTGGCTGTCAGAGGCATGAAGCTGTAGAGCTTCTCGAACATCCCTCTTAGTGATGTGTAGAGAGAATGTAGAGGGCGGCCATTCTGCTTTATAGTGAATATATCATGTTGGAGTTGCAGAATCTTCGTCTCGTTCTTCGCCTGCGAATATGTAGCCGCCAGAATGTCCCACATATCCTTGGCCGTGGGTTGATGTAGAATGTCATTGGCAATCTCAATTGCCAACGTACCAGATAGCCAAACTTTGGCGTATGCGTCATCAGCCTCCCAAGAGGCATTGGCTCCAGTCTTCTCAGCAGGCTCTGGTTCGGTAAGAATGTGCTTCTTGCCCGTTGCGCATTGCGCATTGCGCATTATGTATCATTTTTCCCAAGGCGCAGCGCGCAGTGCGCACTCAGCAGGCTGATACATGCGCGCAGTGCGCAGTGCGCAAGTGGTTCGAGAACTCCGGTCTAGGACCGTCGCTCTGATACTATGTTGGGAAAAATGAACGAGATGTTTATTCCATAAGCCCTAGGCTCTCTTATATAGGAGAGAAGCCTATGGGTAAATTACATAAAGAATACAACTGAAAATAAAAATAACAGAGAGACACAGGAACTACTATATGCGTTAATAGTATAGGATGAAAATGTTTGAAACAAAATACATAACCAACACAAACTGTGGAAATGAATCCACCCTTTTTGTCATTTATGTACCAGCATATAATGCTTCATATGAGTCAGATCATAATACTAAACCCTTAAAATGAATCTCATACAATAACGACACCTTCCTCGGATAATAGTTTCCTTTGTCCTAATTCATAAAGATAAATAATTAAAGATAATCAAATATTTCTCTGTACAGTGAGTTTAGGAAACCAACTTCCAGTGTCTAAAAAATCCTTATAAAAGTTCTTAATATCAGAAATACTAAGAATTTTGTGGATGTGCTTGTAACACCCAAACTACTCAAATATATTTCCATGCACATAGTTTTATGATTAACAAATCATAATTATTAATCCTGAGTTATAACACCTGCAGAAAGTGGACATTCTTTAGGAATACACGGAATTTTCTAAGTCAATATCACACAATGTTTCACTGAAATTTCCTTTTAAAGAGAAATTTATAGTAAACTGGGAAAATCGAGTAAAAACAATTATGCTATTAATACCTGATATAAACATTTATCCAACCATAAGTAAAAACAATATATCCAGTAATCATGTGTGTGTATATATATACTCAAAGATTTATTTTTATTACTATTATTTTGAATCAGTTTCCTGTAACAAAACTTAAAGCCAACCCATGAAGATTGTGCATGTTTTGGACTGAAGATGGTGCATGCAGGGCCGTAAGAAGGAAGGGTATGAAATCATACATGTATGACAGCAAAAGAAGGATAGGAATTGTACCTCTTACCAGATCTCTAGAATGGAGAAGAAGCTTGCATGCAACATCACATACAAGCTTCTGTAGTAGCTCTTGACAGGAGCTCCAGCATCCTTATTTTTGGAGCAGAAATGGCTGGAATTTGGAGAAATTTGGGAAGGATTGGAAGAGCAAGCAGTGGAGGAAATTGAAAAAAAGGGAAAGGAAATAGGAAGAAGAGTTGTACCCTTTTTGTGACATTTTTAGGAAGTGGCTGCTGCTATTGTTGCTGTTGATAGCAACACATGTGGTTGTTTGTAGCAGCAATCCAAGCCTCTGAAACGGTTGTTTCCAAGCAGCAACTCCAGCATAAATAAATGGGGGAAGACTACTCCAATCGGCTGGGAGAATGGGAGATTTTGAGAAGAAAATAAGAGGGGGGAAAATAAGAGGCTGCAACTGTCATTTTTTTTATTATTTTTCATTTTTCTTTCTTTATTTTGAGATATTCAAAACCATCTGTAATCGCACCTGAACCTTCGATTTGGGCGCAAAATGGATCGATTCGATCATCTCTAAACGATAATCAATATGGGTATAATATTGATATACTTTAAATTGGCTTTGCATGCCCGAAATTTTCGAGATACAGTTTCGGTGTGGGGGTTAAATTTTGCGATTTAAAAATACCAAACGACCTTCGATTGACGAACGGTCGATTCCGCTGGTCTTGTTTCGTCGAATCGGATCTTATGACGACCTTGGTTTATTTTGCGGCTTCCGAATTTGTGTCACTGTTTTTTTTTTCGGGCACGCATTACGATGCGATCGATTTTGGCCGATTTCGCCCGAACAACTTTTGATTCATGATCAACTGATCGATTTGAGTCATCTAATGCCGACTGGCAGCTTTATTGAGTTAAACGGACCCTAATCGGGTCGGGTTTGGTTTTGGTTGAACTTTGGATGTTACATGTTCTATGTAGTCTTGTTGTCACCTACAAGGGGTTGTCGCTATATTTGTAGGTTTTATGCCTATGTAGGGTTGCCATAGCCACCATATTGCACCATCATCATTAAGATTGACATTGCACCATTTCCCAATGACACCATTGTTGGTTCCATCTGCGTCAACACCATTACTAGCATCAACAGTCTCACAACATCATCTAGTAGCACTGCTACCATCGCTAAGCATGCAATTGCATTCCCTCACATGTTGTATCATAACACACGTCTTACATATCTCACGTCCTGTTGAGGACAAGGTTTGAGATATCGATAACGTATCGCTCAATCAAAAAAGAGATATATCAACAATATTGGTGGAAATATTGGAACTGACAGAAAAAGTACTTTTTTGCAAATTAAGATCTTCCTATTTTTTGAAACAATACATAACACATAAATACATACTTATATGCAAGAATGAGGTGTATTTAGCACATCAATCACATTATATCACACATATCCTTGATGTTAATGCTGAGTGTTGACTGCTAAGAGGTACTGGAAAGGCAATGATGAAATTTGAATAATAACAACTTAGATACATAAAAAGGTGTTCTTAGCAGAGTAGTTTTATGTTACATTGCATTTTATGTATAAAAAAAATACTGAGCTATATCAGAAATCAAACAAACACGTTGATATGCATAAAACATATAATTTTAAAATAACATCATTCGTAATAATCATAATTTTAAATAAAAGATGAATAAAACTGGATTACAAATAAAACTTTCCAAGTGAACTAAGTAAAATCATTCCCCCCCGTTAGAGTATGTCGTTTATATGGGATCCTGTATCACTTATATTATAATACATACTAAGTATCAACTATTAAATATTAATATGGTAACATATACACTAATTGTATGCAAAATTTCCTTTATCAACTATAGAGTTGTTTTTTTCTCCATTATCAAAAAAGGGGCGAAGCCCCCTTTTTCAAACAAGGGTATCGTTGATTAGTCAACAAGCCTGGGTAGGGGGGTCTAGGGGGAGCATGTGCGCTTTCCCTGCAGGGGTGTGTGAGTGAGCCCTCGACCCCAAAAATCTATAAATTATCTTTGATAAAATTACAAATCGATCACTAAAAGTAAAAAATGTGATATGGAGCAACATATGGCTAATATTTATGTTTATTATTTATTATTTATTATAAAATATGGAGCCCTTGTACCATTTATTTTTTATTATAAAATTAATAAATGTTTCTAAATTTTGCATCCAAACAACATAGCATCATTTATTTGTTTTGTTATTTAGATCAATTATTTACTTAGTTAGAAACAATAAATTGAGTTAATATTCTTTGATTTGAATTATATATTTTTAAATATTTGCAATTAAAAATAATACAAACACATCATCTACATATACTTTCACATATAGTTTTGCCTATCCACTTACTCATTCCAGGCTGCCCGACCGAACGAATATTGCATACCGACTTTCTGAACCTCGGTATATATAAGTATCAAACAATTACATCGTCGATATTGATATATTGGTGATCTATCGTTGACACATCACAATATTTCAAACCCTGACCGAGGATATGGATCGATATTGCCTCTAGTTATTAGGGATATGAAGCATATGCACAATCAACCACCTCCATGTAAGCACGTAAAGAAGACATTGTAATATGACAATGGTTGGTCATTGATCGCAACCATCAGAGAAGAAAACACTTTGAAGAGAAGTATAACCCCCTGATGAATATGTGATTCACCACTTTAAAAGCTAAAAATAAAGCTCTATTCCCAAGTAATTAGTTGTATTTATACATTTATATTTCATTGTTAGCATTCATACATGTGTAAATAGTATTAACATTCATACATGTGTAAATAGTATCCATATTTTATCATTCATAATTGCATAAATAAGAGGCCGGATTTGTGTATAAATTATCATATATATATATTAAAATACTTTACTCATTTTCAGTATTTTATGCTAACCTAGAATCAAATAAAATCAATTTCATTGTGTATATAATACTAACATTAATAAACGAAAAATATCAGAAAAATACTAACTTGTATATTTGTCAAATAAACCTAAACTATAGTTATGGGACAAAAAGCGTCAAAATCAAATATCTCTCACATATTGTCTCATATGGGCCCCTATTCACTTTTGAATTAATGTACATTCAATTACCTTCAAAATAAGACCGAATTCAAAAGAATCGAAGTTCATATGTGAAAATTGGATTTTAGGTCCTCATTATGTATTGTATATTTTGACTGATTTTAACTCATTATTTTATGAACATGATTGACTCTTTAATTTGTGTTGAGAGAATTCTGTAATCAATGTATTTATATTTCTTTAGTTTTTCTATCCTCTTTATGTAATTTATCTGTAGAGCCTTTCTCCTATATAAGAGGGCCCTAGGGCTGCGTGGAATACAACTTTTCTTTTCATTTCATCTTTCCACACGGTATCAGAGCGACAGTGCTAGACCAGAGCTTGTGCCCTAGATCCCTTTCCCCACAATCGCCCCTGTGTCGCCCTGGTGCCTCGGCGTCGCCCTACGTCGCTCCTGCTTTGCCCTGACGTTGCTGCCATGCATGCTGCTCCGCCACCCGTACTGCTTCGCCTCCCTGCAGGTCGTGTTGCCCACTTGCTCGTTGCTCCTCTTCCTGCGCCGGCCACTGTTGGTGGACTGCTGTCGCCCCTATGGGTTGTGCACGAGTGATCATCAACGCGTGTGAAGATTTGCGCTCGTGAACACTTGCGGGTTTAAGATCCCCTGCGTGCGTGACCCTCAATGCACGTGCCCGTGTAACAACGCACTGTAGGCTCTCCATATCTCATGGGGGAACTCAACTGTTGCAGACATCCTCAGCCATGGCAGCATCTCGTGGTAGAGGAGGTCCTGTACAGTTCCGTGGTCGCAGTGATCGTGGCAGGGGAGGGGATAGTGGCCCCGTCATCAGCCGTGTACTTATTACCATTGATCATGCCACTCTGAGGAAACATGCTGCTCCAGCATGGGTTCCCAGCTTCATCACATGTCGCAGAACAGAGTCAGCAGGCTAGCATCACCTCTTTTGTGTCTGATCAGAGATTTGATGAATTTTTGGCAAGACTCGGGGAGATTTTGCCTACTCGTGGGTCAAATAGATCTCCTTTAACGCCATCAGAGGTAGCTGCCTCTGCATTGTCATCCACATTAGGTACAACATATGTATTTACTAGTTGTTACAGGGCAGACTTATCAGAATGGATCATAGATTTTGGAGCCTCCCATCATGTTTGTGGGATAAAGGCCAGTTTAGTGCGTTCAACCCAACCAAGTCAGGACGCTCTGTTGTGATAGCATATGGGACACACTCGCCCATTACTGGTCAGAGGGAGGTGTAGTTAACCCCTGCAATGAGGCTACAAAATGTTCTTTATGCCCCGAAGTTTTCAATGAACTTACTGTCTATTAGTCAGATCTCTAAGGATTTACACTGTCGTGCCGTTTTTGATCCTTCTGCTCTTGTGTTTCAAGATATTCTAACATGCAAGGTGATTGGTTCTGGTTGTGAGTGAAGTCGCTTCGCTTACCCTTGGTAATTCAACCAAATTATTGATCAAATTAAAAGTTAAGTTCGTTGCAGTAGTCGGGTAATCAAGACTTCATCAAAAATACCACTAAGACTTATGAAAAATCAAGTTTAAGCGGCAAATTTAGTTTACTTGGGCAAGTCCAAGGTCGAACTCAGGGAGGCAACTGTCTCCTTAGGTGATTTTTCAATCAATTTTTGAGATCATATTTATCAGAAGAATGTTTTTGGTCTTTTATTAGAAATTTTTGTGCAATAAAGGAAAAACGATGCAATTTCAGGCCAAAATTTAAGGTAAATTTGAAAAATGGTCAAATGAAGTCCAAAAATCATGAAATTTGTCCGCAATATGAAATGAAATGATATTAAGCTTCTGCAATTTTTTTTGGAATTTTTAGACTCTGTTTGAATATAATATGAATTAAAGATGAATGCAAGATGATTTTTGCAAAATTAATATTAATTATGGCCAAAACACATTATTTCCAGATATAAAAATTATCCTAGATATGTCTAAGGAAGAGTAATCCAGGAAAAATTGATAAAACTAAAAATCTATGTGAATCGGGTTCTTAAAAATCAATTAAGCAAATCACTGTTTGATTTATTCAGACCTCGTAATGTGCGCAAATGCTACGATTTTTGGGCACAATGGAGAGTAATTTATCCTACGTCTAATGTGATTTTATTATGATTTTTGGAGCAATAAGGAATTTAATATTAAATAAAGGCACATAGTGGGCAAAATATAGAAAATTTCACCAATTTACTATTATTAAATTCCAGATGACTCACAAAAATAAGACAAGTGTCACACAAGATAGAGGACACGTGAAACTACAACATGCAATTTTTTAGAAATTAAAAATGATAATAAATGGAGCCCTAAATATGCGTGCAAAGACATGGGTCAAAATGCAATACAGGAAATAAAAATTGCTAAAATAAAACGTATTGACAGGGATTTAAGTGTAATTACCTATCATGAAGGGGGGTGGATGCAAGATTTCCTCTGAGAACACGTGCTCCTCACGTGGATCGCCTGACAGGAACCAAAATGTAATTTCCAAAACTTTCTAGGGCCTCAGTGTAAATTACCCGTCCCTCACGTGAGAAACACGTGCGTGGACTAGGCTCGGACGACGTTGGAGGCTCTAGCAGAGGCTGGGATGACTTAGGAGGTTCGACTCAGCTTTGGATCCTCCTTCGGATACTCCGAGCCAAAGGTCGGGGATGAGGCTCGGAGCTCGCGATGTGGCTCGCCTAGGGGTTGTTAGATCAAGATAGGTTTAACGGTGGCTGATGAAGGCGACGTGGCAGAGTGCTGGGCGTCAGATCCTCGCGAGATCGGACGACGGTTGGAGGTCGAAGGCGATGCGACGTGTCGAAACGAGAACCGTTGGATCGGAAGATCCAACGGTAGCTGGAAGTCCTTTTTCTCTGGCTCGCCGCCTCCTGCGACGGACTTGGCGGGGCTTCGGTGACAGGGCTCTGGCTCCGCCGCGCTCCCCTGAGGATGTGGAAGCTCGTCGATGACCCCTGGATGGCTTTAGATGATTGTGGGATTGTCAGGAGTCGGTCGGAGGGTCTGGCGGAAGCTGGAGTCAACTGGAGGGTGGTGGAGACGAAACTCGAGGCGGCTCCGGCGTGGGGTCCAACCAATGAAGGTGAGGGTACCTGCAGGGTTATTCTGTGCAAGGGAGCGTGTGCAAATGTGCTCGTGAGATAAGTGCGAGTGCAGTGAGAGGCCTAGAGCGAAGAAAGGGTGGTCTGGCGACTCTCCTCTGCCGTGGCGGCAGAGCTTTGGTCGGAGGGAGATGCGGGGTGTGGTCTAAGTGAAAGGAGTGGCACGCGAAGGTGGGAGCTCCAAGGTGGAGCTCGGGGGCTGGTTGGAGACACGTGAAGATGAGAGGAGAGGCGAAATAAATTTCGAGAAAATCGACGGGGAAGGATATGAGATCGGAGAAGATGATGGAGGATTGCTACATGGGATTTGAGACTCTTCTTGGAGACTTGGGTCGTCGCTCGAGGGTCGGTAGCTACCCGAGCTCGAGCAGCTCGTCGAAGGAGCTGCTACACGGCGGAGAAACGCCACAGATCTCGCCGGAGGAATATCACCGTCGTTGCTCGATTTCTCCCTCAATTGCTGTCACCAATCAGAAGCTAAGAGCTCTGCGGTACCTCCTGATATGGCGGATGGGGGTGAAAGTAGTCGGAGGCGGGGTATTTAAAGGAAGAAGGTGGAGGTCCCGGTGATGGAGGCGTGGTGTCCGTGGGCTTCGTGGAGTGACGCGGGCGAGTTTCATGGAGGTCATGGAGTGGTTCTGAAAATACAAAGGGCGGAGAGGAAGCGCGAGGTGGGCGACGTGGGGCGAGGCTTCCTCGGGAGGGAGAAGACGACGTCATGGTTTTTGGATCTCACGATCCAACGGTCAGAAGAGGGACACCAGAGGAGGGCTAGGATTAGATCCTGGGTTAGAAATCGAAGGGCGCAAGGGGCGCTACATGTCGTGATGTAAGCACGATGCTAACGGGCGACGGAGATTAGATCATGTGAAGGATTGAAGGGTTGTGATTGAATGGAAGATGAGCGGGTGAGATCTAATCATCATAGCGAAGATCCGATGGTCATGAGTGTGCCATGTGGAGAACGGAGGGCAAGGCGTTGATGCGCGGTCTTGATGAGATCTGGGGATGGATCGGACAACGGAGGGATGATGCGGTATGGAGGGCCCATATCTGTAGGGAGAATGAACGATCGGATGACTTAGGAAAGGGGATGCGTGGCGGGCGATGGAGTGGACTGCATGGCGCAATCAGAGGGCACCACGTGGCCTGATCTGAATGGCTGAAAGAAAATGTGAAATAAGGGAGAGAAGATGGCCGAATTTGGAAAAACTTAAAACATGAAAGTTGTAGATCTCGATGAGATCTACATGTTTCATGTTGACAAAAACGGAAATGAAGTCAAATAAAGTACTAAAATACAAGGGTACAATTATACATACCTATAGTGTACAATGGGGCCCCATAACCCAAATTTTGCATACGAGCTTTGATTTAAATGAAATTGGTCTCATTTTGAAGGTCTCTGAATGTGTACTAATTTGAAAATGAATAGACCTAGATCGGAGATTGTATGAGAGAGATAAGTGCATTCTAAGGTCCATGACTTCCGACTTGGTTTGGGGTTTTATTGGGCAATTATTCAAGTTAGCAATTTTTTGTATTTTTCTCGTATTATTGTTAGTAATATCTACAGTATAAAGGGCATTTATGGATTTTAGGGTCAGTGTAAAATATATACATATCGGGTGAATTTTACAAGTGATTTGGCTTCTTATTTAATGCAGATGCAAATGCTAAGATGCAGATGTTATCAATGCATGCATGAATGCTAATTATGCAATTTTGGTTGAAATATGTTCCTAATTACTCGGGAACAAGGCTCTATTTTCAACTTTAAGAGTGATGAATCACATATTCATCAATGAGCAAGGAGGTCTATCAGATTGGTACAGTCTCCATATGCTGCTGCCTCCTCTCTTCGCATCGGATCTGTATCACCCTATAGATAGCATCTTCGTTTTGGTCATCTTCCTCTGCAAAAGCTATGTCATGTACTTCCACAGATTTATCCTCGCTCCACCTTTCAGTGCGAGGCCTGCCGGCTTGGGAAGCATCATCGGTCTACTTTCCAGAGTCGTCAGGGTCGGAGTGGTCATGGTCTATTTGAGTTGTTTCATTTTGACATTTGTGGTCTCAGTCGTGTCCCTGATCATCAGGGGCATAGGTTTATCTTGTTGCGGCTGATGAGTTTTCAAGGTTGTCATGGGTCTTTCTACTTAAAAATAAGTTTGATGCTGATTCTGTCATTCTATCTTTTAAAATAGAAATAAAAAACATTTTCTCCGCCAAGATTAAATTTATATGGTCAAACACCTTGGAATTTTGTAGCAATCAACTTGCAAAATTTCTTGCTTCTCATGGTATTGTGCATCAAACTTCTTGTGCGTATACTTCTCAACATAATTTGGTGGCTGAACGTAAACACTGCCATCTACTTGTTGTTACCAGGACCATTTTGATTCAGAGCCGTGCTCCTCATTTGTATTGGGGGGATGCTATTCTAACTTCTTGTTATTTGGTTAATCGTATGCCCTATTCGGTTCTGGGGGAAAGATCCCATTCTCGATTGCGTTTCCCTTGACGAATCTCCTCATTATCACCTCGAGTCATTGGTTCAGTGGCTGTCGTTTATTATATGTCACCCGGTCTTGACAAGCTCTCTCCTAGAGCTGTCAAATGTGTGTTTGTTGGGTATTCCAAGACCCAAAAGGGATATCATTGCTTCGACCCGGTTCGACGAAGGTACTACGTTAGTGCAAATGTCACCTTTTTTGAGTCTATTATGTATTTTTCTGCTACATGTGACAAGCTCATTTCTTCTGAGGATGGGGAAGAGGTCTATATGCCTCTACCTTCAATCTCTACTCCGCCATCATCATGAGCACCTACCTCTCCACCATCACCTACGTCTCCTCCTCTACCATTGATGCCACCTCCTCCACCACCTTTCTTTCCACAGGTTTATCATCGTCGACCCCATGCTCATGTGCCTCGCCAATCATCCAGCACACCTGAGGTTTGTTCTGAACATTTGAGTTATTCTAATGGCACTGGTGATTTGAGTGTACAACATGAGGTGCAGGATGATCGAGATACTACGTCTCCTGTGAGTTCTGAAGACTTGGACATGCCTATTGCTCTAAGGAAGCAGAAGCGTGCATGCACTATGCATCCTCTTACTTCTCATGTGTCATTGCATCGCATTTCCGAGGACTTTCAGAAGTTCATTATGGGGTTGTCAGCAGTGGAGATACCATGGTCTTATTAGGAGGCGCTGCAGAGTAGCCAGTGGCGTCTAGCTATGGAAGAGGAGATGACAGCTTTACAATCTCGAGGTATGTGGAGCATTGTGCATGCTCCTTCATGTGCGTCTATTGTTGGCAGTAAGTGGGTGTTCACTGTGAAACACCGTACTGATAATACAGTTGACAGATACAAGACATGACTGGTTGCACGTGGGTTCAACCAAATGTATGGGGTGGACTATCAAGATACGTTTTCCCCAGTTGCACGTCACTCTACGTTACAGATTCTTATTGCCGTTGTTGTGGTACGTGACTGGCCACTTTTCCAGTTGGATGTGAAGAATGTTTTTTTGTATGGTGATCTGCAGGAAGAAGTTTACATGCAATAACCACCGGGATTTGCTGCTGAGGGGGAGTTTAGTATGGTATGTCGACTTCACAAGGCCATATATGGCCTCAAGCAGAGTCCGAGGGCTTGGTTTCGAAAGCTCTTAGAGTTAATTGAACAAAATGGCTTTGTCAGATCTACTGCAGATCATTCTCTTTTTACTAAGAGAACTCAAGGAGGTACGGTTGTTGTTTTGGTCTATGTTGATGACATTGTTGTTACTGGTTGTGATGAACAAGGTATTCAGGCAACTAATGATTTCCTTGGACGACAGTTTGTGACCAAGGATCTTGGCAAGTTACGTCACTATCTTGGCTTGGAGCTTGCACACAGTCAGTAGGGTAAGATTATGACGCAAAGAAAATATGTTACTAATCTTCTGGCAAAGACATGTATGACAGGATGCAAACCTGCAACTACACCAATGGATCCTAATGTTAGACTCTATGATGATGACTCTGAAGAGATAGATAAGAGACGGTATAGGGAGCTTGTAGGAAAGTTGCTATATGTTACTATTACCAGGCCTGGCATATCATTTGTTGTGAGCAAAGTGAGCCAATTTATGGAGCAACCTAGACATGTTCATATGGATGTAGTTTGTATGATCTTAAGATATCTAAAACCTTCTCCAAGTGCATGTCTACTGAAACTCAAGCGGTGAGGAAGTCTCTTAAGATACCCTTCTGTCTTGCCACCTAAATGGAAGTGCTGTCCATTAGAGAGATAGCTCTACTCCAAAACTACACCACTGAGAGGGGTTAGAGAGACTCTTCGGAAAAGTCACTTTAGATGGGCCCAACCGATAAGGGCAGACGAGCTTGTACGAAAAACTAAAATTGAGGGACCCCCAGACTAGGTACCCTAAAATAGAGGGTCAACGAACTGGTCAAAAGTTGAGATCTCAACGAGGTGTAAAAACACTGTGAGCTCATGTAAAAAACCTTAAAAAGGATTGGGATCCTAAGCCTGTGCACTAGGCGACCATTGCATTAATTGGGCTTCCTATCTTCTGTCCAGTTGAGGGTCACCGTGCCCTTGTACGGTTAAGTGTAAGAGTTACCTAGATCATCACTAATAATTATCAGACATTTTTGATTCATCGTCACTTTTCACTTATTTGACTAACCAATACTTTCTCAATCTCTTCTGTTGTTGACTTTACAGTCTAAGTATTCTGTGGTTGACTACATAGGTTTAAGTCTTTTGGGTCAACGATCTTATTATCAGTAAATTATATTTAGAAGATTATTGTTAGCCAGAATGATAATATGTTATTATGGATTGTTTTAATTCATTTCTTAAGTCCGTTATTTATTTAAAATAGGTGATCCTTCAATATGTATAATGTTTCAGTTCTTTATCGCATTTAGCCTTATTTCTTTTCCCCATAATACGCGTCTTTAGTCATTTCCTCGGATCCAATAATGATTGAGGTATGAGTCAATCTATCATATTAAATCCCTAATGTCTTGATGCAATTTTGTCAATTTTCTATGACTAACATTTCTTTAGAAGAATAATATATATAGTAATAATACATCAAGGATTTAATAATCCACTCTCTACCTTCTATTTGGATAAGAGCATTCTACATGCATCGATTAGTGTTTTATTTCGCTATCCAAAACATCTATTACTGTTATAAAATATGAAGAATGCGGAAGCGATTGATAAACAGAGCAATAAACAAGAAAGATGAAACATGGAACACAAAGATTTAACGTGGAACCCTACTCCGTGAGGAGCGGGATGAAACCACGGGAGAAGCCCTCAAAGGGGCATGCTATGCATTGCTTTTTCTCAATGAGTACAGGAGGTCTGGGGCTTCTTATATAGCCTCTCCAGAGCCTCCAAGTCCCACCACTGGACGATGTGGGACTAAACACAGAATGTGGTAAATGGATCTTCTCCAGGATCCATTTACCCTGCTACAACACAATATGGCCCATACACGAATACTCCAACACTCCCCCTCAAGCTGGAGCATGCAATGCTCAGCTTGGACAAATATAAATAAACTCAACTCAACGCTACAGGACACTACGGACAATATCAACCCAACGCGCACATTGCTGCAATCGAGGACATTGCTTCTCATGCCGTGCAGGTAAGGAGGACGAACGAGCTGGAGTGTGAGTCAACTGAAGACTCGGAATCTGACCATCGAGTCTGAACTTGCGCCTGAAGTCTCCTTGTCGGAGAACTGGGTCTCTCCCATCTGGCTCAGAGAATGGTGCACTGATCTGATGTACCTATGATACCACATGAAAACCCTTGCCCTCAATGGCATAGGGAATGGTCCTCTGCTCTGGAGTCCCTATGGCTCACATGAAAACTCTGGCCAACAAGAAGAATGATGGGTGATGGCAACATATGCTCATCTGACAATGACCGCAAACTCGTGTGTGCCTGAAACTGGAGACTCGGAAGACAATCGTCGAGTCTTGAACAACTGCGCATCAAACTGGGACTCAGAATCTGAACGTCGAGTCTGGAATTGCGCATGTAGAATCTTCATCTGTAGAGTCTGAAAATCTGCTGGTCTGAAGAATATCTGAATAGTCTGAAAATCTGACATCTGAATCTGGATCTAGACCTGTGACTCTACATATACTCCCCCTTTCTCCCATACTTGTCGGAAAATGAACATCGACAAAGTTGGGAGAAGACAAGATAGGATGGGGAGAAAAACAAGAACTTGCGGCTTTTCTTT
The DNA here is from genome assembly GCA_037367405.1 of Ottelia alismoides. NCBI lineage: Eukaryota > Viridiplantae > Streptophyta > Magnoliopsida > Alismatales > Hydrocharitaceae > Ottelia > Ottelia alismoides. The sequence goes on from JAZKJV010007122.1 coordinate 383,904, forward strand.
TTTTTATAAGCCGTCTGATTTTTTTTAAGCCGTTCCAAAATTTTTTTATGGCTTTTGCATGATTTTTTTGAAATCATTTTTTTGAAAATTGTGTGCGGCCTTTTTTTTAATGCACGCGCCTTTTTTTTTGAAAAACTTTGCAGATTTTTTTGCAAATAAACGTACGGCTTTTGAGATGTACGCGCCTTTTCTTCTTCTTTTTTTTTAACATATTTTTTTTCTTTACCGGCCCACTTGGGCCCAACACTCTCTTCTCTCACTCTTTCTTTCCCCCTTTTTTTAATAACACCCTCCTTCCCTTTTTTTTAACGTCAGCAGCCCACTTGGGCCTATACTCGACCCAACTCTCCTCTTTTACTTTTAACTTACAGCCTCCCAAAATTTTTTTTTAATACGGTACAACCAGCTGCTTATTTAGGGTTCCCGTTGGAACCCTTTCTCAAGGACTACCCGCCCCGATGGGGGCCTTCTTCGCCGCCACCCCTGGGATTCTGAAAGGGCGCCTGACTGGGATCGACGAAGGGGTTAGTGCTGCCGCTGATGATGGCGACTCGCGCGGAGGAGGGTCTTGCCGCACCTGGAGAGGATGGAGCAGGTTTCACGGCGAGTGAGGAGGGCGGAGGCTCCGCCTGGAGCGGCGCATGCGCCTCAGAGCGCGTAGGGGCCCGGGTTACGCCGTCGAGTCTGGGTTTGTGTCGCGGAGAGGGCGCCGCCACTGGGAGTTGCGCCTGGGTTGGAGGGGAGATGCGCGCCTGGAGTTGAAAGGGAATTCACACGCCGCCGAGTCCACCATCAGGGGTACACACACAGGGGGGTGCGCGCCTTCCTGAGGTCTCACGGCTATCACCGCCGTTTGCTGCAGGAGAGGGGTTAGGGCTTTACGATGAGCCCCTGGATCTGATGGAGCTCGCACGCGAGGAGGGCGCAGAGGGTTCCGCTTGGGACTGTCGCCTGGGGTTTCTTCGAAGACTTGGATTTCCGTGCGAGAGGTCTGGCTGGCGGCGGGCTGGCGGCGTCGAGCGCACCAGGAGATGCTTTCTGATGACGCTAAAAGGAGTTCTGCAGTAGATAGGCTCTGTAGAATTAAAGATCACACCGTCTGGGAGCCTTCTCACGACGTGAATGACGAGGACATAAATTAGGGTTCCAGATGAGAACCCTGGAAAAAAACAAATCTCGAAAAAAAATATATAAGAGATAAACTCCTCGAGAATCGACCCGCTCTGATACCATGTTATAAAATATGAAGAATGCGGAAGCGATTGATAAACATAGCAATAAAGAAGAAAGATGAAACATGGAACACAAAGATTTAACGTGGAACCCTACTCCGTGAGGAGCGGGATGAAACCACGGGAGAAGCCCTCAAAGGGGCATGCTATGCATTGCTTTTTCTCAATGAGTACAGGAGGTCTGAGGCTTCTTATATAGCCTCTCCAGAGCCTCCAAGTCCCACCACTGGACGATGTGGGACTAAACACAGAATGTGGTAAATGGATCTTCTCCAGGATCCATTTACCCTGCTACAACACAATATGGCGCATACACGAATACTCCAACAATTACATATATTAAAACTGGGTTTCACCCAGCTTTTACTCACAGCCTGACACATGGAACATTTTTGGACCTCTCCCGTGTCCCTTCTCTTCCGACTTGATGCACACACATAATTTCTCTCTCCCCCTACAACGACCTCTCTCTATCTCTCCGTTCTATAACGATCTCTCTCTCTCTCTTGTGTATGTAAAGTTCTCTCCCTCTCTCCTATATATCCCACTCTCTCACCTCGTGATCTCTCTCTCATATCCCACTTTCTCTACCCATTATCTTTCTCTTATTATTATTATAAAATATAAAACCTAATTCATATTTATATGCTATTATTAGATCAATTTTTAACATTATATATTAAACATTTATTGTGAATTTATTTATATATCAATGGATTGGTTAATGCTTCTGATATTCATTTTATTTTCCACACTTCATACATGTTTTGAAATACGAAAACATTATTTTTAACAATTTAATAAATAATTATTAAGTAAATAATGGTCAATAAGTAGGCATCAAAATGAAAAATAATTGACATCAAACTAAAGCGTATCGATTTCTGAAATACTATTTTCACTTCAATTTTCCGATGGTTAAAATATTTTGATTTCCATTCAAAGATCGGGATTCTAGTCTATAGATAAAAATGAAAAAGATACGTTATATTTCATCAAAATGATTTCCTTGACGCAATATCGATCCGTGATCACTATTTTATAAATTTCATGCATGCTACGATTTCAAAATATAATGGAAAATACCATTTAAAAAACATCAGGATTCCCCAACGACATATCACTTCTCAATCATCACCTCTCCTCTACACACAAAAAACAAACTACACCTCCCCTCCATCACATATTTAAATAAGCATCATATAAAAAATAAAAATGCCATACAATAAATAAATATACTAATAAATTTGTGAAATTTATGATGCAGTTATTTTTATAGCAAGTATTGTTCAAGACAATTCGATTTATAAAGTTAAATTTTAAGATATGCATATGATTTTTTAGAAATCAATATGGACAATGAATGAAATTAGTAGGCACATAGTGTACCAAGTCCTTCAGGCTATCCCCCCTCCCCCATTTTATATTTAGTTGTAATAATATTTGCAACTTATTATAGTCCTTACATGTACTATAAAATTATATATGAAAAAAATTGAAGTTACAATAATTTGAATATAATCTAACCATATCGATGTGTCATTTAAACAACTTAGCATTCAATTTTTCAATGAAACTAATAAATGATAGCTTATTCATCATTATAAAAGAGAACTATAGAAGCATTAAAAAGCAATACATTGAGATATATATAATCTTTTATTTTAGAACTTTTTAAAATTTTGAAACTCTTGCAATAAAAAATATTATGATAGTTTATTTATGAACTTAAGTTTCTTTATCAAAGATTAATAAGTACATAAACAAATTCTAAACCTGAAGTGAAGCACGTGTGTTTTTTTACTAGTCTTTTAAATAGATAGGAAGTATTGTCGCATGATGGGTGTATACCCAATTTAAAAATATTGATAGACACATCACATCATCTGGAATCCAGCATTTAGAATTAACCCAATGTTCTGACGAGGAGTTTGAAGCTAGAATTGTTTTGTAAGAGAGGTCATGGGAACCAAAAATGTACTAATTAGAAACAGATAGTTATTTGTTAGCATAGCTATGTCCTATGAATAGAGGTATTGAAATATAACGAAGGGTAGAGTTCGATATTAGTTATATTTTGCTGAAATTGCTAGGACTGTTATCTTTTTCTAATCCTCCTACTCAAAAATGAAAGATAGTTTAAAATCATGCCACAAATCATGCCCATCCACGTTGGTAAGAACCCCTAGAATGGCAAATTCTAACTCTCAACTGCAACAGAAGATATTTATGAGAAGATATTTATGAGAGATACATGCAAGACATTTATTATTATCATTATTTAGAACAGTAACTGGACCTGGGAATGCCATCTCAAACCAAAAACATAAATGAGGAGAACATCCTGCACGATCACTAGATGAATAGCCGAGAAAAAAGGCAAGAGCAGAACAATTGATTAAGCAGAATCTGATCACAGTATTTTTAGCAAATATTTTTTATATATTTTTTATCACCAAAATGTAGATCAAGATTCGCATTCAGTAACTTTTCCAAGGTCATCAGGAAGAACTTCAACAAACGCATCTACCAACATCAGCCCCGGCAATCAACCCTTTTTCAACCTCAGTTTTTTGCAAATTAATGCCTATTCTCAGCAATATATTCTAATGTATTTATCCCAAACAATGAGAGGGAAAAAGAGAATGAAGAGAAAACATGCATAACAATATGAAGGGGGGAGATTATGCATAGTTAACATTAAGAGATGGTTAAGATGGTACATGCTATGCAGCAAAGGAGGGAGGTTATGGAATTGTACCTTATATTTCTCCAATTTATTTGAAGAACAAGCATGCAAGAAGGGCTGAATTGGAGCAACAGTGATGGCGGTAAAAACCCCAGCAGAAGGTTGAAATGGGCTGCAGCAGGGGAGGCTTTGGTTTGGTGGAGAGGAGCAGCAGTTGCTGCTCAATTTAGGGCTCCAGCAACAATGGCAGATGTTGGCTGCTGCTATATGGAAAATTCCAGCAGAAGAGATGGAAAAAAAAGAGGAGGGAGAAGAGCTTCTACGTTGGAAGAACATGAGAAGGAATAGTGGAAAGTTGGTGTTTATATAGAGAAAAAGTGGGGCTTTAATTCCAGCCAAGTGGAGTAAGATGGAAAGCCAAATGGCTGTCCAGTTTGCTACTGTATAACAAAAAAAATTAAATTAAATTAATTTTTTTATTTTCTCTTCGTTTATTTGACATATAAAAGTTGATCGTACTCGTACTTTGAGTCTTTAATTTAGATGCACAATATCTCGTTTTGACCGTCTCTGGACGACGATCAAAATGAGTATAATATTCATATACTTTGGATTGGGTATGAATACCTGAAATTCTCAAGATACGATTTTGGTTTGGGGTTAAATTTTGTGACTTTAAAATATCGGACGATCTCCTATTGACGAACGGTCAATTCTACTGGTCTTATTTCGTCGTATCGGATTTTATGATAGTCTTGGTTTGTTTAGTAGTGTCCGATTTCGTGATGTGACTTTTCCATGGCACGCATTACGATGTGATCGACTTTTGGTCGATTGCAATCGAACGACTTTTGATTTATGATTAATTGATAGATTTAGATTTATTTAACGTTGATTAATAACTTTATTGAATCAATCAAACCTTAATCGGGTTGGGGGTCAGGTTTGGGTTTAATCGGATGCAGATGTTACATTTTTAGAGAACTTTGAAATTAGGTTTTTACATCCCTCGGGTAATCGGATCCTCAAGTTTTTTGTAATTAATTTCTCCATTTATTTTCTTGTATTTTTATTTATTTCTTTATTTTATTTGTTTCATCTCTCTGTCTGGTATCTTAATTTTTGTGCTAGGGACTCGATACATATGGAGCGGCTTTTCGGAACAGGTACATTGGAGGCCGGCTCTTCGGGTGATGAGTCGACTAAAGGATGCATAGTAATTAAGATCGTCTCGAGTCGTGAAAGAGCGTATAGTCTTTGGATTTTTAATTTATGTATTTATTTATTTTTTTGTAATTAATTGTAATAATTGCATATTTATAACGGTTCCCATTTGGGATCTCGCATGTGTACCTTGATTTGGACATTCATTTATGTAGTGTGTCTTGACATGTTTCACTTTCGTGTGGAGGGTGGAGCTCGATATGATTGGCTCGTAGGTTAGACATGCACTTGCGGATCTTTAGCTTTTTCATAGGTCAAATATCTTACGTTTGTGCTCGTTAAATCTAGTACCACATTTCACATTTAATAAGACACATCCGTAGAATGTTCCGCTTAGTCAAATTCTTAACTCAATTCTTCCCGACTAGTAGAAATTCTGCTAGGTGAGGTTTTCTCGCATGCATTTCGTATAGTATAAAAATTTTAGTTTTGTATTGCATCCCACATGTAGAGAGATGTGAAGCGTTGCAAGTCTCCTTACTTGGCATTCATCATTGTTTTTTGATTTTGCATTAGATTTTTCATTTTACTTCCTCTGTTTTGTAACTTAGGAAAATAAAAAGGATTTGGGACTGTCGTTAGGTGTACCATTTGTGTAGATTAATGCCAAGTGGTAATAGCTTAAATTTGGGACCGCTAATACAACTTTAGCCCAAAAAAATTACAAAAACTGAAATTATTTTTGGGAGAGTAACCCCGTCCTTGGACACATGTACTTACCTTAAACAGAGTGGGTGATGACACAACCACTAAGCTTAGAACTCAAATCCCTAAGACCAGTAAGCAAGATGCCTCCCGAGAAGAACTATGAGATGACGACGTGCTGAAGGATATCCTTGCTAGATTGGTACAGACCGAGCAGTATAGTGAACAATTTCGAGAAGAGCTTGGTCAGTTAAGGAATGTGGGAGGAAACAGACAAGCGGGGGGATCTACGAGGGATGCTTACAATCCCAACACCACATAAAATGAGAATTGGCTAAGGCCAGTCGTACCTCCCAATGTTGGGGAGTTGAAGTATTATTTCTAACATTCCTGCCAAAATTTTATAGCAATGTAGTCGAGGAACCATAAATGTTCATGCGGGAGCTTGAGCTTGTTTGTGATAACCTATGACAGCCTGGTGTTTCTCAGGACTAAATCCGTCTTAGGGCATTCTCTTTCGCTATAGGTTTGTAGCAGATAAAGCTGCATATTGGCTTAAGAACTTGAGAAAGGTAGTCATTACAAGCGCATCATTAAAAGATCTGTTTCTCAAGAAGTTCTACTTCCTGTGTAGAATAGAAGTAATCAAATGGGATTGCAGACATCTAGCTTCAGACAGATGTCACATGAGCCTTTCCATGAGACATGAGAGATGTTCAAAGATCTGATCCAGAAGTGTCCGTACCATGATATCGATAAACCGATCTTGGTCCAGAACTTGTATAATGGCCTGACTCTAGAGGTTCAAGGATTAGTGTGTACTGCTTGTGAGGCAATTACTTGAACAGAGGAAATGACATGGTGTGGATGATTTTTGAGCAAATGGCGGAAACCAACCGTGCCAGAGCCACCACTAGGGCTTATGATAAGCCACCTTCCTCTTGCGTGCATCGGGAAGTGGGCAGATTAGTCGTCGTCGATCTGATGAATGACATACTCCCCAACATGGGGATAATCAGTGATAAGTTAACCAAGGTCGACCAGATCAAGAAGAAGGTGAGCGAGATATACAAGCTCGTCGAGTGGCAGAACCTCACCTAGTTACCTCTACAGATGACGGAATTAGCTCAGAAGGTGTCCAAGATCAAGATACCTGCCCCATTTTCACCCTTCGCTCCCATATACAGAGTGTACCACGTTCAGGAGCAGACCGTGCATGGGACTCATACCACGTGGATTCAGGGTCAGTCTGAGCTCCACGAGAGTTAGTTCACGGAGCCAACCATCAATATAGTTATCGAGGAACCTCCACATGTGTGTGAGGTGTATGGGATCAAGTACACCAATGATCCCGACTCCACCCGACGATAGCCACAACGACGTCCTCAGTACCCACATCATAGCCAGTACCCCCTTAGTCCCAAAATCGTTGATTTCCCTCCACTCAACATCAACAGTCGGGTCTCGTCAGGATCCCTTTCAGTATCAACAATACCCTCTTCAACAAAACCAGTACCAATAACAGGTTCCTCAGGGACCTAATAGATCTCATCAAGTTCAGCAACAACCTCCTCAGAGGTAGGATCACATGACATCATCTTCCGACAACTTCTTTAACTTTCAGAGAATCTTAGATGAAGTGAAATTTATCTGCAATGAGCAACAAGATCAGAGAGTCGTATCAATCAGCTTTCATGTTGGCAATGCTCCCAGGACCTCTATCCCATTGCAGGGTTAGGTTAACCCCTACAACCTGAACCAATGACATAGCTGCCAGAAGGATCATGTATACTATTCAGATGTTCTTGAATCATATCATGGGATTCTATCGCATGGTATTCACCATATTACTCTCGGGAGCGGTAGGATCGTGCAGACCTCTGATCTAGCATGACGGAGAGAAGTAGATGATGCTGATGAGCTCCTCCCTGTGGAAAAATTAGAGGAGAAGCAACATCAACAACATCGCCTTTAGGATCATCATGGGGATTCGAATACGTAAGAATCCAAAAATATCAAAAAAATAAAAAAAGAATACAGTGACATTGATCACAATCGCCAGCAACGAGTCTTCAGGAGATGAGAAGAATTCCATAGATGTAGCACCATCATCAGTTTTTCCAGAAGTTTTAGTTCCCTTTTCTTCATTTTAGTCGAGTCTTGTACATAGTCCAAGTCGTAGTTCGAGTCATGTGCAGTTGCATTTTGATTTCAATAAACACTAAGATGATGATGTTTGTGTTTTACATCCTGAGCCTCCAATAATATCTTTACCTCATGCCTTATCGAAGTGAAAGAAGAAAAATACTGGAAAAAATGATAAAGATGCCTTGGAGATGGAAAGGATGTGTCATGAAAATGTCAAAGTTGAGATCCCTTTTCTTCAATTAGTGGATATGATTCCTGCATTCAAAAAGTATCTAAAGGTGAGATGTACACTTATTAGGACTAGTATGAAGAAGAACATGAGAACAATGAATTATGTGTTGTCCATAACCACTACTTGTGCCATTAGAAATGAGATTCCAAGGAAGAAGAGAAATCTGGGTGCCCACTTCGTCACTAGGATATCTGTCACATCTTTTGCCTATACTTGATAACGAATCCTCTATCAGTTGTTTGCCTTATTCCCTCATAGATTATCTAGCTTTAGGTCCTCTTAGGAGATCGCGAGCACTTCTACAGTTTGCACACCAATCCATTAAGAGACTTAAGGGAATGCTGAGGGATGCTATCCTTAATATAGGGGGGACGTAATACAAGATGGACTTCACAGTCCTAGATATGGAGTGTCCTTGAAGATGGCAAGATTCTCATATTATCCTTGGTCATCCTTTTCTGAGGATTACCATAGCTATATTTGACTATACTCTGGGAAAGATACGCCTTCATGCACACGATGAAAGTGTAAAGTTAGAGACGCAACAATTGAATGACAGAGACCTGATTCAGAGAGTAGTACCGATTATCTCTTGTCGGAAGCCAAGTGCTACAAAGTTGACATAATTGATCACTGACATCAGCAATCAGCGTGGGTTGATGAGTCCCTCTCACCGGGAGAGGACAATGTAGATGAAGCAGTTCGACAGATTCTACAAGATCATACATTACTCACATGAGACTTTTCTGATGCATTTCCGTACGTTCTCTATGACTCAAAAGTTGACTTCAACTTGTCAGACATGTTCCCTTCAAGTTAATCGAAAGATGTGGTTGACGAGTCGGGCATAGCTTCTGTCGATTGCATGGCTACCTTTGGTGATCCGACTCCTGAGTCGAATCAGTTGGTGGCTACTATCACAACCTATCCAACCATATCCACCACATAGCCAGATTCAGAGGTAGTTGAACCAGACATTTCAGATGAACATACCATTCCTGAGCTCAAACCTCTTCCTACTACATTAAAGTGTGCATTCCTTATGGGCCCAACTTGGAAATCATCGATCATTATCAGTGCCAGTCTGACCAGAGAACAAGAATCTCGCTTGCTAGGGGTTCTTGAAATGAACCGCAAGACGATAGGTTGGAGCATGTCCGATCTCTACGGAATTAACCCCGCCTTATGCTCACACCATATTTGCCTTGAGGAAGGTGCTAGACCCTCCCATGAGTTCCACATGATGAATCCAAACTTACACGATGTGGTTAAGAAAGAAATAGATAAATGATGTGATGCACGGTTTATATATCCCATCTCTGATTCCAAGTGGGTGGCACCACTTCACGTAGTCCATAACAAGGCATGACTCCATATAGTCAAAAACTCGGAAGGAGAGGAGATTGCGACACGAGTACTCACGTCGTGTTGTGTCTGTGTGGATTATAGATGCTTGAATGCCATGATGAAAAAGGATCATTTCCCCTTACCATTCATGATTAAATCTCGGAGAGACTCAAGGAGAAATAATTCTTTTGCTGTTTGAACGGATACTCAGGCTACAATCAAGTAGCCATCGCTCTTGAGGATCAGGAGAAGACCACATTTACATATCCATTTGATGCTTACGCATTCAGGCTCATGCCCTTTGGGTTATGTATTGTACCGAGGACTTTTCAACGGCGCATGGTTGCGGTATTTGCCGAGATGGTGGGTGACTTCTTGAAAGTCTTTATAGAAGACTTCTTAGTCCACGATGATTCATTTGACTCTTGTTTATCTCTTCTGGATCGATTCCTTAGGAAATGTAGTGAAGTGAATCTAACGCTCCTAAGAGGGCATTGTGGTGGTGCACGTCATCTCCAATAGAGGAATGGAGGTTGACCTTGTCAAAGTGGATGCGATCAAGAAACTTCAACCACCAACCAACATCAAACAAGTGCGATCGTTCATCGGGCATGTCGGTTTTTACCAAAGTTTCTTAAAGGATTTTTCAAAGATTGTCAGACTGCTAACAAAGCTCTTAGAAAAAGACATTGAGTTTCTTGTAGATCACATGTGTCTTGAGGCATTTGAGCTCCTTAAGAGGAAGATCATGGATGCTCTTATCCTACAGGCCCCAGCAGTGTTGTAAAAGTCCTCCGACTGGCCCGACTAGTAGGTCCGATTAGTCTAGTCAGTGGGGTGACCGACCGAGTACCGACTAATTCCGGCTAGGTACACTAATCAACCAATTTTTGCTTTGGAGATACCATATTTTTTATGTTTTGACGTTTTTATAGGCAAACTTATTATAATATGCTTAATATTTTACTTAAATTCAATTACTTCTTTTATTTTATTATGAATGTACAAAATCTATGTAAATATATGTATAAAAATGAGTTATATATTTAAAATAATCATAAAATTCAAAGCCGATTAAAGTCCGACTAAATCCGACTAGTCGTCCGACTACCGATTAATCCTTAGTCAATGACCCATCCGACCGAGTATCGACTACCGACTTTTGCAACCTTGGGCCCCAGATTGGTCTCTTGCCTTTGAGATCATGACATACGCTTCTGACTTTGCAGTTGGGGCCGTGTTAGGACAGGGGAGAGAAGGGTTACCATATGTTGTCTGCTACGCAAGCGAAGTCCTATATCGGTCTCAAAGAAATTATATTGTCATAAAGAAGGAAATGCTTTCTTAGTGTTTGCCTTCGATAAATGCAAGTCACATCTTTTAGGATCTAAGTCATCGTGTTCCCAAATCTCATCCAAAGTACCTCATTGAAAAGAAGGATGTGAAGATGGGTCCTCTTAGGTTGATTCTACTACTCCAAGTATTTGACTTGCAATTAAGGATTAGCTTGGAGTGAAAAATGTGGTGGTCGATCACCTTTCCCGCATCGAGTCACATTGTTTTCTTGAGACTGACCCTATCAAGGACTACTTACCTGACGGGTTGATATGTTCTGTTGACTCTCTTCCATGGTATGCCAACATGGTGAACTTCTTGATGTCTAGGAAAATTCTCCATGACTGGCCCAAGAGCGACATTGACCGACTTAAGTTGGAATCCATGATGTACTGTTGGGATGATCTGTTCCTTTTCTTCGAAGGTATGGATTGTGTCTGATAAAGGCGTATTCCTCAAGAGGAATACATGAGTATCCTCACACATTGTCATACCTTGGAGGCAAGAGGACATTACTTCGGAAGAGGACTGCTTGGAAAGTACTCAAGTGTGACTTGTACTGGCCGATCTTGTTCCGAGATACCTATGCATTTGTTTGGTTGTGTCCAGCATGCCAGAGAATGGGAGGGGCTGTTGGCCTCAAAGATGAAAAACCCATGCAACATGTGATCATGGTTGTTGTTTTTGATGCATGAGGCATAGATTTCATGGATCCATTCCCTAACAACCACGGTTTCGAGTACATTCTATGTGCGGTGACTACTTATCTAGGTGGATGGAGGCTATCCATGTCATAAGCCGCAGACAACAAGATTGTATGCAAGTTCTTGAAAGATCACACCATTTTACGGTTCAGAGTCCCCAAAGTCATCATATCTGTCGGGGTAGTCATTTTGTTAACAGGGAAGTGAAAAAGTTAACAAAGGACTACGACTTCGAGCATCGTGTTGCTAGTTCATACCACCCACAGTTGAATGGTATGACAGATGTGCCGAATAGGAGGTGAAAGGCATTTTTTTCGAATCTAGCATGCCCTAACAGGAAGAACTAATCTTAACTCTTGGACCAAGTTCTATGGACATACCAGACTGCTTACAAGACCCCGCTTGGAACCTCCCCATTTAGGATAGTATATGGAAAGCTGTCCTCATCTTCCCGTTGAGTTGGTTCACAAACACCTAATGGGCATTAAAGAAAGTGAACTGGAACACACATGAAGGACAACCGAACAAACCGATGGATTTAAATGAGCTTCTAGAAATCCAAAACAAGGCGTACAATAACATCGTATCAATAATGATAAAGTCAAGCATTGGCATAATCAACATATCATGCATAAGAATTTTGTCCCAGAGTAGGAGGTATAGTTATGCAATGCCAAGTTGAAGATCTTCCAAGGCAAGTTGAAATCCAAATGGATGCGACCCTTCATCATTAGAGAAGAGCACACGAATGACAACATAGAGATTTCAGATCTTACAGATGGTGCACGATCATTACTCGTGAACAGGCAACTTCTTAAGCATTTCATATGTTCAAATGAGTAGTTGGCCCATGTAGAAGAGACAAGGCCTTAAATGTCGGTTTCGGTCACCATTTCGGTACCGACCAAAATAGAATTTCGATGGAATTTCGGTGGAATTTCGACCGAAATTTCGGTCATTTCGGTCATTTTTTGTACTAGGACCTTCATATTTCGGTCATTTCGATCATTTCGGTCGAATTTCGATTTCGACCGGATATCGATATTCGACAGAAATTCGACCGAATTTCGCTGAAATTTGAGGCCATGAGAAGAGATCTCCTTCATGCGTATCCCATAATCTCATGATCCACTAGTAGGAACGGATGAGTCCTCGCTATCCCCAACATGTCTAAGCAATCCATTCCTTAGACCCATTTCTTTGTATATCCCCCAACTTTATCGGTCCTCACACTTTTCTATAGTTAGGTTGACCATAGCCTAAGTATGGGGGACCGACGCCCACCTTGTACATTCATTCATTCCGTATCCTCTCGACCACGACCGCCTCGTTTTTGCTCTCTTCTACACATCGGACCAGAGCCTAAGTATAGGGGGCATGTTGACTTCTATAATTCTATTCTTTTCACTCTTTTACGGTCAGCACGAGCTATGTCTCTTCTTAGTTTTTTGTACTCTGAGGATATAGCTCCCACTAAGTATAGGGGTGTATGTATATATTACATATACAATTTACCTATATCTTGTACTTTCAAGTATTTCTGTTCTTGTAAAATTTGTCAATTTTTTAATATTGTATACATGATGTATAATCTGTATAAATTTATATAATCTTGTATAAATAATTCTATTTTTTGTATTTTTTATTGTAAAATTGGGTGTATAACAACAATTTTTAAATAAAAATATCGTCTCATTCCTCCCTTCCTTCATTCACTCATTAAAGAAAACTTGCATTTCATTCACATACATTTCATTAGCATATCATGCATATGCACAAGTGGAAAGTCATCATGTTCTGAACTGAGAAAAAAATGATCCACTTTATTTTCACAGGAACTCCACTACGAAGTAAGATTTTTAGAAGCTTCAGGTCATCGACTTAAATCTCTGAATTCGTACAAGACAATATCTAAACTTTGACTCTTAGTGTTTAACTTGATTGCCTCATTTTGATTAGAGTCTTGGATAGGGAACTAATCTGTGCTACACTATGCACTTAGCTTAACTCAGATGGGGTGTTGGAAGACTATGCGTCTTTTCTTTGGTAGCGTGGACATCTAAAGATTGGAGTAATGAGTTGAAATAAAGATCGAATGAGGAATGGATTGCTAGCATGATTTCTTCTAGGACCCTGAAACATCGATAGAAAAAAAGATTCTACATTCATCGGGGCACAAAATGAATAATGCAGAGTAACCACAATTGATACCAAAGAGAAGCCAATTCTTAAAGTACATCATTGACCATAATGGTCCAAGCTTCAGATAGCCTGCAGATCTTAGTGGAGAATTGGCTAAACCTGGCAAAGCTTCACATGAGATGTGACTACACTGATCACGATCCAGTTCTTTTCCCCTTCTTCTAGACTTCTTCTCTGATATTCATTGTGAACTAGCAACGTACCTCACTTAGAAGGAATACCTGATTCCTCGAGGACGTGTTACTAAATGAGATTGCATGGTAGTTCGATGTCTTGGATGTGAGGAGATAACACCCCTCACACACAAGAGACAATTATTCAATGTTCATGTAGTATGCTTTGGGAGGATGTTGAGCTAAGATGACTTCGTTTTCACCTTTTGTTCTTGATCTTGGTATGGAACCTGATCTCATTTCACTTATGCATTCATTTAGTTGCTCGAGGACGGGCAAGGTTTAAAGTATATGAGTTGATGCATCTGCGATTCATCACTTTAAAAGTTGAAAATAGTGCTCTGTTCCCAAATAACTAATAACATTTATACATTTATATTTCATTATTA